>JARQOC010000005.1:396642779-396999945 GCA_033576535.1 Allobates femoralis
AGATAAGACCTATGCACATTTTGTCTCACATTTTTTAGATATTGTCTGACAGGAGGGCATACTGAGACTGCACAGGACACTATGTACCATGTGGCCGCTCACAGTTTGCTGTGTCCCGACAGGGTGTATTAAAATAATGGCCAAAGTGCTGATTTCCACACCACCAGAGTTTTCAGATATTTGCAAATATTAAGGATGCCTAATTCTGCAGGGCCCAAACTAAGTTCAACTAAATACTTCATGTGTGCTTCTTTACTGCATCTCTGCCATTGCCTACTAGAAAATATAGAGGAGACTTGTGGAATCCAACTGTGCTGCTGTGCAATGGACCATATACCAAGGAAATCGGTGAATGCAAAGGGTTTTATTCAATGTGTTTCAAGGTGTGTTCCTCACCCCTTCATCAGGACACCCAGGCTGTCCTATTATTTTTACTATTGTTGTTGGCTGTGGATACTACAGCAGCTGTTTGGAGCCTTGTATACTGGTTATGTGTGACACCATCCTCTAAGGTGAGCTGTTACAGCTTACCGGTCACCGTTTTTATCAGAAAAGACCCTATTGCACTTTCTATACCACAGATACAGAATGCTAAAAATGTCTAATCATGAGAGCAGAGTTCCTTCATTAAATCTCAAAATATGGGGCAAAAGAATACAAGTGTGTATGTCATTCATTGCCTACTAGATCGAATCCCCACAAATCACATGATTAAAAACAGACTAGCTGACTCCTACACTCTATATAAAAACAGGAAGTCTTGTTTCACTGCATAAGTCATCATTAGAACTCCAAATCTGTATCACCTAAAAGAATTTGTAGTTCTAATGATGACTCATGCAGGGAATAAAGGCTTCCTGTTTCTACATAGTGCTTAGAAGGATTCAGCTAGTGCATTTGTAATCACGTGACATTATAAACCAAAAGGAAAGCAGGAATTAACTAGGTAGAAGAATAAAATGAGAAATAGTAATTACACAGTGGTACATAATACTTTCATGGGAGTGCTTGTTTAATAATCACTGAGCATAACAGCATTCCCTTTCTTGTAGAACCCCAGGGGTGGATGTATGACACAAGGAGGGTAATACTTCTGATGAAGAATGATGGATTGTATTTCATACATTTTAAGCAAGTTTATGGGAGATATTAGAAAGCTAAACGTACACACAAATATCCTTCTGCCCCATATTTTGTGATTTAATAAAGGAACTCTGCTCTCATGATTAGTAGGGATCCTATGATTAGACATTTTTAGTTTTCTGTAACTATGTAAAGCAACATAAATATAGTACAATGTTAAAAGAGCTAACCAGTCACTACATTTCACAATGTAGTTATCATCATTCTATTATAAATACTATATTCACTTATGTTAAAATACTGTGCTGAAAATAATGTAACATATTGAGAGACAGTGCATACATTAGGAACTTTCATAAAACTTAAATAGAGATTTTTTTCAAGCGAGTCTCTCTTTAATCAAATAATTAATAAATAACATGACATTTTGAGGTTAAAATTTTTATTTAACCTGTCAAGAACACTGCAATTTTACTGTCAACTGTAAACCATAGAAATATGTTTAATATTTAATGCCTACTATTTCTAAAAATAGAGCAAAAGAATGTGCTCATAAAATATTTACTAGGTAATCTACATTAGCTAGGCAGGGTTTATTTAATTTATGTCTTCAGACTGGCAAAGTAAAAAAAATGTACATAAAATGTTCAATGTATTTATCTAATTCAAATACCTAAAATAATATTTTGGTGATTATTATTGATTACTGAGGGAAACTGAAGCTTTACAAGAAAACTATCAGGGTACCGTTACACGTCGCAATATTATTCCGATATTGCATACAATTTCACGTGAGCGTGCTACATTTTTGGCACTTGTCCAAGATCGCATAGGAGATGTTACATGTAGCAATCACGCCTCCAACCTCCGACGATCCGGCGTCCTGGCATATCAGGCAGCCAATTTTTCAGATCGTAGTTGCGCTGTCACACAGCACAACCACATCAGCAATGTGGGCGTACTTTTGACCCAGCTTAAGACATAGGCATACCTGAGTTTACTTTTAACCGCGCCCAGAACACTCCGATTGGACGGCGAAGGAGCATTACCATTGGTCAGCCATCTCAGACAACATGGTGGCGACATGGATGCTATTGTCCATTCTATCATCTTGAAACTGATGTCATATGTGATGAGTAGCAGCTCCAGCAATACACTGCGGCGTAGCAAAACTGGCAGACAGGCACGCTAGTGTATGCAGTGTGTTTGGGCCAAATGTATGGACATTCTGTCTGTCTACTGTAGAAATTGTTAAGATACACACAAGAAGTCTGGACATGTGTATGCACATTACATAGCATTATCCAAACTATGTGGGGTGCCTAAATGTATGTATGTGTTTCCAGATATGCACATATGTCTCAATCAGACAATATAGAAGTGACCATATGTGTGTACACATACCCATGTCTACATGCACCAATCTGGACAGGGAAACACACAAAAAGACAATACAGTGTGTTGGCTCCCACCACACGTGTAGTGTACCTGTGCACACAATGGTGCAGGGACCCTCAAATAACATTGTTGTCTCACACCTCTGAGCACACCATAATGCTATGTGATACGGTGGTCAGCTACAAATAAAAGAATCACACACGTTTGTCTGATCAGAAAAAAATATGTTAGGAGTGTGGCCACACAAATAAAAACAACAACAAAAAACATAAACCAAAAAACAAGTGTTGGCTATGTTCACACACAATTTGCGTTTTTTTTAACACACCAAAAAACGCAGGGATGGGCAAAAAAACGCATGTGTGTAAACATGGCCGTTGTCATCACACAAGTAACATATTACATACATCAAATACTGGTTAATTCTGCCATAAATTAGAAAACAATGTATGTGAATCCAAAACATAAAGAAACATCAATGACAATAATAAGTGGGGCAAAATATATCCTCCCAACATAAAGAAAGACACATTGGATAATGTGGACCCATGACACACCCCTTACATCAGGTGGTCCTGCCAGGCCACCGCCCCAGGGCCATTGAAATATGAGCAGTAGCTGTCTCTGCTGCTTCTGGCATCCTGCTGATGTCGGCCATGGCCCAACGGCTGGAGTGGCGCTATACCAGGGTCCTTTGCACGTCACTCACCTGCCATGAGTTCCCCAGTTGTGGGGTTCACACAATCCACATAACTTGCTGGCGTGTATGATTAGAGTATCCCTACGATGCAAAAAGTTATGCAGCACACAACACGCCATCACTACCATTTGGACAGATTCCAGTTTCATATTTAAAGCACTATGAAGCACGTGGAATCTATTGGCCATGATCCCGAACGCATTTTCAAGCACACGACGTGCCGGGATAGCCGGTAATTGAAAAGGCGTTGCTCACGGGTCAGAGTCCTCTGGGGATATGGCCGTAGTAGGTTCGCGTGAAGTGCGAAGGCCTCATCCCCCACAAAGGCAAAGTTAAGATGTTCAGTGGTGTCATCATTTGGGGGTTAAGTTCAGCCGCCCGCTAAAAAGGTCTCGACCAAAGGACCAAAGGAGGTCTGGGCCAAAACCCCCCCCGTCAGACACATGCCCGTTCATCCCCACATCCACAAGGAGGAACTCATAGTTTGCATTAATGAGGGCCATGAGGACCACACTGAAATAACCTTTGTAGTTAAAATAATAAGACCCGCTGTTGGGGGGTTATGTGATCCTCACATGCTTGCCATCCAATGCCCCCCCTCAGTTTGGGAATTGCCACCTCTCCTGGAAGGCAGTGGCAATTTCCAACCATTCCGCGGGGGTTGTTGGAATTCCCATGAAGGTTGGCAAGAGACACCTCACAATGGACTCACACGTCTCAGGGATTAGGCGGCTCAGCAGTGGGTGTGAGACAGCAGCAGAATACTGCAGGTCAGTCATGGTGTGCCCTGTTGCCAGGAAACGCAGAGTCACAGCCAACTGCACCTCTGCTGGAACAGCTCGACGCTTCACAGTGTCCTCACGGGCAATATATGGTGTAACCAAGTCCAAGAGGAATTTGAAAGAGTCCTCGGATATCCTGAGATAGTCCTGCGGATTCCTGTCCTCCAGCTGACGAACAAGGCCCATGTGACTCAGGTGGCGCCTTTGCAGGAGCCAAGCTCGAGACCATGTGGCGCCCTGCTATGCAGGTGTCACAGAGGGGTATTGCACTTGTAAAATAGGTGCAGATACTCCAGGTGCAAGAGGATTCTAAGATTGTGGATGGAACCCATTAACCAGCATTCCCACACTAGCTTACACGGTGGGAGGTTACCCGGGAGGGAATAAAACAAACTCTATGGGGAACAAGGAGGTCTTTGACTGGGGGATACTAAAGGACCACAGAGAATCCGGAATCCCATGGAGTATCCAATTCTCCCGGGCACCTGAGCAGTCCACAAGAGGGAACCAGGCCCCGCTGAAGGTGCAGGTGGCAAGCCAGCAGAGGGTTACCTGACGGCGGCAAGAGCGAGAGAAAGCAGGAGGTCAGGTGGGCTTCAAGCCACCAGGCTTCACACAATCACTGGGAAGCAGGAAAGGAACAGATTGGAAAGAAGGCACACTTCAAGGGTTCCATCATACCCCCTGGGATCCACTTGCCCTACCCGTTAGCTACCTGCTATAACATCTTAAGCTGAACTGTGAACTGTAACGTACGCTGCTACAAGGTTCCAGTAAAGTACCCGGAGAGAAGTGAACTCGACTCTGCAGCATTTCTTTGTGAATGACTTTGTTCTATACAAGGACGCTGACCAGGAGGTCCCAGTCCACATATTTATAGTGAAAAAGTGCAAAGTCATTCAATTAGTGACATCACATAGTGGGAAGGTATTTCCTGTGATGTCACTATGTTGTGATAACAAAGAAACTACGTAGTAGTATTATGAATGAAAAAATAAATCTTCAGATAATTATACAAAACCAAACAAATAATCTCCCAGACCTTACTATGAAGGGAATGTTCCAAAAAGTGCTTTATTATTAGAGGAAAGAAAGATTTTGTGGACAAAAGAAAAAGGGGAAGAAAAAAAAAAAAAAAAAGTTGAGCCAGGAATTGAACTCAAAAAGTTGACAATTTGTGACAGGGAGGTGTTCAATCACCTATGTTATTATCTTAGTGTGCTATATAGATTGGTGAGATTTATTGTGGTGAGATGTCTAATTGTGTGTAGATTAATTGAGATCAGTGAGAAGAAGAGGGAGAGGGAGAAGAAAAGTGTATTATAAGTGGTACTATTGGAGAAATGTTTTGGAGTTTATTGGGATTCGTATTCATATTGCATATCCCAATAAACTCCAAAACATTTCTCCAATAGTACCACTTATAATACACTTTTCTTCTCCCTCTCCCTCTTCTTCTCACTGATCTCAATTAATCTACACACAATTAGACATCTCACCACAATAAATCTCACCAATCTATATAGCACACTAAGATAATAACATAGGTGATTGAACACCTCCCTGTCACAAATTTTCAACTTTTTGAGTTCAATTCCTGGCTCAACTTTTTTTTTTTTTTTTTTTTTTTTCTTCCCCTTTTTCTTTTGTCCACAAAATCTTTCTTTCCTCCAATAATAAAGCACTTTTTGGAACATTCCCTTCATAGTAAGGTCTGGGAGATTATTTGTTTGGTTTTGTATAATTATCTGAAGATTTATTTTTTCATTCATAATACTACTACGTAGTTTCTTTGTTATCACAACATAGTGACATCACAGGAAATACCTTCCCACTATGTGATGTCACTAATTGAATGACTTTGCACTTTTTCACTATAAATATGTGGAAATTCATTGTGAGCCTGACATTCCCTGAGGAAGGAGTTGGGAGATAACTCCGAAACATGTTGGACTAATAAAAAGAATCCTGTTTAATCCAGACATTCCCGTGTGGCTGGTTTTTATCTCCATTAATTGAAGTGGCAGCGCGGACCCACGGTACTTTGTCCTACAAGCTGATTGAACCACGGTGATCTGTGGAAGTACGGTCCTGAAGCAAACCACTCACAGATGAGTGATCATTACCAGTTGTGGGTTTTCACAACTGCATCAGGTGAGCAGCTCCCTTTTTACACATATTTCAGCCTTATAAAAGAAGGTATTACCCTATGTGCGCATTCTTGAATTGCTTTTAGGATTTTGTCCAGGCTTCATAGCCAAGTACCAGAAGCTAGAGTGCTTGTGGCGGACCACATCACCTGATTACAAGAACCTTCAGGTGAAGGGAGTGGCGTATGACCAGCTCATCACCCTCTCCCAGCAGCAACACCCTGGGGAGAGGGTAGATAAGGGGTTTGTGCTTAAGAAGATCTGATACCTGCGCACAGTGTATAAGAGGGAGCTTAATGAAGTAGAGAAATCAACCAGGTCCGGGAGTGGTACAGGGGAGGTATATGTGCCACGATTGTGCTACTTCAACCTCCTCCATTTCTTCCGGGACCAGCATCTCCCTCCGACAAAACTGTGCAGCAGGGACCTAGCACAATCCTCCTCCGCCACTCCCCAAGACCTGGCTCCGCCACAAGAGGTACTTCATAATGTCTTTGTGTCATCACAGTCTTCAATGGTGGTTGGATACACTTGTGTTGTGTTGAACCTGACAAACATATCAGTGTGTGGTGTTTGGCACAGTGAACAGTATGTTCAGGTGTTGTTGCACCGATTGTTGTCATCGGAAAGATTTTGTGCTTGTGTGAACACATATGCATGTCCATGTTGGTTACTTATGTGAGTAGAGTAATCACTTTGTCATGTTACACATAGCCATATCTTTAGCCCACTCTAATGGGCACACCTTGAACTCATCATGTCACATACAAATACTACAAATAGCTGTTTGGTACTAATGCATTGATGATATGTCAATGGATCAATTATTTTTAAAATCATTTTTAATACTTTCCAGGGCCCTCAAGACGTCGGGTCCAGCCTGGGGGAAGGCTGCCGTTGGTGACCGTCCCAGAACAACATCTGGGGGGATTTTGGAGCCTGATCCCAGTGCCGCCGTCCAGCACCCTCGGTCCACTGAGGGGGTGAGGCGTCGGAGACCATTGCCACCCACTACCCAGCTGAGCGATTGGGCTAAGAGGGTGCTGCTTAACATGGAGAGGATCCTTGCACTGGGATTGGGCAGCTAGTCAGTGAACGGGTGTCCCGGCTGAACCATCAACAACGTACAGACCTCGAGAGGGTGATCTACCTTGCCCTGGAGGCTGTTGAGAATGGGACACTGAACTCGCAGACCATCTTGGCTCAGCCCCCACAGCAGCCGTCAGTGTCCCATCAGCCGCCGCCGCTGGCTATGTTTGTGCTTGGACTTACTCCTGAGGTGCTGAGGGATCCTGTCAGACCTTTTCCTCAGCATCGACCACACCCACTTCCCGCAAGGGATGTGGGTGAAGCAGCCACGTCAGATCCTGCAGCTGCATACCAACAGTATTGGGGACGCTACCAACAATTGTGATGTGCCTGTTTGTTTTTGGCCTGGTTGATTTTGGGGACAGGGCCATTTTTTTTTTGTTTTTTTTTTGATTTGTTGTTTAAATAAAATGTTTGCTAAACAGAATACTCCGTGTTATTGACCACCTACTAATGGGTAATTCTTCTACACTATTTAACAGTGTGTTGAAGGCAAGAGACAGATGTCACACCTTTTCACAGCACATACACATTAGTACACAGTGAGGTATATGAATGATGTTACATTTCTAATTCATGTGTGGCCTTCACAGGTTCAGGTAGATGTTCAGTGCAAAATACAAGGGTCCAGCAATTGGAAACCCAACCACGGGGCAAAGTAGATTCTTTAGGGCTTGTGCATTGGTTATCTGTGGTGTAACACATAGGTTTGGTCATTGACCATTGGGTATGTGTGACTGCAGCCAGGCAGTGTGTTCTTTGTCCTGTGTGTATTTTAAGGGATGCACAGCATACATGTCAGTTTCGGGACTCGCAGACACACAGTTTACACCTTTTTGGGTGCTACATTGTGTTAAAATTTACTTTGCCACAATGTTGTAGCGTCTTTTTTGTAAAGAACACAACCACAACATGTTGTGGGAATGTTGCAACTTTTATTTTGCAACATCTCTTTATCCTTTTTTTGTGTGCCTAAAGGCGTAACAATATGGCGCCTTTTTTTTTTTTTTTTTTGGAAAGGTATAAGGCCTGAGCCAAAAACAGGGATTTGATCCCCTTGAACGTGAACACATTGTGTCCCTAACTAAACTCAATGCTGTCAAAACGAAACAGCAATAACATCCTTGTCAACATGACAAAACACATTTCTTCTATGCCAACATGACACATTTATAGTCCAGCTGCATCACTAATGTTGGCCCCCAGGCCCATGGGCTTCCTGGTGTTCAAGTACCCTCTGGATGACGGCCCAAGCACCTGTAGCTGGGCTGTGGCATCACGCAGCTGTTGGTGGGCCCCTTGGTGGCCCTGCATCAGGTCCCTCAATGATAGAACACCTCTAGTGATGAAAGAAAGCTATCATTCAAAAAACCTAGCACATGAGTGTGCCAGTAATTGTTTGTGGAACTTACCCCCTACATCAGAGCCACCATTCTCCGGGGAGGGGAGTGACTTAGGGACCAACCCAGGGCTAGAGCTGTTGTGAATACACATACATCACATCTATGTTGTCCTATTCTGTATGTGTTATTTGATACATTGGTGATCCAAAAACAAACATCCAAAGCAATTTTGTTTTGCCTCGGACACTTACCAGACACATCCAAGCCACCATGCTCAATGGGGGACTCTGTGGGTGATGGGGTGTTTGGAACCATCACAGAGTGGAAGCCAGAGGGTGAGGCCAGTCTTGAGGCACCTTGTGATGCAGCCGGGGAAGCCGGTGTGGAGCCCGATGGTGAGGTACCTTGTGATGCAGCCAGGGGAGGCCGGTGGGGAGGCTGATGGTGAGGCACTTTTAATGCAGCAGGGGAAGCCGGTGGGGAGGACTCTGCTGGCTAAAACCGGACAATTATTGTGGGATGTATGAAGTGACATACACATAATCCAATGTCTGGCTAATGGCCTTTGTGTACCTTTGACATTATGTGCCTCACATTTTAAGCTGGGGTACAATGACACTGCAACATCATCTGCACAATGGTAGCACACAGGTTTTTAATGTTGGCCAACTACGTTGTTGTGACACACAATTGGGTCATGAAGCTTTGTCCGCTGCACTTTAGGGCATTCCCTTTACCATACACATGGGCCCACAAGCACAGCCCCACATTGACAGGATTTTTGGCAACATAGGAATCCATCATTTGTTAGAGGACCAGAACATATGAAGAACATGACGTAACAGTGAGTGTGTATTTAGTTGGGCCAAACGCACACAATCGGGGAGTTATGGGGCGTAGACTTATGTGTCCAATAACCAGAAGGATATGTGCTGCGAGATGTAGGGGTTGTGGGACAATGTGACATTTTGTGTGCTGTGGTCCATGACATCACTGACAATCTGCACATGCTCACTTCAAGGTTTTTACTCACACCTATGTGTGTTGCTAGTGAAAGGGATCCTGTCACCCCCAAAATACCTCAAAAGCTATTAAAAGCTGTCCCTAGAGCATAGTAACACTTACCCTACACTCCTTTTAGCTCCTAAATGCAGCAAGTGAAAATGAAGATAAATGTTATTACAATAGGCGTGATCACGCCTCAATAGGCGTGATCTTCAAATCACATTAAAATGTGCGCCTCCCCGCTCTCCTATGGCAGCCGGTCCGCTGCATTGTGCGGCTGTATGACGCGAATCGTGTCATTTCCGGCGCCGGGTGACGTATGTACACCCGCGCCGCTGTTAGCTTCAAGACCCGCACTGCGCATGCGCAGTGCGCGTTTTGAAGCTAACAGAGCGGCGCAGGTGTACATACCATCACCCGGTGCTGGAAATGGCGCGATTCGCGTCACCCAGCCCCGGCTGACACAGCACAGAGCGGGGAGGCGCGCATTTGAATCTGATTTTAAGATCACGCCTATTGAGGCGTGATATCATGAAGAGGGACAGCCTGCCAGGGTGACTATGAATACCATAGTCACTAATTATCATCCCTAATGAGGTAGTGTAATAACATTTATCTTCATTTTCACTTGCTGCATTTAGGAGCTAAAAGGAGTGTAGGGTAAGTGTTACTATGCTCTAGGGACAGCTTTTAATAGCTTTTGAGGTATTTTGGGGGTGACAGGATCCCTTGAATTGGCCACAACAATCTTGTGTGTATGGCATGCTACACACATTACTGTGTGATGGCCCTCAAGCATGTATCTGCAGGGCCAACACATGAACACCCATCAGGCATCAGCATCATGAGTTCTGGCACACTGACAGGGTGCACTTCCATGTAGACACATTCACGGATATTGTGGTGTGAGTAAACATGTGTGTATGTGTTATGACATCATACTCATCACACAGTGTCTGGATGTGGGCGCGGATGGCGGCAATGCGGTCCCTCGCCTTATGCTTCATGTCCACCACCTTTTTGATGATCTACTTAGGTGTCTGCACCACTTGCATTCTCCTAAGTAGGGCCCTCTGTACTTTGCGCACAATGCCCATCTTATCCAGCCGTGGGTGCTGATGTGGGAACTCGCACCCATAGTCCAGTCTGTCCAGGTAGTTAAACAGCAGGAGGAGCTTGGGCTCTCCCCATGCTGCAGAGCGCTGTGCGGCAGCCATCTTTATGCAGGGGACTGTAAAGCACCTAGAAGGCAGGGCCCGCCACAAAACGACGTAATGACGTCATGGCGCAGAGTATTGACGCTGTGTAAACTTCTCCGTCCGCAAAGGAGTCGCCCGCACATAGTGGATGACCACAGTGAACGCCACGGCATCACATAAAATTTAAAACCGCAATGCTCAGGCGTCGCAGATGGCCACACATATCTGGCCTATTATTGCAATAAGTGGATAGACTTGTGTTAACATTTTAATATATGTGCGACATGTGGGATGGGAGATTGTACCTAGCATCAATGAGGTCTTCACATACTGACATTGCACTTTTAATCAGTACATTTTGTTTTTGGCGACGCTATGTTTGTAGCATCGTCAATATGCACCTTAAACGTCATCATGAATATAGTAAAGGAGGTGTTTGACAATGATTTGCCTTGTATACGTGCATTTTTGCAACATTGAGGGGATGCAGAAGTTAATGAATGTAGTGGTGTACGCACACATAATCCAATATGGCTCCTTTGCCAGGGCCATCCAATCGGCATACAATACTAGCCATCAATAGACGTAGATGAGGCGCGGAAAAGACAACCCACAGGCACGCCTACGGGCTTGCTTGTGCAACCTGTGAAATCGCAAACAAGATCATAGTTGCGCCGTCACACAGCATGATCATGGCAGATTGCATATGCACCATTGTACGGTTGAAGAGCATGCACAGTCTTCTTGCAATATCATCCCTGCGATTTATTGCAGTCATATTGCCCTGTTACACGACACATCGCACGAACGATATCAACTGCAACTATCACACCACGTGATTTTTTGTCGATGTTGCATTGCGATATTGCGACGTGTAACGGTACCCTCACAGATCGGGGATTAGCATTATTTATCTATTTTACAAGTTTTTACTATAAGTTAAAGAACATCCATTGTCTCTAACTACCTCTGGGAGCCACTGGAAACATGTAGGGGATCAGTGGCTGCCGCTGGGTAAGGCATTATTGAGGATTTTGATGATATGAAGCCTCACATGAGGTCAGGTTGCCTAAAGTGATTATACAGAATGCATTACTGCTGTGGGTATCTGAGAAGCTACACTCCACCACTGCCCATCAGGCTTTTACAAAACTCTCTGTGCTCATTGCAGAATTTTAATGCCGCATTCCGAGGATGTGTTAGACCCAATGAAGCACATTTCTAGTCAATTTCAACAGACATTAGGGGTACCACAGTATTAAGGTTCACATTGGTAATCAATTAAGTTGCAACATAAAATTGTTATAAGATGCAAAACTATTGCCAAACCAATTTTTTTTCTACAGATGTTGGTTTGAGTCACTCAGAAGGAAGAGCAGTACTTCAGAGTATACTATATTCCCCAGGACAACTCAGATATTTCTCTCTAAGGGCCACTTCACACTGCGGCATGATCCGGTCCGGTTCTGTCCGGGAGGCCCCAGACAGCTGCGGACCGGATCAGCACACAGGACTGGGGGCTATTATGCCCTCCGGTCCTGTGTGCAGCTGACTCACCGTTGCCGGGTACTCAGCTCTCAGGCGCTGGCTACGGTCACGGATCGGTGCCCGGTGCTGTGTGGGCCCGGTGGTCAATTGCACGGTTAGGTTAAGGAGCAAAGTTTGTTTCGTGACGCCACCTGTAGGTGTCCGGTGAAGGCACCGGTGCTGCTCAGACCTCCGGGGTGATGTGCGGCAGCTTGGATGGAACCGCTCCCTACAGGGTGAGCGGGGGGTCCCCGGGGCAGTTGCTGACGTAGAGGGAATAGGGTAACGTGGTCGGTGTGGTGTGAGGGAAAAGAGGGACACGCACACATATAGTCTTTTGGGTACCTTTTACTGTTGATAACTGGTACACTCGACTGGAGATGAGATTAGACACTTCAGGGTTTTTCCACAGCAAGCAGGGTCGTAGGCTTCCAAATACCCGTTGTTCTGCTGGAGTCTGGCAGGCATAAAACCTAACCAAACCGTTAATGTCCTTTCTGTGTGACTCTTCACACCCGGATTTTCTGCACTGAGGGCACTCAAAGGGATTCCTGTCTGGCCTAGACTCCGCAAATAGAAAACAAGCAGTGTCAGAAGTTTGGAGCGCTAAAGAAACCACGGATTGTTCATTATATTACCAATACTTTATTACACGAACAGCAGGGGTCCAGTATGCCACAACGCGTTTCAACGCACAGTTGCGTCTTTCTCAAGTGGATGACATAATATATTGGTAATATAATTAACAATCCGTGGTTTCTTTAGCGCTCCAAACTTCTGACACTGCTTGTTTTCTATTTGCTAATCTCTTTCTCTCTTGTTGGGAGTGCAGTGTGTGAGCTGCTCTAAGATCCACAGGACTTGGCATTACGTCATAATGACCCACCCTTGAATGATCAACCAATACACAGTGTGGAGCTTGGACGGAAGCCATTGCATCGAGTCTGCCTCTTTGGGTGGAGGAGTGAAGGAGCTCACCTCCATCTCTGGAGGAACTAAGAAGCCGACCCTCAGGCCCGGAGTATCAAAGGAGGAGGGAACATTGGACCCTGTCACACGGTGACCCACATTAAGCCATCAGTCTGGTTGTGCGGGGAGTTGCACAACCAGTCAAGGTTAGTGCACACATAGTAAAACCGCGTATTAATTTCCTCCAGTTGCAGTGTGGCACAATATCTGTTTTTTTCTTTCAATGGCCTAGACTCCGGGCTCTCATTTGGTGGTGCTTCGGGTGTCCGGGGAGCTAAACCCCCTATTTTAGTGCTGGATTCTTTACAGGAACGGTGCTGTGTCCTTGTAAACTTGGACCCAGTGACCGGACCTCTGTTAGGGTGTGTCGGGATGACTCCTCTGCCCCCTTCTTGTACTGGTTACTCTCCTAGTTCCTATGACCCCTATTCTAAGGGTCTACCACTTTCCAGGTGTCTCTGATATGGGCCTAGCCCGGCTCCAATACCAGGTCAGCTCTCCTAGCTGTTTACAGTTCTCTAGTGACTGCACACTCTGCTGTTTCTTCCTCCAGGACCCGTATTTATCGGGGGAACTGGCTTAAGGCAACCAGTGGAGCTCACCCTACAGGTCTGGGGTGAAAGGTGTTGTTAGTAAGTGGGGTCTGCTTGCTGTGTACTTCCCATCCATGTCCTAAGAGATCCTTTGGTGCCCTAACCAGGGTGCCACATTCTCCCTTAGTTAATCTCAGTTCTCCCGGACTGAGCAAAAGTTTTTGTTTATAACATAACAATTTATGTACATTCACATTTAATAACTGATGTTTACAGAGTCTTAAAGTCAAAAAGTCACAAAAATCACTGAAAAAGGAAGAGAAACATATGAAAAGCAGTCCATACGGCACTAGTCCATCTACCGCAGGCTGAGGAAAAGGGAAGGAAAATCAGTTTGTCACACTAGTCCTGTGACCATATTCCAGGTTCAAGTAAACGGGAAAAAGGGTAAAGTCCAGCAGTAAAGTCTCTGATGGCTTAAACACATTTACGGGTACACACTTTAAACTTTACACAATTCCCTATGGGTGTCTCTGCTTAGGAGGCCGGGTCTAACCTTCTTTCTCTACCCGAGGCACTTTCTATTCCCAACTTAATATACTTGGGACGGTGCCCAGTTCCTCCACCCTTCTGTACACTACTTTTTACATTTGCGGACTAAGGTCACTTATTTACACTTAAATAACAGGTAATACGATACTTCTACATTTTTAAATCCACTCTCCATATCTATGTGGGGCCTGTCCTTGGGTACTACATGTAGATCTGCGCAGTATTGGTGTATCTGTATCTGCTACTGGTGTAGTGCGTGCACTATCTCTTCCTCTATTGGATCTACCGTAGTAGGCGTGTAATCTTTCTAATGGACTACCTTTTGTTAAAGGCGGTAATGCAGGTAGATGTCTGCGAGTTCTTGGTCTTACTGTGAGACTAGCAGGTTCACCGATTATAGGAATCTCAGGTTCCGGTATAACAGGTTGCATTTCTTGCAATTGAACAGGTTCTTCTTGTCTTGGTTCTGGTTCTGGTTGAACGGGCTGAACTGATTCTTGGTTTTCTACAGGTTGATAAAAGGAAATAACTGGTATTAGGAATGTTCCATTGCATTGAGGCCAGTCTGCTGGTAAATCTCCAATTTCAGTACGAACTAAACCTTCTTCTGGTTCTTCAACTGTTACTGAGGGGTAAACTGTTTGTTGAGGTTTCAAGTTTTCTGGACATTTCTTTAAATGATCTCTGGATACGGTTGCAGTTGTTCTTCCTTGATCTTTACTAATTACACAAGTCTTGGAATTGTCAAAGTTAGACTGCATAACTGTATAGGGTTCTGCTTCCCAATTGTCATCTAATTTGTTCGTCTTTATTTTTCTTTTAAGTACTAATTCACCTGGTGTTAAGGGTTCTGCTGAGGCGTGTTTATTGAAGTCATGCTCTTGTTTGCTTCTGCTTTGACTTAAGTTTCTTTCAACACTCTCTTGTACTTTTCTGTATTGTTCTTGGTGATGCTGATTCCAATCTTCATCTTGAGAATCTTGAGTTGGTTCAATTGTTCCCATCTCTAAGTCAATTGGAAGTTTTCCTGGTCTTGCTCGCATTAAATAAGCTGGTGTGTAGCTGGTAGAACTAACTGGGATATGATTGTAGATATCCACAAGGTCAGGTATTTTTTCTGGCCATTGGTTTCTTTCATCGAGCGGTAAAGTCTTCAGCATGTCGATGACTATGTTGATCTTTTCGCAAAAAACGTTTTGTCTGGGGATGATACGGTGTGGTCCTTATCTTCTTACACCCATACAATCCTAAGAATGCGTGAAATAATTCTGACTCGAACACTGGTCTTTGATCAGTTAAAACTTGATCTGGATACCCATGCGGGCGACAAAAGTAACTCTGGAATGCTTTAGCTGCTACGTCTGCGGTTAAGTCCTTGACTGGTACTATTATGAGGAATCTTGAGTAGTGATCAACCATTGTGAGTGCGTAAGTGTAACCTGTTCTGCTTGGGGTTAACTTCACGTGGTCTAGAGCAACTATTTCAAGAGGTCTCTTAGTAATTATTGGTTGCAATGGAGCTTTTTGGCTTTGCAGGTCTTTTCTCCTCAGGTGACACGGTCCACAGTTCTTGCACCATCTCTCAATTGAACCTCTCATGCCGACCCAGTAGAAACGGTCTTTTAGCAGCATTTCTAGTTTCTTCCAACCAAAGTGTCCTGCATCATCGTGGTACGCTTCCACGACCATTTTGACATCTGGCTTTGGAACTACTATCTGCCAGATTAGTTCGTGTGTTCTGGGGTTCAGATAACGTCTGCATAATTTACCTTGATAGACGAATAACTTTCCTTTTTCTTTCCATAGGCGTATTGCATCTTGTGAAGCTTCTGAATCCAGACTGGAGTGTTCTTGGGTTATCAGCTCTCTGATCAAGCTAACGTCTGGATCATTGGCTTGAGTCTCCTTCCAGTCATGGTGAGGTAACGGGTTCACGGCTTTCTCTTTACGCCTTTGACTGGCCTGGTGACATGAGGCTGTACTTGTACAGTGGAAAGCTGGCAATTCTATTTCCTCTAAGTCATCTATATCTTCTCCTTCTTCTGGGAGGTTAGGCATTCTGGACAGCTTGTCTGCATTGCCATTTTTGTGACCTGTCCGATACTTGACAGTGAAGTCGTAGTTTGATAATCTTGCCATCCAGCGCTGCTCCAGGGCTCCCAGCTTTGCAGTCTCTAAGTGGGTTAGAGGGTTGTTGTCAGTGAAAGCTGTGAACAGGGAGGATGCCAGGTAATGTTTGAAACGTTCTGTGATGGCCCAGACCAGGGCCAGGAACTCCAGCTTGAAAGAGCTGTAATTTTCAGGGTTCCTCTCTGTTGGACGGAGCTTTCTGCTGGCATAAGCTATCACCTTCTCTTTGCCTTGCTGTCGCTGTGATAAGACTGCCCCAAGTCTTCATTGCTTGCATCCGTGTATAACAGGAATGGTAGGTTATAATCAGGGTAGGTCAGGATCTCTTCTCCAGTTAAGGCATCTTTCAGCTTCTGGAAAGACTGTTCTTGTTCTGTTCCCCACCGGAACTTAGGACCTCTGATCTTGCCTTTCTTGGATTGACCTACCAGGAGATCTTGCATGGGCGCTTCTATCTAGCCCTTGATAAATCTTCTGTAGTACCCGACCAGCACCAAGAATTGACGTACCTCTTTGAAGGTGGTCGGCGCTGGCCAGTTCTTGATGACTGTAACCTTGTCTGGGTCGGGTGCTACGCCTTCTGCACTGACCACATGTCCCAGGTATTGGACTTTGGGTTTCAGTAGGTGACACTTTGACGGCTTCAGCTTAATACCATACTTGGACAATGACTCAAACACTTCACTCAGATGTTGTAGGTGATCTTCATAGGTCTGTGAGTATACTATGACATCGTCCAGGTACACAATACAGTCTCGAAGTTTCTGTGGCCTAAGCAACACTCCATCAGTCTCTGGAATGCTCCTGGGGCGTTGCACAACCCGAATGGCATACTGTTGAACTCGCATAAACCCATCGGCGTCGTGAAGGCTGTCTTCTCACGATCTTCTTCTGCAACAGAGACCTGCCAGTACCCACTAGTAATATCTAATGTGGAGAAGTAATTGGAAAACTTAAGTGCAGCTAGTGACTCTTCTATGCGGGGTAACGGGTATGCATCTTTGTGTGTTAGGCTGGGGTCACAGTTGACATGCATTTTTTTAGTGCCTTTTAAAAACGCATGCTTTTTTACATGCGTTTTTCATGTCAGCATGAGTTTTTTAAGGTCTCTGATGGCTCCCTGCGTTTTTGGCTGCGTTTTTGAATCTGCACATAAAAATAGTGCTTGTAGTATTTTTTTGAGCGTTTTGAAAAACGCATGCGTTTTTGTAGAAAACGCATGCGTTTTTATAACATGGGTTCCTATGGAAAACGCATGCAAAAACGCATGGACAGTTAGTACCTTTTAGTGCCATTCAAAAACGCATGCGTTTCCAATAGGAGCCCATGTTAAAAAAACGCATGCGTCATTACATAGCACACAATACCCGTTGGGAAACGGGTCCATTCGCATCCTGTTCGTAGATGCCAAAATTGACTCACCATTGCCGGGTACTCAGCTCTCAGGTGCTGGCTACGGTCACGGATCGGTCCCTGGTGCTGTGTGGGCCCGGTGGTCAATTGCACGGTTGGGTTAAGAAGTAAAGTTTGTTTGTGACGCCACCTGTAGGTGTCCAGTGAAGGCTCCGGCGCTGCTCAGACCTCCGGGGTGATGTGCGGCAACTTGGATGGAACCGCTTCCTACAGGGTGAGTGCTGACGTTGAGGGAATAGGGTAACGTGGTCGGTGTGGTGTGAGGGAAAAGAGGGACACGCACACATATAGTCTTTTGGGTACCTTTTACTGTTGATAACTGGTACACTCGACTGGAGATGAGATGAGACACTTCAGGGTTTTTCCACAGCAAGCAGGGTCATAGGCTTCCTAATACCCATTGTTCTGCTGGAGTCTGGCAGGCATAAAACCTAACCAAACCGTTACTGTCCTTTCTGTGTGACTCTTCACACCCGGATTTTCTGCACTGAGGGCACTCAAAGAGATTCCTGTCTGGCGTAGACTCCGGGCTCTCATTTGGTGGTGCTTCGGGTGTCCGGGGAGCTAAACCCCCTATTTTAGTGCTGTATTCTTTACAGGAACGGTGCTGTGGCCTTGTAAACTCGGACCCAGTGACCAGACCTCTGTTAGGGTGAGTCGGGATGACTCCTCTGCCCCCTTCTTGTACTGGTTACTCTCCTTGTTCCTGTGACCCCTATTCTAAGGGTCTACCACTTTCCAGGTGTCTCTGATATGGGCTTAGCGCGGCTCCAATACCAGGTCAGCCCTCCTAGCTGTTTACAGTTCTCTAGTGACTGCACACTCTGCTGTTTCTTCCTCCAGGACCCGTATTTATCAGGGGAACTGGCTTAAGGCAACCAGTGGAGCTCCCCCTACAGGTCTGAGGTGAAAGGTGTTGTTAGTAAGTGGGGTCTGCTTGCTGTGTACTTCCCATCCATGTCCTAAGAGATCCTGTGGTGCCCTAACCAGGGTGCCACACAGCGCACGCAGCTGCAGCCACTGACAGGTCAGGACCGCGGCACCCGCGGTCCTGACTTATCAGCAGCAGGAAAGTCGTGCGCTGCACACAGGACCGGAGGGCTTAATAGCCCCCCAGTCCTGTGTGCTGATCCGGTCCACAGCTGTCTGGAGCCTCCCGGACAGAACCGGACCGGATCACGCTGCAGTGTGAAGCGGCCCTTACCTGATGTGTTCTTATTGGTTAGTTCAATCCTTCTGACTGCATGCATGGTCAGAATTAAAAATTGCAACTCCCGATTCCTCCAATGCCAGCACTACAGCATAGCACTCAGGCCCAGTTACACACAGATAATTATGCAGAGATTGTTCGCAGATCTCTGTTTGCAGTGAAATCATGGACATATTGTTCCATTTTTTTTTTTTTTTTTTAAACAATAGATTTTTATTGATTTTCCAGTTTGCATACAAAAACAAGATAGTGTGACTGTCAAACAAATTACAACAATTGACGACAAGGAACATGAAGAGGGGGGAGGAGTATAGGGGGGAAATGGAGGATGTAGGGGACAAGGGGATAGTGGGTAGAAGAACTCTACGGAAGAAATATATAATATACACGTATATATGGTTGAATAGGAATTCCAGTACAACATCATATTGAGAATAACAAACAGTAATGAAAATAATGAAGAAAAGAGGTAGCCATAGCACGGCAACTTCGTATCATAATTGTTTGGCATAGGGTGAGGAAGACCATAAATCCCAGCCGTTCAATATTCTATTTTTGACATTAAAATCATGCGCTAGGATAATCTCGTGTTGCATGTGAAGGTTAAGTTGCGAGATTACTTCCTCCTTTGTGGGAGAGGATGGTTTCTTCCAGTGCCTAGCTATACATGTTCTAGCTGCTATCAACACATTAGACAGTATGGGTCTGATTAAAGAGGGGACTTCATCCAGACCAATGCCCAATAGGGCCATTGGGGCATCTAGAGATAGGGGAATGCCAGTGATCTCTATTATTAAGGATGTGACCCGATTCCAGAAGACCTGTATTAGGGGACAAAACCACCACATGTGTTCCATGGTACCGTTGTGTTGGCATCCTTTCCAGCACAAACTAGAGAGAGCTGGATTGAATTTGTGTAAACGGAGGGGTGTTAAATACCAGTTTAACTGGAGTTTTTTGGCCTGTTCTAGATGGTTAAGGCATGAAGAATATTTGGATGCATGGGAAAACGCAGTATGCCAAGATTTGGCAGAAGCAGTAAAAGAGAGTCGGCGTTCCCAGGCCTCCATATAGGGGAGCTTTCTTCCCTCCAAAGGGACCGTTAAGGTCTGATATATAATAGAAACGCCCCGTTGAGTAGATGATGTTTTAAAATACCGTTGGAGAGAGTCTACTCCAAGTGGGATTACCCGAGGAGGCAAACCGACAGTGTTCAGTAAGTGGCGGACCTGAAGATATTGATAAAATACCTGGTTAGGAAGTTTAAATGTTTGTACAAGATCAGAGAATAATTGAACGCCTCTATCATCCAGGATATCCCTCAGGAAACGGACACCTCTGGTTTTCCATTGATTCAGAGAGATATCGGGGATCAGTGACTCTAGTGCTTCGAGGGAGATATAGTGGAATAGAAAGGGGAGATGAGATCTGCCCAATGAGTGCCAAAGCCTCAAAAGTGCACCCATAGTGTGCAAGGGAGCGTTACGGTCCAGCCTCTGTAAAAGGCCGGCCTCCAACTGAAGTCTCAGTGACCCAGTCGGGACATAATGAGACTCTATTTGCACCCAGCGGGAAGGAAAGATCTCCCCCGTCCACCAAAGTTTGGCTGGGTCTAAAAGAGCAGCCCTATGGTAAGATAATACATCAGGGACACCCAATCCTCCCTGTTTGTAAGGAAGAATCATGATGGCATGAGAAACTCTGTGTGGTTTGCCACTCCAAATGAATGAATTAAGTATGGATTGAAGTCTGGATATGCACTTACGTGGAAATGATAAGGGGAGACATCTAAATAGGTATATTAGTTTAGGAAGGATAAGCATTTTGATCAAATTTATTCTGGCAATCCAGGAGAAGCACAGAGGAGAGAGCCTGTTGAGTTCAGTTCTAATATCAGTGGTGACCAAATCACAATTACGTTTGACTATGTTATGCAGCTGGGTAACATAGATTCCCAGGTAAGTAAAACCTTCTGGTGTCCAAGTAAATGTGAATAGTTGACATATAGCTTCCTGTGTTGAGGATGAAATATTTACCGGATAAAGTGTAGATTTATGTGTATTAAGGCGGTAATAGGAGGCTGCAGAGAAGTCTGTAAGAATATCCATAATCTTTTGCAATGAGGGGACATTGACGCATGTGAAAATGACGTCGTCAGCATATAGGCCGACTTTGTGTTCAACTTCCCCTATTACAATACCCCTAATCTGTGGTTCCGCCCTGATACGCACTGCCAAGGGTTCCATCACTAATGCAAATATCAGGGGGGAGAGGGGACATCCCTGGCGGGTGCCATTTGAAATATCAAAGGAGTCCGACAGAAAGCCGGAGGCTCGGACGGAAGCATTAGGGTGTGTATACAATGCCATAATGGCTGACATAACAGGACCAACAATGCCAAATTTCTGTAGAACTGCTTCAACGTACCCCCAGTGAACCCTGTCAAACGCCTTTTCCGCATCAAGAGACAGGAGAACACCGGGGGCACCCGCACGTTCCATGACATCCAAAATGTTAATGAGGCGTCTGGTTCCGTCACGAGCCTGTCAGCCTGGTACAAATCCAACCTGGTCTGGATCAATGAGAGACGGAAGGATTTCCATCAATCTCGATGCCCACACCTTTGCATATAATTTAATGTCACAATTGAGCAGCGCGATCGGGCGAAAGTTACCAGGCGAGGTAGGAGATTTCCCAGGTTTGGGTAATGTGGATATGATTGCTTCCAGACTCTCTCGTCGGATGTCCCCCCTGTTGCGCCAGAACTCAAACAGTCTTAGTAAATAGGGAGATAGGACAGGGAGGAAATTTTTATAATATTGAACGGGGAAACCATCAGGACCAGGGGCTGTATTCGTTGCAGAGGACTTAAGTGCATGATTTATTTCTAGTTCTGTGAGGGGTGCATTTAAGCTACACAACTGGGAAGGAGTTAATTTAGGGAGAGACACCCTGTCCAGAAAAGTAGATATTGTCTCCGCTGTAGGCTGAGGGGTGTCAGAGGAGCGATGCAGGTTATATAAAGATTCATAATAAGAACGGAACTCATCAGCAATCCGCAAAGGGTTCCGGATCTGTTTACCCGCAGCAGAGACAACATAGGGAATCTTAAACTGCGCCATTTTTCTTCTGGTTCTACCGGCTAGGAGAGAACCCGCCCTGTCCCCCATACCGTAATATTTAGCTTTTAATTTTTTCAAGTTATTCTCTGCTTTCTGGAGAAGTAGGGTCCTAAGGTGATGTCTAGTATCTGTTAGAGACTGTAATAGGGTAGGGGTAGGAGTGGACTTGTGTTGTGTTTCTAGTGATTGTAGTGAGTTTAAGGTGTCCTTCAGGTCCGCCATATACCGTTTCTTGTGTAAGGACGCCAATTTAATAAAAATTCCTCTGAGAACTGCTTTGTGTGAAAGCCACAATACTTCGTCCTGTACCTCTTCATTATCATTATGGATGAAGAACTCCTTCAGATGTTCAGAGATCTCCTTAACAACCTCAGCATTGGTCAGCAAGTACGTGTTAAGTTTCCATGTATAGGGTGGTCTGACAGCTGAAGAGTCGTCAATTTGTAAAGTGGTGGGAGCATGGTCTGACCATGTTATGCTGCCAATTCCTGCTTGTTTGCACTGATGTAAAAGAGAGCCGTCTACCAGAATTAAGTCAATACGGCTATATGTTTGGTATCTTGCAGAGAAAAACGTGTAATCACGTTCCTCACCGTGATGATACCGCCACACATCATGCAGACCATGCTCCAGAATCAATGTATTCATTTCACCGCGAGATTGAGATGGATTTGAGCAATCCAGACGTTTCAACATTAGCATATTGAAATCACCACCTATAAGTCTGTGTCCTCGAGTGTGCAAGGAGACCTCATCCAGGAGAGACCTAAGGAACTTCATTTGTCCCGCATTAGGTGCATATACCGCCACCAAGGTGTAGGTGATATTATTCAGTTTACAAATTAAAATAAGAAAGCGGCCCTCTGGATCAGAAATAGTTTGTTCCAGTTGAAAGGAGACCGTGCTCCTCAGGCTGTGGTTCCACATAGAAATCCGTTTTTGGAAGTGATTTTCATCACCAATCCGTTTTTTTCTGGGTGCTTTTTGAGCCTCCTGCACTCCTGAACGTTTTTGGAATTTTCATTAAAAAAACGCATGCGCGAACGCATGCGCAAACGCAAGTGCGCGTTTGCATGCGTTCGCGCATGCGTTTCCCATAGGGCCCCCATGTTAAAAAAAACGCATGAAAACGCATGCGTTTTTTAACTGATGCCAAAAACGTTGCATGCAACGTTTTTGACTCAAAAACGGACAGGGCAATGTTTGGAGCTCCATAGAAAAACGGACAGGGTGTTTATTACACCCAATCCGTTTTTCTGTCAGTTTTTGGACTTAGAAAAAAAAAATGAGAAAACTGAAGCCAAAAACGGACTGAGGGCTTATGTGGAACCCCAGCCTCAGGCTGTGGTCACACATAGAAATCCGTTTTTTGGAAGTGATTTTCATCACCAATCCGTTTTTTTCTGGGTGCTTTTTGAGCCTCCTGCACTCCTGAACGTTTTTGGAATTTTCATTAAAAAAACGCATGCGCGAACGCATGCGCAAACGCAAGTGCGCGTTTGCATGCGTTCGCGCATGCGTTTCCCATAGGGCCCCATGTTAAAAAAAACGCATGAAAACGCATGCGTTTTTTAACTGATGCCAAAAACGTTGCATGCAACGTTTTTGACTCAAAAACGGACAGGGCAATGTTTGGAGCTCCATAGAAAAACGGACAGGGTGTTTATTACACCCAATCCGTTTTTCTGTCAGTTTTTGGACTTAGAAAAAAAAAATGAGAAAACTGAAGCCAAAAACGGACTGAGGGCTTATGTGGAACCCCAGCCTCACTAAGATACCCACACCCGCCTTTTTTTTTGGACTATTGGCATAAAATTGGTTTGGGTAGACATGAGAATGCATTCTATCATTATCTTTAGCTAATAAGTGCGTCTCCTGGATGAAGATCACATCACTCTTAGATTTATGCAAGTGTTTCAAAACAATTGATCTTTTGACTGGTGAATTCAAACCATTCACATTAATCGATAGTATCGATATACTCATGATAAAGCACTAGAGGACTGCGCTATATATATGATAGTTAACAGAAATTTCCCATACAGCCTAGAGTGGAGGGTTTGATAGGAAGGGGTAGGGGAGGATATGTAGGAGGTTGGGGAGAGGGGTCTAGGGTGAACAAGTTTCAATAGTAGCATATCAGCAACATATGTGGTCAAGAAAAAACAAAAAAAGAAAACGTAATGACACGGAACAGGAACAGTCTTAGGAGAGAACAGCATCACTCTCCAAAAGAGTCAGTGAGCGACAAAAATACGCTCTAGGGGCTTCAATCCAAGGATAAATACAATCCCTGAAGTAGGAGTTCCAGACAGAACACCAAATCGTTATCTCCAAGAATTTAAACAAAAAGAACAGCGGAGCAACGAATCAGGTGTCATTAGATCCAGGAAAAAGACAAAAAAAAAGGTCCCACAGAATGAGCAAGTATGCTCAGACCGTGAACCACTCAGGGTCCACACGTTTCTTGGGTGCAGCGGGGGGATGAGTTTCACCAGAAGATCCGTTGGTGACATGTATACCCCATTGGGCTAGGAGTTTGGCTGCATGGCCCGGTGAGATGCAGACATGTGTGGAGCCGTCTCTGCGTATTATAAGCTTATATAAACAACCAGTCCCTTTTTAAGTAAAATCACTCAACTAATATAAGAACATCAACTGATAGAGACAAAGTCTCAATCATAGAATGATTTGAACAATACACTTCCAATGATGCTAAAAATTGCAATCTTTATTTATCCAAAATTAATAAAAACACAGAACAGAGCCAATTCCCAAAAATGGAAATACACATAGTACAGTATATCCTATTACAATTACAGGATCAATAACATTACATTAAACCATTACATTAACCCTCTCAATCACAGAGGGGTAAGCACAAATGTCAATATGGCATCCTTAATGAACAACTTTCAGCCCTTCATTCATAGATCCTATCCTCTGCCTATTCAATAAAGGCAGAAACCTAACCTCATATTACAAAGTAAATCCCTCAAAAGCGGGGCAGAGCTGGAAGTATCAAAAGGTGCTAATAGTAAAAGGTTTAAATGTCTTATTACCTGCAGTAATGAACTACTGTGCCTGGCTTTTCCCACCCCGACGCCGTTTCGCTGTTGCTTCTTCCGGGGGCGCCCCCGGAAGAAGCAACAGCGAAACGGCGTCGGGGTGGGAAAAGCCAGGCACAGTAGTTCATTACTGCAGGTAATAAGACATTTAAACCTTTTACTATTAGCACCTTTTGATACTTCCAGCTCTGCCCCGCTTTTGAGGGATTTACTTTGTAATATGAGGTTAGGTTTCTGCCTTTATTGAATAGGCAGAGGATAGGATCTATGAATGAAGGGCTGAAAGTTGTTCATTAAGGATGTCGTATTATAAGCTTAGTTGGAAAGCCCCAGATATATTGGATGTCCCGTGCACGCAGGGCAGAGGTGTATGGCTGAAATGCTCGGCGTAGAGCTAAGGTACCGGGTGATAGATCTGAGAAGACGGCCAGGTCTGAAAACTGGGCAGGCAGGGCAGGTTTACCACGGAGGCAGTATAGGAAGTCCTCTTTTAATTCATAAAAATGAATTCTGGCTATCACATCCCTGGGCAGGTTAGGGCCTATGTGAGATGGCTTAGGTACTCTGTGTATCCGGTCAACGATAATGTCTTTCCTTTCTACTTCAGGCATGGCGGCCATTATGAAGTCTTGTAGCATGGGGCGGAGATCTTTAGGCTGCACTGTTTCAGCAATGCCTCTGATGCGAACATTATTGCGCCTAGAGCGATCTTCAAGGTCCAGTTGCTTTGCCTGCACTTTGACCATTTTTTCTTTCAATTCTTCATGCGCATCTAATAAATCATTATATGATTGCACTATTTCAGCCATCTTTCTTTCCAGCTTATCAGTGCGGCCTCCAATATCAGCCACTTCTCTCTTGAGATCAGCGACCATCTCCTTCATAGAGTTTTGGAGCGACATGTTTAGTGAGGACAGCATCTCCCTCATGCTGCCGTGTGTTACTGGAGCGTCCTCTCTTCCGCCGCCATTAGAGCCAGAGGAGACCACAGAGCTCCTTCTGGAGGAGGAGCGGGCTGATCGCGGTGAGGCTGGCGCCATCTTAGCTTCACAGCCGGCGGGCCTGATGGTCGCAAAGAAGTCAGTGACCCGCTGCGGAGAGGTACGCTTCCCGCTCCTAGTTTTCCCCATGCACTCACCGGGATCTCTGTGTGCTGTGGCGACAATTGCGGCCGGTTAGCGGGCGTCTGAGGGTTGTATGAGCCGTTTTAGTATCTGTGGGACGAGGAGCTCCCGGTTTATGCGGCCATCTCCTTGCTGCGTCAGGCCACGCCCCCCTATATTGTTCCATTTTGTGGCTGTATACAAATGTAACAATGTGTCCATGATTTCACTGCAACCAGAGATCTGCGAACAATCTATTCACAATTATCTGTGTGTGTAACTGGGCCTTTACATTGCAGTTCCCTGACTTAGGCCACTACCAACTAAGTTTCCTGAGTCCTTCAAGAACTCTGCAAACTCATTCAATCAAATCATATATTTTTTTAACTCAACACAGAGGCCAAGAAGCAGGCCCAGGAAAAAGTGACAGGATATTTTTGCTTTGCATTTGGGAGCAATCTCTATTACAGACTGCTGTATCTGAGTGAGGGTTCCCATCAGGGCCATATTTGACTTACATGTTGCCCTAGGCACTTTTAGTGGTCACTCCCCTTACTGACATCATACACTGAGTCTGTGCACACGACATCTATTTTAAGGGCCCTTTACGCCCAACAATATCGTGAACGATATCCTTGCAACATCACCATTTTGGTGACGTTGCAGTGATGTTGAAACAACATCGTTGTGTACGACACGTATCAACGATCAACGATAAGTCGTTGAACGTTGATCGTAGATTTATGGCCAGGACCATAAATCTATCATTGGTTTCCCACTGGATGGCCAGCATCGTGGCGTGTGACAGTGGGAGACCAACGATGAATGAGCTCCCAGCGCTTGCTGTGCGGTGCTGGGAGCTCATTTATCGTTGGTAACCATGGTAAACAGCAGATAACTAAGTGCCGCGCTTAGCTTTGTTACCCGATGTTTACCATGATTACAAGCGTTCTTGCTGGTCCTGATCGCTGGTGAATCTGCCTGTGTGACAGCTGTGTGACATCGTTGGTCGGATCGCTGCCACATTGTAGTGTGTAACGGGCCCTTAAGGCAGATCTACTCTGTAATATGCTATAAATAGCGCTAATTATAGAGGACCTGTCACCCTACTGGTGCATGGCAATCTAAATGCACCACTGAATGCAGCATGCCTTCTGCATTCAGGGAAGGGCTTACATATAGTGAGTCCGGAGGACCTTCCTTCTTATGCAGTCAGCACTGGCACAGAGGTTTTCCCAGTCTCCGGTCACTCTGTGCCGCCTCCTGCTGCTCTGTTCCTCTTCCTTATTGTGTATGGCCCCTTCCTCGCCTGCGCTGACGTCTAAACTTTTGATCTCACACAGGCACACAGCGAGGACTGGAGCCGGCTGATGTCACAGCCTTGCAATGCGCCTGCATGAGATCAGAAGCTTAGACGCCAGCACAGGCGAGGAGGGTGCCGCACACAATAAGGAGGTGGAGCAGAGCAGCAGGAGGCGGCACAGAGTGGCCAGAGGCGGGGAGAACCTGCGTGCCAGCGCTGACTGCATAAGAAGAAATGCCCTGTGGATTCACTATATATAAGATTTCTAAAGTCTATTTCTCAGCGCACAGGGGGGCTAGAGTCATGGGGGAGCCCTTCCCTGAATACAGCAGGCATGCTGCATTCAGTGGTGCATTTAGATTGTCATGAACCAGGGGGGTGACAGGTCCTCTTTAAACACTAAAAGAATGAACATCTGCACTTGCTGCGCACAGGTTCAGTCTTTTCAGTTTTTTTTTTTTTTAACGCTTTCAGCTTTTCAAAGTCATCAAGCAGTTAAAATAGGTAACCTAATCATTGCTTCAGTGGGGAGAGGCTTAGGGTACCGTTACACGTCGCAATATCGTTCCGATATCGCCTGCAACTTTTACGGGAGCACACACGTTTTTGGCACTTGTCCAAGATCGCATAGGAGATGTCAAACAGGGAGATATCGGCAGGCAACGCAACTAGGATGTTGTACCCAATTTTTGTGCCCTGGGTATGAGCAACCCAGCGACTGAGCATTAACATTGTAGTGAGTAGGGGAAGTTGTGTTCAACATCGTAGTTGCGCCGTCACACTGCACGATCATGCCAGATCGCATATGCAACATTGCACGGTTGAGCTTGCACAATCTCATTGCGATGTCGTCCCTGCGATTTATTGCAGTCTCATCGCCTTGTTACACAACACAACGCACAAACAATATCAACTGCAACTACCCACACCACGTGACTTTTGGTTGATATTGCATGCGATATCGCGACGTGTAACAGTACCCTAAGGGTACCTTTACACGTGGCTACATTTCTAGGGTGGCTACAGGTAACTTACTGGTTGCAGTGAAATCATGGAGACAAGGTTCTATCTTGTTGCTGTGTACAAATGGAATAATCTCTCCATGATTTCACTGCAACCAGTAAGTTACCTGTAGCCACCCTAGAAATGTAGCCGCGTGTAAAGGTACCCTAAAGGTACCTTTACACGCCGCTACTGGAGGATGGATACAACCCGCTACAGGCTACGATTGTAGCTTGCGTCGTCAATATTGCCCGTAGTAGCGGCGTGTGAAGACGGTAGGAGGCAGCCGGCAACAGATACATCTGTTTCCGAGCACTGCTCTGAAACAGGTGGCTACAAAGCCGATTGCAGCGAGCTGTATCGGCGTGTAAAGAACGAACAGAAGGGTTGTTTCTACACCATGCTATGTAGCTGGGGCGTGACACAGGCTCCGGGTTACCGCGCCCCCTTCAGCGATCATTGGAGGAAGCTCCTGCGTTGCGATTGGTTGTCGCTGCACAGGGCGGCATATTTAAGGAGCTGCCCAGTCACACTACACAATTGCTCGGGCGTCATGTATTAATCAGCCTCCTGCGATGCCTGGCCAATCATGGGTTTCTTGCTTTGTCCTATCAGCGTACGGACGTCTCGTACTCCACAATTGTGGCACGCCTATGTGCTGTCCCTGCTGCACCAGGTCCGCCCATATTAGCTGGTTGTAGCGGTGTGTAAATGAGGTAAGATGAGCTACAGATGGCTACTTGAGACACCCGGCAATGTATCTAGCTGTAGATGTAGCGTAGCGTAGCGCACCTCGTGGCGGCGTGTAAAGGTGGTGCGTTTCCCATTTGTAACCGTTTGGGCGTGCTCGTGCACGTGAAGTAGCGGGTTGTATCCATCCTCTTATAGCGGCGTGTAAAGGTACCTTTAGTGATATAGAGACATGCTGTCTGCTCATTCAACACCCTTCCTCTTTACTGAAGCTGTTCAAAGGGAAGCTAAGAGCAGACAGGTCCCAGGCGTCAGAGTGAGCCTGCAGCCATATTGGGTGCACCCACACTCCTGCACTCATCCAGTGTCGCTGGTTTTACACTTGCATTTTTTTTCAAGTCAGGCAAGATCAGATTTTTCAGCCAAATCCTGATCCTTTCAGGATCCAGTTTTTTGCCCATTCACTTTAATGGTGTCAGGTAGAATCCTGTTAGGCGGCCGTCACACGGTTCAATTTAATGCACGATATCGTTTAAGTGATCTGCTTTTTGATCGCTTAACCAATATCGTTTGTGCATCGCTGCGTGCGATCAAGCGATTTTACTATGTAAAACCGCTTGATCGTGACATCGCAGATATGGGAGCCGGAGCTCATATCAAGTGATCATCGCTTGTTCAATCTGCTTCATCGTGGTGTGTGACACCACGATGAACGATCTCCCAGCGGCACAGCCTATGCTGGGAGATGGTATCTATGGTAACGTCGGGTTACTAAGCGCCGCGCGGCGCCTAGTAACCCGATGTGTACCATAGTTACCAGCGATCTCGCTGGTCCACATCGCTGGTGAGTCTGTCTGTGTGACAGCTCACCAGCGATGTGAGCGATATCGTTAGCGATCGCGCGTGCACGTGATCGCTAACAATATCGCTCACAATATTGATGAGTGTGACGGCCGCCATACTTCAGGTTGCTACCTGACACCACAAAAATGAATGGGCATAAAATGCATCCTGAAAGGATCAGGACTTGGCTGAAAAACCTGATTCTGCCTAATTTGAAAAAAAAAAACCACAAGTTTGAAACAGCCTCAGTGAGTAAACTCAGACTTGCATGCTGATTTTAGACAGCACTTTACTAATGGAATGCTGTCAATAAAAACAAGCTTTAGTATACAAATACGAGGGTGCTGCGAAGCACCCTCATTTACATAATAAAGTAGATTTTACTTTATAGCTTTTATAAAAAGTAATTTATAGTAATATGCCCCTAATCCCTATTCTAGAGCATCAGCCTCCCACAAATCCCCAGCCTGCATAGCACCAGCCTCCCCCAAATCCTCATTCTAAAGCGTCAGCCTCCCCAAATCCCCAGCCTGCATGGCACCTGGCTCTCCTGTTCACCGGTATATTCCATCAGCCTCTCCTATTCACCAGTATATAGCACGAGCCTTCCTTGTTCACCAGTATATAGCACCAGCCTCCCCTGCTCACCAGTATACACTGTGTGCAGAATTATTAGGCAAGTTGTATTGTAGAGTATTATTTTTACTATTGATCAACAACTATGTTTTCAATCAAACCAAAAGACTCAAATATCAAAGCTTAATATTTTTGGAAGTTGGACTGTTTTTTTTTTTTATAGATTTGGCAATTTAGGAAGATATCTGTTTGTGCAGGTATCTATTACTGTGCAGGATTATTAGGCAACTTAATAAAAACCTAATATATTCCCATCTCACTTGTTTATTTTCACTAAGTAAACCAATATGACATGCAAAAACAAAACACAAAAAAATTAGTGACCAATATAGCCACCTTTTTTTATAATGACACTCAACAGCCGTCCATCCATAGATTCTGTCAGTTGCTTGTTCTGTTTATGATCAACATTGCGCGCAGCAGCCACCACAGCCTCCCAGACACTGTTCCGAGAGGTGTACTGTTTTCCCTCCCTGTAGATCTCACATTTTATGAGGGACCACAGGTTCTCTATGGGTTCAGATCAGGTGGACAAGAGGGCCATGTCATTATTTTTTCTTCTTTTAGACCTTTACTGGCCAGCCACGCTGTGGAGTAGTTGGATGCATGTGATGGAGCATTGTCTTGCATGAAAATTATGATTTTCTTCAACGATACCAACTTCTTCCTGTACCACTGCTTGAAGAAGTTGTCTTCCAGAAACTGGCAGTAGGTCCGGGAGTTGAGCTTCACTCCATCCTCAACCCGAAAAGGTCCCACAAGTTCATCTTTGGTGATACCAGCCCATACCAGTACCTCACCTCCACCTTGCTGGCGTCTGAGTTGGAGTGGAGCTCTCTGCCCTTTACTGATCCAGCCTCTGGCCCATCCATCTGGCCCATCAAGAGTCACTCTCATTTCTTAAGCCCATAAAACCTTTGAAAAATCAGTCTTAAGATATTTCTTGGCCCAGTATTGACGTTTTATCTTATGTTTCTTGTTCAAAGGTGGTTGTTTTTCAGCCTTTTTTACCTTGGCCATGTCCCTGAGCATGGCACACCTTGTGATTTTTAATACTCCGGTAACGTTGCAGCTCTGACATATTGCAAAACTGATGGCAAATGGCATCTTGGCAGCTTCACGCTTAATTTTCCTAAATTCATGGGCAGTTATTTTGCGCCTTTTTTGGCCAACATGCTTCGTGCGACCCTGTTGGCTATTTGCCATGAAACGCTTGATTGTTCGGTGATCACGCTTCAAACGTTTGGAAATTTCAAGACTGCTGCATTCCCCTGCAAGACATCTCACAATTTTGGACTTTTCAGAGGCAGTCAAATCGCTCTTCTGACCCATTTTGCCAAAGAAAAGGAAGTTGCTTAATAATTAAGCAGACCTTATATAGGGTGTTGATGTCATTAGACCACACCCCTCCTCATTACAGAGATACACATCACCTGATTTACTTAATTGGTAGTTGGCTCTCAAGCCTATACAGCTTGGAGTAGGACAGCATGTATAAAAAGTATCATGTGATCAAAATACTCATTTGCCTAATAATTCTGCACACAGTGTATAGTACCATCCTCCCTTGTTCACCAGTATTTAGCACTAGCCTCCCTTGTTCACCAATATATAGCACCATTCTCCCCTGTCACCATTATATAGCACCAGCCTCCCCTATCACCAGTATACAGCACCAGCCTCCCTTGTCACCAGTATACAGCATCAGCCTCCCCTGTCACCAGTATATAGCACCAGCCTCCCCTGTGACCAGTATACAGTACAAGCTTCCCCTGTCACCAGTATACAGCATCAGCCTCCCCTGTCACCAGTATACAGCACCAGCCTCCCCTGTCACCAGTATATAGCACCAGCCTCCCCTGTGAACAGTATACAGTACAAGCCTCCCCTGTCACTAGTATACAGCACATGCCTCCCTCCCCTTCATCTTCAGCTCCATGAGTGCTCACCTGCTCCTGTGTCCTCTTCCCATGTCGTCTTCCTCCTCCTCGGTCCTGCTATGACATCTGCAGTGGGAGAGATGATCTCTTCTCATCACATGCAGAGACGCAGCAGCACCTTGGAGCAGGGACTTCTCTTACCCCAGGAGCAGGGCCGGCGTTAAGGAGGGGGGGGGGGCAGACTGGGCAGTTGCCTAGGGCCCCACTTTCTTATTGGCTCCCAAATGAGCTGCACTGAAAATAGCATTAAAACAGTAAAAAAATAAATAAATACATTTTTGGTATCACTGCGTTCGTAAGAATCTAAGCTATCAATATATGAAGTAAATTAATCCAATTGGTAAATGGCGTAACTGGAATAAATGAAAAACACCAGAATTATGTTTTTGGGCCACCACATTGTTACAATAAAATGCAATAAAAGGCGATCAAAATATTGTATCTGACTCAAAATGGAATCAACAAAAAAAAATCAGGGCAAAAAAGTAAGACTCACATAGCCCTGTATCTTGAAATATTAAAACATTTATGGGTCTTGGAAAATGACGAATAAAGCAAATTTTTAATTTATTTGTATAAATTTCAGGGTTTTTTTCATCCTTGAAATAAACAAAAAATGTAAGGTATCTGTTTATTCTGATGTTTATTCTGACCTAGATAATTAACTTACGAGGTCACTTTTACCTTATGGTTAACATGGTAAATAAAAAAACTAAAAAAGAAAACATTGTGGAATTGCACTTTTTTTTTTTTTTTATTTCAAAGCATTCAGACTTTTTTTTTCTCATTCTCCAGTACGTTTTGTGGTAGAATGAATGATCTTATTCAAAAGTACAAGACGTTCTGCAAAAAAACAAACCCTGATACGGCTATGTTGAAGGAAAAATAAAAAAGTTCTGGCTCTTGGAAGAAGAGGAGGAAAAAACAAAAATGAAAAATCACTCAGTGGTGAAAGGTATAAAATGTGTGTAAGGGCCCTTTCACATCGGCGTTTTTTGAAATTTGCGGCAGATGCGGTGAAAAAAACGCATCTGCCGCAATTACCGCATACCGGCTGCACTTGCGGCGCGGTTGCGGTAAACGCCATGCAAAGTATAGGCGTACCTGCGGCAGGTGCAGCAAGTGCGGTTTTGCACTTGCGGCAGGTGCGGCAGCGAAAAAAACCGCGGCTGACCGCGGTTTTTTTCGCGGCCGCACCTGCCGCAAGTGCAAAACCGCACTTGCCGCACCTGCCGCAAGTACGCCTATACTTTGCATGGCGATTACCGCAACCGCACCGCAAGTGCAGCCGGTATGCGGTAATTGCGGAAGATGCGGTTTTTTCACCGCATCTGCCGCAAATTTCAAAAAACGCTGATGTGAAAGGGCCCTTATAACAGCAGGAGCGCCCCCCACAGGCTTTAATCTTCACGTGTTCATGATGGCTGTAATTAGAGTTAGGGGACCTCCTTAATTCCTAAATTTGAGGACAGTTATCAAGCACAATTTACAAGGCATTAAAGGAAATGTCCAGGATTAATAAAACTTTACTACATTCTTTTAAAAACAGCACCCCCCCTTTGTACAGCATAGGCCCATTCCCTTCAATTGAGCTGAGCTGCAATATCACACACAACCTGTAGACAGGAGTGGCACTGTTTTTTTAAAGAAATCCGTCATGTTTGTAGAATTCTGGACAACTCCTTTAAAGGGAACCAACCACCTCAGATGACGACTATAAGCAGTTAATACATGTCCCTGCACCCTACCTACACCGTTCCAGCTATGTTTTTGCTAAGAATATTGATAAATGCAAACCGAAATATACACTTTGTAAACTTACATTCCTGCGTACTTGAGGGCGTCTCCCTCGGGCTCTCGTACTAGAGGGCTGTGCTCATCATGCCTGCTCTCCCCCTCCCTTATGCACGCCCCCTCTCAGCCTGCTATACTGTGTGAGGCTGATTGCGTCATAAAGGGGCGGGGCTAAATCGCGGCATCCCGGTAGCCCCGCCCCTTTATGACGCAATCAGCCTCACATCACTATAGCAGGCTGAGAGGGGGCGTGCATAAGGGAGGGGGAGAGCAGGCATGATGAGCACAGCCCTCTAGTACGAGAGCCCGAGGGAGACGCCCTCAAGTACGCAGGAATGTAAGTTTACAAAGTGTATATTTCGGTTTGCATTTATCAATATTCTTAGCAAAAACATAGCTGGAACGGTGTAGGTAGGGTGCAGGGACATGTATTAACTGCTTATAGTCGTCATCTGAGGTGGTTGGTTCCCTTTAAGGTCAATATTTCCATTAGTGACCCCAGAACAACACAAAACCACCAAGATGGGCCTTAATTAATCATATTTTTTTTTATAATATGAAGAATAGAGCAGATTTACATTTGAGTAGATGATCCTATGAAAACATTCTTCTTACTGACTCTACAGTTTGTAGAGTTTGTGCGCCTTGAACATGCACTTGGACTTAAAACAAACTTTTTCCACCATTGCTTGGCGCCAAAAATGGGTTCCCGCCATTACCCCAGGAGGACCCAAATCGGTGCTGTAGCCATGTACTAAACACCATGTCCAGGCCCAGGGCGTGCCTCAGCCCCTAGAAGAAGGAGGGCCTAGACAGAGGCGCCAAACAGTGTGGCCGCCCCAATTGCCATCAATCAATCAGGGGGGCGACCCACAGGAAGTTCCCAGGGAGTGCCCGCCCATAACAAGATAAACCGGAAGAGAAGGACAGAAACAACTAGACTCCTTTGTACCCGGCAGCATGGCAGCACCCAGGTGGAGAGACGTAGATCGAGAGCTGGAGGAGCAGACCCGCGCCGAGCAGGGCAATCCGGCAGCAGCGTCCCTCTTGACGATGGAGGGGGATGCTGAGTACTGGCGGGATGCTTTCACCCGGCTCCACCAAGAAATGGAGCAGACATTGACTTGGGTGTGTCGGCAGTGGAGTGCCAAGCGGACCTTTCAGCTGTCCGCTAGGAGAACAACCCGCGAGGCACGGGAGGCGGTGGTGGCTGAACGAGCAGTGGAAGAGTACCGCGTCTCCTTACCACCTGTACCACCACCCGTCCAGACCCGGGACACGGGTCCCAGACTGAGCCCCCAACTACGTCACCGTCCCGGGCCAGCAGTTGTCTCCAGCTGGAGGCAGCTCAACCAGCCCTAACAGCACCAGACATCAAGGTTGAGGAGAAAGTCGACGACGACTCCAACGTGGACGGCTTCGAGGAACCGGAGGACATAGCAGGAGCCTCGGGAGGGGGCACTCCAGAAGCGGCATGGTGGACCATGTGGCAGCGGCACCAGCAAGGAGTACCTGCCATCTTGAGTTCCGCGGAGACACGAGTAGTCTCACGAGTTCCACCCAGCAACTCACCGCCCCCACAGTACCAGTCGTTGCAACGTTCCCGATCCACCTTGGAAGAAAGGGACCAAGTGGCCAGGCATAGAAAGAGAGAGGAGTGGTACCAACGTGAGCAGACGACAAGGAGACTCCGCGACGAAGCCAGAGCCCAGCCTCCACTTCCATTAGAACTCCGCCGCACAGGGACAGTTATCTCCGTCTACCAGGAGGACGGTTGGGGATTTCTCCGTGAACCCGAACTCTTTAATGATGTCCTCTTTTCGCGGCGGGATGTGGAGTCGTTTCTACGAAAAGGACACCCACGGTGGGACTTATACAGAGGTGAGCAGGTAACCTATGAACGCTACCCTGGCCCGTTGGGATGGTTCGCAATTAGAATCTCCCGTGCAGAGAACTAATTGAACTAACAATAGACTCCCGTAGTAAGACATTGCCCCTGTACATAACCCCCCCCCCCCCACCTTTTCAGCAACCATGCACTTTTATTTTTTCCCTTTTGAAAGCCCCGAATGAAGAGAGTGTCCCCGTTGTTTTGTCTGAAGACCCCAAAGACTTTTATACGTGAACTGTCCCTTTACTTAATAATGTGTGCTGAATGAGCAGCGGCCCAGCAGTGATAACACACACTGGACTGTGCTGGACTAAAGATTACCACTGGGCCCGCATACCTAGTACCGGTCCCGTTGGGCCAAAGTCATATTGTGTCTTTTGTATGTGAAACGTTAAAAGTAATGCGCCTCCCAGCAATGGGAAGAAAACCTAAATGTGCTTAAACTGTAAATAGTTACCCATTAGTATTGTTTAGAAAAATGTTTTTTCACTTCCCTGTAGACAAGTGTTAATACTCGCGGATGAGTATATTCAATCAAGGGGTATGTGGCGCCCCACTATGTAGGTGCCACAGAGGGGTACTGCACCCGTAAAAGAGGTGTAGTCGCCCCAGCTGCAAATGGATTTCAGGATGATAGGCGGAACCCTAAACCCACATCCCACACTAGGTCACAAGGTGGGAGGGAACCCAGGAGGGTATTTAGTCACCTCCAGGGTGAACTAGAGAGGTCTGTGGTCAAGAGTTAGTTAGCCAGGCGGATGGCCTGAGGGAGCAAGGAGGGTCTCCCGGCTGAGGGACCCAGTTATGACAAGGACAAATCCCAGATAGAAGAGCGAGAGGGGGATAGAGGAACTTGAAAAGGTTCGCCCCAGAGAGAAATCGTGTACCGGAGCCCGCACCTGTAGGAACCTTTAAGGCCCGCAGAAAATCTGATGCACGGGGGTATATTTATATAAGGCCTTGATTCTTGAGAAACCAATAGAGGGGACCAGACACAGCCAGACAAAGCCGCAGTGTTCAACAGAAGGTTACCTGACGACAGCAAGAGAAGGAAAGAGAGAGAGCAGGAGGTCAGATCTACTCTATGAGGTCAGACTTCACAACAGCTACTGGGAAGCAGGGAAGAATTGGAACAAGAAAGGCACACGCTGGGGGTTTCGTCCAGCTACCAGAGATCCGCTTGCAGCCACTCGTAGCCACTTGTCATTTAACATCTAACTGCACTGAGGACTGTACTAACGCTGCTAAAGTTCCAGTAAAGTACCCAGGTGAAGTGACATTGACTCTGCTGCATCTTCTTTTCCTGAACTCATTCCTTTCACAGAATTGCTGCCACGGAGGTCCAGTACTGCCTGCGGAGGACTACACCATCTCACCTGCAATACCACCGACCTCCGGAGGACTGTGGCGGTGCTGGTCACATCTCACCAGGCACTGCAGGTGGTGTCACGACAAACTATAAACTTGTAAATAATCCCCTGTATGTAACCCCCCTTTTTCAAGAGAACTATCCCTCGGGACACGGGGTCAGGTGCTGTCGCAATTCCCCGTGACTCAGTTAACCCCTTCTGCCGCCTGACACCCGAGTACCCCACACCCTGGGACGACACATGTGTATGTAGCTTCCACATTTATAAATCCTAGCAGCACAGACGAGAGTTCCTAGGTGTAAACATGTTGCCAATTTCCCAACAAATTAGTAAAATGCTGCTCATCATCAGGTGATTGGACTGTTTATGGATGAACAAAAACCCTTTCTCAGGGCAGCAGATCGCTTGCTAAAAACTGCAAAAGTGCTGCTGATAACATGATACTGCCTGCAGTATTAGGCCGGCTTTACATTGCGGGTCTGATCCGATCCGTGGCTGTCAGGGTGCAACTGACAGCCCCGGACCGGATTAGCACACAGAACTGGAGGGCTAATATGCCCTCCGACCCGGTGTGCTGCCGCACGCAGCCGCAGCTGCTGATGATTCAGGACCGCAGCTCGCTGGGAGCTAGCCGCAGTCCTGAAACAACAGCGGCGTGCAGACGCAGGTGTCCTGTTCCCGCATCCTATCAGACCGGGGCAATCTGGCTCCATAGGCTCCCATGTTAGGGAGCGCCGGATTGCCCCAGATCCGGGAGGATCCGAGAGTAGGCAATTAGGGGAGATTTTTCTCCTCTCGGACACAAAAACATTGCAAGCAACGTTTTTGTGTCCCTGAGAGAAATCTGAATTCTCCCGGATTGTCCCAGAGAGATGGAAACCGGATGGCGGAGAGCTGCCATCCGGCCCCATAGGACACTATGGGGCCAAAATCCGGTCCGGGGCTGGCAGGTTCACGGATCGGATCAGACCCGCAATGTGAAGCTGGCCTTAGATTGCTCTACCAGTGATTGTTCTGGATCCATCATTCTTCATCATGATGGGTAAAAAGGTCAGAAACACGCGCCAAAGGACTTGAATATTATAGATCGTGCTCATTTACCAGTATGAAATCGGCGCTTGTAAATTTACCCTAAATGTCTGAGTGTGATGGTGCAATATGTGAGCATTTAGGGCCCACTTTAACCTTTTGCCCAGGGCCCCACTTTGCCTAAAACCGGCCCTGCCCTGAAGGGTAGGTACCAGTTCTTCCTGGGTCAGTCAGCTCCCTGTATCCAAGGTGTATTGAGGTGCGCCCCCGCCCCCTGCTGACTGCGAACCCCCACCCCTCCAAAAAGACAATGGATTTTCTAGATTGTCTAATGGATGGGAGGTTTCTGTATAAAAAAAAAATCATCTTCCCTGTCTTGATATCGCAGCCCCTCCTGTGCCTAGTGGCAAATACGGCCCTGGTTCCCATGCTGATCATCAGTTGGTATGTTGAACCCCAGGCCCGGGCAGTACTCGGGTATCAGCTTCAGCAGGGTTCATGGGGATGTCACTGGTGGCGGTGCCTGAGCCCGTGGCCTGGGTGACACTTCAAGCAGGGGTTTATGTACAAGGAAAAGAGTTGTTGTCTCGTGACGTCACCTGTAGTACCTGGTGATGGGCCACCAGCGCCGCCAAAGTCCACCGGAGGGCGATGGTATTGCGGCATAGATGGCAAAGCTCCCTGCAGGTGGAGCTGGGTCTCCGGGGCAGCTTGGAGTGGAACTTGAGGCCAGGGTAAGAAGCAGTGGGGCAGTCTATATGAAGGCTGGGGACGGAGAGGAATAACGCACACACACTGAAGAAAGTCTTTTACCTTTTTACTGATGGTATTCGCAGGTAAAGATGTCCAGAGTGCTGTCGGGTGACCAGGTGTGCAGTGAGTCTCCACAGCCAGTGGGTATAAGGCCTCCTCAGGTTCCCTGCTGTCGCTGAAGCCCTGTCTGTATGCAACATGACTGGCCTCCTCACTTTCTCTGGTCCTCTCTCTCTCCTCCTGCGCGGTCCACGGGTTACCCACTCTGATCACTTCTGTGTTATTCCACATTACGGTGTCTGGCTCCCTTTTGCTGGGTACGCAGGGTGACTAAAGTCTCCACGGTGTGCCGAGGTTCTCTGCAGTCCTAGAGTGATCCTGCAGGTGCGAATCCCCGAAGTCCGATAAGTCTTGGGCAAACTTCCACTAGTTTCTCTGCTCCCTTGGTTAAGCTCCTTGCCTTCTGTGCCCACTCCTAGGCTGGGCTGTGATTCGGTCGACAGGGTAGGGGGTACTCGGGAACCAGGGCTGATGGCGGCTTTGATGGGGGATCATGGCTGGTTGATCCCCGGTCCCGTGCCCTGGACCCTCAATTGCGCGAACGGTGGGGGATAAGGGGATTGTTAATGTGACGTCACATTTTCAATAACTCCGTGCTTTCACTGAACCCTCTGCAACCAAGCTTCCTCTCTGAGACCCTTCACTTTCTCTATACCTTTCAGGCTCTCTTCTGTACTTCTCGTCCTGTGGGCTTGTCTGGCTTCCCCTTATGTGTGTGGGTGGCAAACCTGGGTCCTATGTGCTGCTGATCCTCCAGCCCATGTGTTGGGTGACCAGACCTGGAATCTGTGCCTCCCTGTCAGTGTGTCCGTGTACCGGCGCGTAGCTACGGTCACCCAGAGCCAACTCTCAGGTCCCAGCCTAGCCTTGGGAGTCCCTATCTTGCAAAGGATCACCAGGCTCTCTCCGACCCGTGTGACTACCGGCTACGCCAGGGGAATCTCTCCTGCCAGTCATCTGTGCTCAGTCTTTCCCCTTCCCTTGACTCCCAAGCTCTGGAGCGGGCTTTTTCTCCAGGGAACGATGTCTCACAGGATTCTGCACCTCCAGGAAACCCAGGACCATCAGGGAAGTGTCACTCTGTCTCTGCTGTTCTTTTCTGGTCAGCCTACTCCGGCCTACTTGGTCTTGGCTTCTCGGCACCCACTGGCCTACTGCCTAACTCCTCTTAGTTTCCCCCTTTTGTACTGGTTAATCACCTGACCTACGTTCCTACCCACTTCCCTCTAAACCCTGTCACCCTTTGTCCGCCTAGAATCCCGGGGTCCGAGTTGGGTGCTGTATTCTGTGGGTGTGTGTTTTGAAGGTGTTCCTAAAGAACTGTCTACTTTCTGCCTGGCTGCAGTTCCTACCTGTGGCCACCCTGGTTGCAGGGATGCCACATAACTAGGCATAATAATACCAAAATCTTGACTGGGCACTACTGCCCATCTTTCCATGATGGGGCTGATATCACTAGCAATGAGCATAATTAAATCATACCTGTGCTGGCTTAATTTAATATGTGTAGGCTCAAGAAAGTTGAGTATATGTAGGGTCCTATTATGGGCTTACTTAATGAGTTACATTTGTAAAGCCGTTATTCAGGGTAAGTAGCACAAAACTGATGCGTTGATGCATCTGTAAGGAGGTGAACTGGCAGTCGCATTCCTCCCTGAGGACACCAATTGCAACTTTGTGTTGTGATATGAATTGTGTCATGTGTTTTTATAAATAGTGTATAGTGGCCACTCTCCAACATCGCTGGTGAGCTGTCAGACGAGGAGACATCGTTGGCAACTCATCAGTGATGTTGCAAGCAACTCAACCCTGGCAGCGATCCTTAACATGGGAGTCTATGGAGGAAGTTGCCGGCAACATCGCTGTTGCGATGTCAGAAAGGGCTATTCAGGCACATAGCCTGAGCAACATCGCCATTGAAATTACCCTGATATATGGGGCAACTCTCCAGCGATGTGGCCGCAACTTGGCCATGCCCCTCAGTTGCCGGCGATGTGGCTGGAGATGTTGCCCCGTGTGACGGTACCATTACTCTCCTGGTTTTGGCACAAAATCCGGATGGAACCTGATCAGGGAGAAAACTGCAGTGTGAAACCAGTCTAAGCTTATGTGACCAGGACTTGTGAAGCTGAAGCAAAGTCAGGAGCACCACACATACAGTTGCAAGCAGGAGAGCAGCTGAGACTGGAAAGTTTGCAGGAGTCCAAGCCAGTAGCTGGAAAATCTGTAGCGGATTAGCAGGAGGTGGCGCACACTTAGAAAGCCTGGAATTCGAGAGGCGTGGCCTGCAGCCCCATGTAGACACACATTTACAGGAGCTTAGGTGCAAGGACAGAAAAGCGACGGATTTAGGGTCTAAATCAGACACTAAGTCCACCTAAACAACAGGACCAACAGATGAACATCTCAAGCCCCTTTAGGGCGAATTTCAAACATTTTGGAATGACACTCAAGGAGAAAGAGCAAAAACAGACTGCTTCACTTTAACACATAGACCCAGCGCCATCTTGGCTTTAGGACAAGAAGCAGGGACTGTGCTGTACCAACACAGAAATACCAAAAAAGCCACAAGAAGCTTTGAGGTCTCACCACGGGAAGTCGCAGCGGCATCGCTACACCCGAGGATTATAACACCTTACCGACACTGAACACGCAAGCAGGCTGCGGTGAGGAGAGCAGAAAGAAGAGGACGGATTCCAGAAGACCTATTGGTGATTGCGACACTCCGAGTGAGTCTGGCAGAGGCGCTCTGGCCATTGCACCGAGCCCCCAGGACACTTAATTGGTGAGAAGCACTTTGCAAGCGGCGGCGGGCAGAGGGATATAGCCCGAAAAGAAGTCCGCACTAACAAGTACCCGCCTACTCCTGTGACATCACCCACAGGCAAGGCAGCATAAAACAGATTATAAGGGCCCTTTCACATCAGCGTTTTTTTAAATTCGTGGCAGATGCGGTGAAAAAACCGCATCTGCCGTGTTTAACGCATAACCGCGACACTTGCAACACACTTGCGACAAGCCCCATGCAATGTCTATGGGGCTTGCGGTAAGGGTGCGGCAGGTGCGGCAAGTGCAGTTTCGGCACTTGCGGCAGGTGCGGCCGCGAAAAAAAATGCTGTCAGCCGCGTTTTTTTTTCGCGGCCGCACCTGCCGCAAGTGCCAAAACTGCACTTGCTGCACCTGCCGCAAGTCCGCCTATACCTTGTATGGCGTTTACCGCAACCGCGCCGCAACCGTGCCGCAAGTGCAGCCGGTATGCGGTAATCGCGGCAGATGCGGTTTTTTCACCGCATCTGCCGCGATTTGAAAAAAATGCTGATGTGAAAGCACCCTTAGAGACTGTTTAATATAAGAGACTGATTAAATCCCACCACAATAAGAATAATGAACAGGAGCAAGGACAAAGGACACACTTTTAATAAGCAAGACCAGAGTAACTAACTAATTGTATAAGAGGAGTAATAAACCAAACGAACAAAAATATGTTTAACCAGTAATTAAATAAAGTGTGAACAGAGTGTAAATCGAACAATAGACCAACTCAGTGACCAGGAGGTGGGACTACTAGCAAGTGGGGTTGTTGAGCCCCCAACGCACCCCAGCTTCGCAGAACCAGGAGGAAGCATCTACTTACCAATTGGAATAAACTGTGATATACTAAGCACAATAAAGTGCCTGAGACTACTTACAAGCTCTTATTTCTTAAGATATGCCACCAAAAATCAGAGGAAGTTTAAATCAAAATACACAAGATCCAAAAATGGAATCTAATTGCCCAAACATCAAAACTAAAATACCGGCACCAGCTTATAGCCCAAGTAAAACTGCGAAAAATAAAGATGACTCTCATAGTGATACCCAAAAACCTGAAAAAGAAGATTTTATTGGAGATCTCATGGTATTCGAACCCCCCTTCACAAGCTCAAAAAGAAAAGAAATGGGGTCACCCTCTCACACCAGATCCAAACAAACTGATAGGGAAGAGAACCAATCACACATAAGAAGCCCAGCCAGACAAAAGATAAAGGTCACCCAAGAAGGAACTAACCAACCTTCCATTTCAGAAACTGACTACCCACCAGATAGGGATTTCTTCATCAAACTCTTCTCCTCACTAAAAGAGGATATCAAAGAGCAGTTTTCGGAGGTCAAGTCATCTATTAACACCATAAACACAAAATTGGATACAAATGAAAAAGAAGTAGAGGAACTAAAACAGGAATTAAAATCCCAAAATAATGAATTAACCAAAGCAAAAAACTAAATAAAAAATTTAACAGACAGGATAATAGATAGGGAGGATTGTGATCGTAGATCAAACTTGAAAGTGAGAGGCATACCGGAGTCCGTGAAGCCACAAGAATTGATTCCATACATCAAGTCTCTCATCAAAAAACTTTACCCCTCATTACCAGAAATAGAGAGTTCCATTGAAACAGCGTACAGGCTCCCAAGACCACAACGTTTGCCAGAAGATATACCCAGAGACGTCATTGTGAGGTTCACCTTTTACTAAACGAAAGAAAAAATTAACAACTACACAAGACAAAAAAGTCAACTGCCATCCCTTTATGAAAGTTTAAAAATATACTCAGATTTTTCAAAAGATACGATGCAAAAGAGAAGAATCCTCAAACCAATCACAGAGATTCTGCAAAAAAAACAGATCAACTACAGATGGGGAAGGCCCTCAAATTGTATCATATTTGTACACAAACAAAAAAACATCTCAATAGAAGACCCTGAAACAGGCCTCAAAATACTGAGAAATCTTCATATTAGTTACTAGTCCACACCTTTAAGAACACGAATGGTCTGAAAACAAGAGCACCTTAGGCCTAAAACACAAGCCTAATAAGGAAGTTTAACAACTGTTCATATGGAACACTTCCTTCATTGAAAATCTAAAAACTTGTTTGAACTAGTTTGTTTACCTGTTTGTTTATTTCATTTTCTCCCCCCCCCCCCATCCCCAACCTCCTAACATTATCACCTCCATCATACCACAACAGGATCCTACAACCATATTCAACAATCACTATCAAATTCATGACCATAAACGCAAATGGACTAAACTCACCACAAAAACACTTTCATGTCTGGAAGGGGATAACGACCAACCATATAGATATAGCAGGTATACAAGAAACAAGATTTGCAGAAGGAAAGCAACCTAAATTTAGTAACAAAAAATACCCACACATATACCTTTCGTCGAATTGCAAGAAAAGAGCAGGAGTGGCAATAATCATTAAAGATTCCCTAAAATTCGAAGAGGTCAAATCCATCAAGGACTCTGAAGGTAGATTTATAATACTTCTCTGTAAGATAAATGATGCAATATACACGCTAGCAAATATTTATGCCCCTAACAAGGGCCAAATTTAATTCATAAAACGTTTTTTTTTAAATAATCCAGGAACATCAAAAAGGCACACTTTTAGTCTTCGGAGATTTTAACGCGGTGCCGAACCCTCTCCTAGACTCATCCAACAAAACTAGAAACATAAACACACAAATAGATGAGCTTATTAAAAAAGAAGAATACTTTGATGTGTTTAGATGTTTGAATTCACTCACTATTCAAATGTGCATAAAACATTTTCAAGAATTGACTTAGTATTGACGAATATTCATTCTATACATAAAGTTAAATCAATCAAAATTTTACCTAGAACGTGGTCGGATCACTCACCCATACTCTTTGAAACATCTATTAATCCTCCTTTCAATAATGATTCCCCATGGAGAGCTAATACTTATCTATTCTCACATCCTCAATATAAAAAAAAAAATTCAAGAAGAGCTACAGTTTTATTTTAAAGTAGGTAAATGATACCCAAGATATTTCTGCAACCACCTTGTAGACAGCACATAAAGTAGTAATAAGAGGCCTCTTAATTCAACTTAGCGCAAAACAAAAAAAATCTCTTCAAAACAAAAAAACTAAGTCAACAAATAAATACATTAGAAAAGGACATCATTTCAAAACCCACAGAAGCCAAACATCAGGATCTGTTGAAACTTAGAATTGAACTCAGATCCTTGCTAACATCCAAATATGATAGAATTGTTAAAGTAACCAAATCTAATTTCTACTCTAACATCAATAAACCCACTAAAACCTTTTCATTAAAATTCACAGATCCAAAACCAATATCCACCAAATAAAAAATAGAGATGGCCAGATCAAAAAAACTCCACCAAAAATCTCAAAAATCTTTGTAGAATTTTACCAAAACCTGTATAATCTAAAAAATGACAGTTCAGAAACAAAACCCTTGTTACCAAACATCAAAAAATTCTTAGATGAGATTACACTCCCATCAATTACAGAAGAAGAATTTTCCATGCTTAATAAACCCTATACAGAAAAATAAATATCACAAACTATACACACCTTAAGCAAATGTAAAGCATCGGGGCCAGATGGTTTACAAAACAAATATTATACAAATAATGAAACTATTCTCACACCTCACTCAACGAAATTAATAAACTCACTAACAAGCAATGAACACATGATCCCCAAAGAAATGTTACAAGCTATAATTTCTGTCATCCCTAAAGGGCCTGTCACACGCGTCAATGTCGTCAGTGAGATGATCGCTGACGACATTGACGGCTGATCGCTGGTAAGCTGTCACACAGACAGACTCACCAGCGATCAATTGACCAGAAACATCGTGGGAACGATTTAAATATCGTTTCCACGATGTCTTGCTCCCGCTGCCAGGCTGCTGGAAGCGGGAGCAGGCTGGTCTCCAAGGTAAACTGCGGGGATCTAGGCAGCGCGCGCTGCCTAGATACCCAACGTGTACCTTAGTTACCAGCCTCCTCCGCTCACCGGCTGGTATCTAAGGTACACAGCGGGTAACTAGGGATCCTAGTTACCCGCTGTGTACCTTAGATACCAGCCGGTGAGCGGAGGAGGCTGGTAACTAAGGTACACGTCGGGTATCTAGGCAGCGCGCGCTGCCTAGATACCCGCAGTTTACCTTAGTTACCAGCTCCCAGCGCTTGTGAGAGGCGCTGGGAGCTGGAATATTGCTACTCCCGGTGTCACACGCAGCAATGCTGCGTGTCCACCGGGCGACAATCGCCAGGTTTTAGAGCAGGTTCTAAAACCTGGCGATCATCAACCAGCGATTTATCGCTGGTTGATTCAGTATGTCACACGCGTCAATATCGCTGCAACGTCACGTGCAGCCGATATCGTGCAGGCGATATTGACGCGTGTGACAGGCCCTTAAGAATAAAGGAGACAAAGATATAGTATCCAACTACAGACCCATTTCTCTCTTGAACACAGACCTAAAAAGTATTTTAAAAACTATCAATTCGAGTATACAAAAATTTTTACCAAACCTGATAAATGAAGACCAAGTAGGGTTCACCCAAAATAGAAATTCGGTGGATGCAACAAGGAGGCTATTAAACTTAATTTCGTACACTGAAACCTCAGGCAACCAGTAGTAGTAGTAGTCTCTGTTGACGCTGAAAAGGCGTTCGACAGAGTACATTGGGGATACCTTTTTGAGGTGCTCCAAAAGTTCGGATTCCGAGGCAACATTTTGAATACCATTAGAGCCGTCTACACTAACCCATCTGCGAGAATTCTTACCATCAATCACCTTTCGGATTCGTTTCCACTATCTTGGAATAACAGGATCTTGGAGTCTGCATAAATGAGGTCTCCGGCCTCTCTAGCTCTGCGCATCACTAAATCTTTCTTTCGGTAGTCCAGGAATCTGCATAATACATCCCGAGGGGTGTCCCCAGGTGCTGGTTTGGGACGGAGTGTACGATGTACTCGGATCAGTTCGATGTCTTGTGGATCCTCCTCTTTCAATACTGACTTGAATATTTCTAGGGTAGCTTTGCCCAAAGCTTCGAATGCCACTGTTTCGGGTAGGCCTTTGATCCGTATGTTGTTGCGGCGCTCCCTGTTCTCGTGATCCTCTAGTGTGGAATGGACCTGGTGAAGTTGCTGTTCGTGAGTTGCCAGGCAATCTAGTATGGAGTTGGTATGCTGTATTAGTGGTCTCTGGGTGTTTTCTAGTGATTCAATCCTGTATCCTTGGAGGGCTAGATCTTGTTTAATATCTGCTAAGTCTCGCCCTATGGGTTCCAGAGCTTTAGTTAGTATTCTCTTCAAAAATGATCTAGAGACCACAGAGTCTTTTGTTTTGGTGCTTGTGTCAGATTCGTACTCCATATCTGAATCCGAGTCGTCTGCATTTGGGAGTGTAGACTGTTTACTCATTTTCTGGGTGTCTGAGGATTCACTTTGTTTGCGTAAAAATTGATCAACATCTGCCTGTGTGACCGTTTTGGATGTTTTATTTACATTCTTAGGTGTTTTTGTACTTGTCTTCCCCATGATGTGGTTAGGTATTGTGTACGGTGTTAATCCTTGTGTCTGTCGAGCTCCACGCCCCCTATTGGCTGTCTAGCAGCTCAGCATGTTAGTGTGTGGAGTAGGGACATTGATGTCAACCTAAGACAAGAGTTTCTTTGGAGATCCTACTGGAGCTTAGGTGACTCACTCCAGAAAATAGGAGAATTAGGCTGGGCTAGGATTATGCCCACAGTTTGGGAGCGATTAAGATCTTGATTGTTACAGAAGTTTATTCTCGCCCTCTCATAAATTGTGTCTGCAGCTGGTGGGATTAGCCTTCCCTCAGTCTCAGTCAGTGATTTGAAGGGATGCTCGGTGTGTGTAGACTTGGGGTCTTAAGTGATCTCCCACAGGGGCAGAATTGTCTCTGTTGTGGGGTTAGTGATCTTAGACTGGGGCTCCCTGCTGTGACCGCGGTCACCTCAAGCCTGTGATGTTGGTTGCACCGCGGGTGTATTGCTCCACAGCTGCCTGTAATGGCTGCCGGACTCAGGATGGGGGGGATCACTTTCACTTCCCTCACAGTCTTGCGGGCACCGATCGCGGTTGGTGTATCCCGCGGCACGAGGCCTCCCAGCTTCCCGCACCCGTCCGCCTGACCCGTTACCTCGGAGCCTCGGTGTCACCTGGTGTCAGCGGCGGGGGATCTAGCTGCGGCGGTCCTCCGGCTCTTTCGGCGTCTCCCTCGGTCTGCACGTGTCCCTCCGCTTCTCCGCTCTCTCTCCACGCGGCGCGAAGCGCAGCCTCCTCAGCCGCGCCGGGCAGGCAGCCCGAGAGTCAGGGATCCGGCTGCAGACGTCCACTCGTGAGAGTCTGGCGAGAGGCTGGTGAGAGGCTGGTGAGCTGGGGATATCCAAGGCCCTGGGGGGCCGGTGTGCTCCGTCTGTGGGCGAGTGACTGTGTCTCTCCGGGGCTCAATTTCTTCCGTTATCGCCTCCCAACTGGGTCTGCTGTACTGGGGTGGTGTTTTTGTGCAGGTTCCCGGTGTCTCCTGTGTAGGATGCCGCGGATCCTAACATCTGCAGTTGGAGCTGTGTTTCACACAGCCTCCTAGGTCCGCGGCCATCTTGGATCTCCTTCGTTTCCACTATCAAATGGAACAAGACAGGGCTGTCCACTTTCCCCATCTCTGTTCAATTTGTTTATAGAGCCACTAGCTCAGAAAATTAGATCAAATCCAAAAATAACAGGCATGAACATAAACCAAAATGATTATAAAATATGTCTATTTGCGGACGACATTATCCTAACTCTCTCCAAACCACTATCCTCAATGCCCAATCTCCTATCAACAATACAAGAATTCACAAACATTTCGTGCTACAAAATAAACATTAAAAAAACTCAGGTGTTAAACTTCAACTTAAGCAGCCAACTTATTGACAAATTACGGCAAAAAATACCTCTAAATTGGGAGGCAGAAACTCTGAACTATTTGGGAATAACCATCACCAAAACAATTGATAATGTATATGAAGCAAATTTACAGACAATATACAAAAAAATCCAGAATGATATGATCCAAATCTCTAAAACTGAACTTTCTTGGATAGGGAAAATTGAAGCTTACAAATTATTCATCTTACCTAAAATACTTTATATCTTCAGATCAATCCCATTACACATCACACAGACTTGGTGCAAAAAACTACAATTGCAACTTTCCAAATTCGTTTGGGGAGGGAAAAAACCAAGAGTTCCTCTGATTATAATGGAAAAGAGCAAAAGCAATGGAGGGCTGGCAGTTCCCACCCAACATATCTGCTTATTACAATTCTATAATGGTCAGACTTAGTGAAAAATGGTGGGAAACTAACAACAAATCAAGATGGAAAGAACTAGAAAAATCTAACCGACATAAAAAAAGATCTTAGGTGGAATCTTCTTGCTTATCTCTGTGACAAAACTAAAAAATTACCAAAAGAACCAACACTTAAAGCCACAATTCGCTCATGGAGAGCTCTAGTAGCAACTTCAACAATCTCACAACCACAGATGTCCCCAAGATGGATACCAATAGACGCATTAACGGCTTTTGCAATCAATATCAAAATTCAAACATGGAAAGAAAAAGGGATTTAAACTTTTGCGGACATTATAGATGGTGAAAACCAACTAATACCATTTGCACAACTACAACTTAATTTCAAACTATCTGAAGAGGAGCAACTAAACTGGAACAAAATCAAACAAGTCTTCAATAAAATTAACAACAAATTTTGCCTACCACACAATGTTGCACAACTAATTCGGTATGGTCAAACGAAAATATTCTGGCTATTAAAAAACATATACTCGGAATTTCATCAAGACTCGAAAATAGTAATCTCGCCAGCTATAGATGTTTGGACTAAAGAACTACACACTCCAATTCCATTGGAAACATTGGTACCTACAAGACTGTATACAAGAGTATATCCAGCTCTTCCCTTATTGAGAATTTCTTTAAAACTATAACAAGATGGTATTATACACCAACGAGAATCCATAAATTTGCCAACAATCAATCCCCCCAATGTTGGAGAAATTGCGACAATTTGGGAACAATACTACATATATTTTGGGAATGTCCCTTGCTACAAGAATACTGGAGAGAAATCAAAATCTTTATAAATGAACTCACTGAAATGGAAATAAATCTAACGCCAGAACTGGCTTTGTTGCTGATCAATATTAACAAAGTCCCTATACACTCCAGAGCTCTAGTAGTACACATTTAAATTTTTAAGTAAAAGGTATATAATAAACAAGGTAGTTATTTTTTTCTTTTCAGTATTATAGATATAAGGACTACCAACTGTGATGACCTATTTAGAGATATCATAGGGCAAGTCGTTGCGGAGTGGGGGCACCTGGAACATTAGGGTGTTAATACCTCCACGGTCAGGTAGCCCTACAGATTTAGGGACAGAAAAGGTATATCCATACTGTAAATGTGCTTTTTCCTTCAGTGAATTTGTAAATACACACCCCTTGTTTCCACTTTTGTACACTTTGTAGACTAGACCAGTCATTTTTTATAAAAAGAATCAATAAAATGTATTCTTTTAATGTTATCCGGAAGTGGTAGTCCTTATATCTATAATACTGAATAGTACACATTTTACTTACAGCTAAAACCCTAATAGCAAAGAAATGGAAGGAAATCAATCCTCCAACATTTACATCTTGATGGAAACAATAGCATAACACAACACCTATGAATGGACACATGCTACAAGAAATAACTTACAAAAAAGATACGCTAAAAAATGGAATCAGTGGAACAATTATTTCTCTATACAGACATTGGAGCAATAAAATCTGAACAAACTTCTGTTGTGGTATAAGAACTGAGCAGACGAACATTCGAGAGTCAAAAGGCCCCTCCCCCCCTTTCTCCCCTCTATCCCATCATATTTGTTAACACCTGTTAAATAACTGTTTATTAAGATTTACGAAATACTGAACTTGGAAATATATAATCAATATATCTATGGATAATGATATTGTGATATGTTAACCCTAAAACTAATAAAATTATTGAACAAGAAAGCCTGGAATTCAAAACTGAATACTCGAGGGCAGGTGGATGGTAGGCAGGGGTTTATAAAGGCAGAGGGGAGGATCACATGATCAGAAGTGAAGCAGTGGATGCCATTTTGTAAAGCGGCAAAATGTACAGAATGTCCCTAGAGATCCAAAGTCCTGACAGTAAAAAGGTTGTGGAAGGATATCCAAAATATTTGACCCAAGTCATACAGTTGAATGGCAATGGTACCAAATACTAATGAAATATATGTAAACTTTTGACTTTGCAGAAACTAATAATAATACCTTAAAATATTCTCTCTCACATTATTCTATACTCTGGAATAGGGTGCGGTGCACAAACCAGTCACAGGCTGCCTCCCAGCTGTACCAAAATTATCCACAGCAAAGGAAGGAAGTCCAGAACTGAAATGCATAATGAAGGCGTTGGATATTAGGCAAAATGAACATAAAATCATTTTATGCACACGTGACATGAGACACAACCTATCAAAAAATAACAATTAGTTATAATTATAAACAACTAAAGTGAGATCGTGTTACCATACTGTAGTCACATATACTGACTTCAGACTTCTGTCCTAAGACTGGACAACAGCTTTAAAACCATGTTAAATATAAAAAGAGCACCTAATATCACCCTCAAATGTTTATGCTTTTGAAGCAAATGCTTCAACCCTCCCTGACATCAGATGCACCGGTGTGTCCTGGGTTGGTAGTATTTCCCGACATAGGATGCATCGGTGCATAATGGCGGGATCGCGACCCCGTAGCTCCGGTGACCAGGATCTCCGAAAAGTATCCAGAGCTACAAGGAAGGGACTTCAGCGTGACATCACAGGGGGTTGGCATTGCCACCCTGCACCTGCGATTGCTGTGATTGGCTGTTCAATTCTGAACTGCCAATGTCAGCAATTGTAATAAGCAAGCAGTGAAATTGCTCGCTCATTACTATCTAGCCTATGTTGGGGCTGTAAAAGCCTCTTTCATATGCTTAGAACACTGGAGAGGATGACATCATCCCCTGCAGCGCTGATGAGAGTGATCACTCCTGCTGCCTGTGCTACCAGCCTGTGCCCCCTGCTTGTGGCACCCACCTGTGCACCCGGTCGTGCCCACCACCTGTGCCCCCCACTGTGCACACTGGCTGTGTCCCATGCTGTGCCCACCACCTGTGCCCCCCACTGTGCATGCTGGCTCTGTCCTGCGCTGTGCCCGCCGGCTGTGATCCCCCCACTGTGCCCCCAGATATGTCCCCAACTGTGCCCCTGCTGTTTCTCCCACTGTGCCTACCATCCGAGACCCAAGCTGTGCCTGCCACCTATGCCCCCCACTGTGCCACCACTGTGCCCCCCGCTATGTCCGCTGCCTGTGCCCCAGCTGTACCCCCATGTGCCTGCTATCTGAGCCCCCATCTGTGCCTGCCGCCTGTGCTGACCGTCTGTTTCCGTCAACTGTACCTTCCACCTGTGCCCCCCAGCTCTGCCTGCTACCTATGCCCCACCTGTGTCCTTCACGGTGCCCGCCACCTGTGATCCCAGCTGTGCCCCCTGCATTTGTCTCCTGAAGTGCCGGCTGCCTGTGCCTCCCACTGTGCCCTGCAGTGCTCTCCACTGTACCTGCCATCTGTGCACCCAGCTGTGCCCACCACCTGTGCCCCCAGCTGTGCCCCTTGTTGTGTCTGCTGCTTGTACCCATTATTGTGCCCATTGCCTGTTCCCTTCGCTGTGCCTGCCAAATGTGCACCTTGCTGTCCCCCTGCTATGCCTGCTGCCTGTGCCACCTACCTGTGCCCCCTGCTGTGCCTGCCATCTGTGCTCCCCACTGTGCCCTCCGCTGTGCACACTAGTGGTGCCCCATGTTATGCCTGCTTCCTGTGCCCCTGCCGCTTGTGTCCACCTGTTCCCCCACTGTGCTCACCACCTGTGACTCCACCTTTGCCTGCCACCTGTGTCCCCACCTGTGCCTGCTCTGCAACCCCCTGTGCCCATTACTCCCCAACCTCATTCTCCTCTCCTGCATATGGAGATCAGGCTGAGGAGGAGCGATGTGACAGCCAGCGACCCGCTCGCTGTCCCTGGCTGTCTCACCCTCTAGCTGCTGCAATCTTACCGATGACAGCAGCTACGTTCCAGGGAGAGGGAGTGAGTGCTCTCTTACATCTCCCCACACTGATCGGTCCACCTCAATGTAATTGCAATGGACCGATCTTCATCATGGTCACCCGAACATGTCCATGGCAACCTGACATTGCCATGGTGACATCTGGTCACCTGACCAAAGCTTCAGAGATCATGTGATGTCTGGCACTTGGTTCTGCATCACAAACAGATATTGCCATATACAGTGCACCTACAATCAGTGTGTGCCCAGAGACAAGGGATCAAGTATCCTCTTATTGCAGCCTCTGGGGCCACACTGATGCTGCACAGTTTGGCCATAGATTGCGGCATCAGTGTGAGCCCCACATAGTTGTTTTTTTTTTTTTTTATTTTTTTTTTTTACATTTTTAAAAAAGGATTCCGCTGGGTGTGTGTGGCAGCCTCTACCTGTGCTGGTGAACAAAAATACAGCAGAGCCCCCTGTCATCAGCACAAAATCCCCACTAAATACACAACAAATATTCTCTATGTATTTACTGAGTATTTTCCAGCTGACTTTGAGTTGTATGGGTGAAAATTGTGTCAAAATACAAAGAGAGAATTGAAATGCTGTAGATTTTTCCAAAGGTAAGCGCATGCCAACACCATCATGGGAAAATCCGCAGCATGGGCACAACACTTCTAAGGTAGTGTACTGTGGAATTGTCAAAAAAACACAGAACACGGGGCGTGGCCTGGCCAAGATGGAGAGCGGACGCTGAAACTTTAGCTCCGGCTCCCCGGGACCCAGAATCCGTTACTATTCAGCCTTCCTTTCCTGGGCACCGCACCACATGACAGCTAAACGCCACAGCACCCGCCAGGGCTTCGACTCCGGGTGCCGATATAGAGCGGTATCTTCGTGCACCCAGCAGATCGCGGTGGCAAGAGGAATCCCTCAAGATGGCGGATTTGTCCTCCCGAGCCTCGCGCCAAAAGACATCGTGAGACCTGACGGCATGGAGCCACTCCGCAGCAATGAAAAATACCCAGCACACTGGGTTACAGAAGGTAACAGGGGATCCCCTGACTGGTGGGGATAGTGCAAACTCCTCACAGGGGACAGCGGTGTCCCCCCACTCTAGCCTGCACATGCCGGAGTCCTGTTGCTGAGACCTGCCTCTCCCCAATTTAGATACCTGTGCTCCACTGGCACATGATAAACAGGGAGTTGCCCCTATAACACAATCCCTGGTGGCAGTCCGGACTGGCGATATTGTTGCTGCCTCTGAATGTCAAGCTCTGTGGCCCACAGGCCATCAGATACAGTACACCCATCAACCAGACCTGCATGGGGCGTCATCCCCTGACAATAGATTCCATTATTCAGTCCTAGATCTCACAGGATCCTGCTCCCAGCTCCCAGCTGCCTCCCAGTGAGACTAAAGTTCCACATCCCTGCATGAACCCTGTGGCTGGAGATTCGGTGGGCAGTGGTGGGCCTGAACCCAACTTCGGCACCCCGACGCTTCCCTCCCCTGATGGAACTGTTTGGGAGGACTTCAGAGCCTGGATCCTTAACATTCCCACAAAGGAGGAAATGGAAGGATTTCTGATTAAATTTGAGTCGTCCTTCAAAGCTGAGGCAGCCGTGCTGAGTGGGGAGGTCCTGCAGCTATCTGATAAGGTTTCTAACACCAATGACACAGTGGAGAGCCTGAATAGGCGGCTGCAAAATATAAAGGGAGGGGGCAAGAGGCGCAATAGTGCCCTATCACTAGTGACACTAGTATGTAAACGGTGGTGCTGTGTGGCCGCTCACCTGATCCAGTTGTGGTCCCCACAACTGGTTTGACTTCGTTTAGGAATCAATGTTCCAAGCTGCTGCAGGACCTCCACCTACCACTGGATCGTGGTATGTTGCAAGAAAGATGATGGGAGTGATGGTGTGTCACGGTCCGCGCTGCTTCTGGATTAAAACTCACCAAAGAGCCCAGCAAACTTTCATCCTCTTTATTCCTTATTCCAACACGTTTCAACGCCACAACCCGGCGTCTTCCTCAGGGATATTCCCTGAGGAAGACGCCGGGTTGTGGCGTTGAAACGCGTTGGAATATGGAATAAAGAGGATGAAAGTTTGCTGGGCTCTTTGGTGAGTTTTAATCCAGAAGCAGCGCGGACCGTGACACACCATCACTCCCATCATCTTTCTTGAATAGGCGGCTGACAGCCCTGGAAAAGCATGTCTCCTCCCAGGAATCCCAATGTGAGCACAATCTAGATTTAAAGTGATCCTAAACCCAGAAACTGACCCCCCCTTATCTTTAGACCTGTCCCTGCACCCCCTCTTATCATTTCTAGCCATCCCTTTTGCATAAAAAATCGCTTTTGTAAAGTAAGAGAAAAGTATATAAAAGTTTGATCTGTGTGAGTTCTCCGTTTCTGTTTAAAGCCGCAGATAGGCGTGCCTGTCTCTGGTGCCTGATAATTATTCACGCCCTTCTCTGCTTGCTGCCTTTGTGAGTGTGTGGCCGCATCATGAAAGAGGGCGGGGCTCCGGCATCACACGATTTAGCCCCGCCCCCTTTCATGACGCGGCCACACACTCACAAAGGCAGCAAGCAGAGAAGGGCGTGAATAATTATCAGGCAGCAGCAGACAGGCACGAATTTTTCCTGCTGGAAATTGTAAAATTTCATTGTATTGATCCAAACGATGATGAAAATAATGTATGTGGCATTAATGCATGTTGATGTCCATGATGGACACGATGTTTTGTATGCATATTCTTTAATAAATATAGATTTAACTAAAGAAAAAAAAAAATACCCAGAACACAATGTGGGAAAATTGCGGCAAAAACGTAGGAAATCCGCAGCGTCGGCACATAGCCTAAAATTCACATACCAAGTCCCCACTCAAAAACGTCACTCCTTCCCTTATAAGCCCAGCCGTGTGCCCAAAAATTGTTTTCCCACCACATATGGATTATCAGCATCAGGATAAGTCGCCCAACATATGTTGGAGTCCATTATATTATGTTGCCTGTGTGAAAATGAAAAAATTATTTATTTTACCACAAAAATGTACCTTTAGCTTCCATGTTTTCATTTTCACGGCTCAATGTTATAAAAATCTGTGAAGCACCTGGGGATTCAAGGTGCTCACCAGCATTCAAATAAATTCCTTGTAGGTCTAGTCTCCAAAATGGGGTCACTTGTGTGGGTTTCCACTATTTCGGCACATCAGGGGCTCTCTAAATGTGATGTGACACTCACAGACCATTCCATCAAAATCTGCATTCCAAAATGTCACTCCTTCCCCTCAGAGCCCTACCGTGTGCCCAAATAGCCTACTCAGTACAAATTGCTCAACAAATTTTAGTATCCTCTTTTTATCCTCTTGGACCTGTAAAAATGAAAAAATTGAGCCCAAAAGAATATTTTTGTGGGAAAAAACTATTGTTTTTATTTTCACAGTTTAACATTATAAAATTCTGTGAAGCACCTGGGGGTTCAATGTGCTCACCACAGGTCTAGACATATTCCTTGGGGTTACTTGTGGGGGGTTTCCACTGTTTAGTCACACAAGGGCTCTCCAAATGCGACATGTCACTAATAATTCCCTTCCAAGCCCTGACATGCGCCTAAAAAGTGGTTTTCGGGGGCGGAGCCTGGCTATGGAGGAGTGAGGACGCTGTGCAGATCAGCTCCTGTTCCCTGACCCACAATCAGCTACTTATATCAGACAGCAGCTCCACTGAAGTGGATTATGAGCACCCGGAGATCGGGGAGACCACAAAGAGCCCTTTCACAGCCTCACCCGAGCCCTGGGGAGTCCATCCAAAGGTTCTTCTCTAGAAGCTCCAGAAAGCCCGCCAAACACACAGCCTCCAAGATGGCCGCGGAGAGGAGCAGCCACAGCGTGGGGAGGATGGAAGGAGCAGGAGATGTGACACTAGCTCAGACGGAGGCCAGAGAAACAGACAGCCGACTTCCAGCAGCTAAAGAGTTAAAGGAAGGCATCCAGACAAGAGGCTCCAGTAAAGCCAGCGGCTCAGCACTGGATAACAACACTGTGAGGTACAGGGAGATGCAGGGGGAGGGCCGTGCACAGGACTTGGGCTTCACTGTGCGGACCCAGGCTGGAGGAGGACAGAGTGACCCCCCCTCACCCGTGCAGCTCTCTATGGAGAATTGTGCTGGAGTTTCTGTCTCCCCTGAGCCACCTAATCTGATAAAGATAACACCAGCCCCACTGCCTGGTTCAACTCCTCCAGCTGTTATAACAGACTCTGACAGGCCCACACCTATGGCCCTGCATGTGATTCCATATGGACCTCACAACCCTGCTCATGTTATGTATCACCACCAGGGAATAACTCCACAGGCCCAGAGTGTAATGGCAGAGTTGAGCGATCTCAGAGCACGTATGGCATCCATACCCACTAGAGAAGATATGGAGAGCTATATAGCACGGTTAGAACATGCATGCCACAGTGAAATGTTCACCTTGAGAAGGGAAGTCGAACAAATAGATGAGAGGGGTCAGGATCACTCCCAAAGAATCCTAGCCTTAGAAGAGACCTGTAGATCTCAACAATCCTTGCTAAACATACAGGCCACTCAAATTCATGGGCTGATCGACGCCATGGATGATAACGAAAACAGAGGGTGGAGAAATAATGTCAGGATACGTGGACTCCCCGAGTCGGTTGAATCCAGGGACCTCCCCAATGTGATCCAGACCCTGTTTAATGAGATCCTAGGAGACCCCCCGGATACCCGGATTGAACTTGACAGGGCACACCGTGCGCTGGGCCCTAGACCCGCAGATTCTGATTGGCCTAGGGACGTAATATGCAGGGTGCACCGATACGTGATTAAAGAAGCAGTCATGCATAGAATCCGCAACGGGGCCCACTGCCGATACCGTGAACATGACGTTCTTCTCCTCCCTGACCTGTCAAGACTGACACTGCAGAAGAGAAAGGCCCTAAAGCCATTGCTGGACACACTTAGGGATCATGACCTGCCCTATACGTGGGGCTTTCCATTTAGGCTCCAGGTGAGAGCGGCTGGGCGCCAACACTTTCTGAGAACCCCAGCAGAACTGTCAGTATTCGCAGCCTCTCTGGACATCCCACCAGTGAACATACGAGGATGGCCAGACTTCCCCCTTTGCACAGGTGATGGCCTACCTCAAAGAGAGAGGAATGTACCCCGACGTCGAGATGGTTCATCCAGGGAGAAAACACCCCCCCACTGAGATAGAGGTCACCTTACCTGCAGCTATATGACGTCCTCCTGGATACTAACACGAGAAATAAAACGTCTCCTTCTTGGCTGCGTGCCCGTTTCCTGCTACAAGGGTTCACAGGAGAATTTTTCCAAACATATATACTATGTGTTTTTTTTTTTTTTTGCTTTGTTTTTTTGTTGCTTTTTTTTATCCAATTCCGGGTGGACTTATAGACAGACTTACATGATTCCGGCTGATAGTTATTGTAGTTTTTGGTATTATGATCTGCCCGGGTTCAGTCGGTCATTGATGTTTATCTGATTGACATGATTTTCTATTTCAGAAACCACATGAGACTCCTCCCCCCTGGAGTAGGAACTGCGGCATAATGTACTGCAGTTGATCTGTTTATTTTTGTTTTTGCTTTGTTTTTTCTTTTCTTCTCTGACCCAATTTAGGGTGAACCCCTGGACATATTGCATATACCCGGCTGATAGATATTGAAGTATTTGGTATTGAGATTCTCCCGGGTTAGGTTGGTCACTGATGTTTATCTGATTTACATGATTCTCCATTATAGGAAACATGCAAGACTCCTCCCCCTTGGAGTAGGGGCTGTGATACAATATACTGCAGTTGATTCAGTTTTTCCTTTTTGTGTGTTATGGTTGCTATTGTTGGAAAGTTTCTGTAGCTCATATACCCCGCCTTTCTCACCCAATGGGGTCTGGGGGCAAAGGCTACCTGTGGGTCTTGGACGGGAGGCTCCTTGATAGAGGGCCGATCACCTATTGGGGATTTCCTGACGCCTTTAGCGTCTCGTTTCTACACTCCCCACTTTATTGCATAATACAGTGACGAAAATAGTATAGCTGTACATCTAATTTCTTTCTCTTTCTACACTTTTAATCTTTCCTTTTTCAACCTCCCCCAACCCACCCTCCTTCCACGTATAGAGGGGGACAAGGGCACAACAGACTCTACTGTAGACGTCCCCCTCCTTGTATCAGTCTCTCTTTTCAGTTTACACCTGTGAGACCCACTATGACGCAGATCACACTGGGGTCCTTAAATGTCAGGGGCTTTAACACGCCACAAAAGCGGAAACAAATTCTATACGATATGCACAAACAGAATGTGACGATTTTATTATTGCAGGAGACTCACTTTAAACGGGACCACGTGTCCAGTCTTGGAGACCGGTACTTCACCACCTGGTACCATGGCCCTGATCCAGAGGCGCGAGCCAGAGGAGTATCTGTTGCTATACATAGGTCATTGGCCCACACCGTCCGGGACAGTCGGATAGACCCAGCTGGTAGGTACATCTTTCTGAAACTTGATGTACAATCTAGGCTGTTCACTATAGTCAATTGGTACTCCCCTAATCACAAACCGCTGGAAGCATGCATCTCCCTCCTATCTAAACTAGCAGACTTCGCCGAAGGAACAATCTTAATAGGGGGAGACTTTAACTTCCCTCTCAACCCCAATATCGACACATCCTCGGGACGGCAGATGTATCCTACCAGAAGGCTAAATGCAGTACGTAAGGCTATCCAGGGACTCCGGCTAGTCGACATATGGCGCGCTCTTTCCTCGTCTGAACGTGACTACTCGTTCTTCTCACAAGTACACAAGTCGTACAGTCGAATAGATTTTTTTCTTGTAAGTCAACACCTCCTAACCTGGCAAGCTAAGGCCTCAATAGGACAGATTTGTTGGTCGGACCATGCACCTATATTTTGCCGGTTCCAGTTGGCAGAGGGATTCCCGAAGCACTGGACGTGGCAGTTGAACGATAACTTGCTCAATGACACTCTTTGCTGCGATGCTATCAAAGAGGCAATCTCAGAATTTCTCAAGGTGCACGAGTCCGATACAACTAAGCTTCCTTATCAATGGGAGGCGTTAAAGTGTGTTGTTAGGGGAGTCTTCATTAAATACGGCGCTCGACTCAAAAAAGAAAACGCCGCTAAAGTGGAATCCCTGACTAAACGGATTCTGATCTTGAATGTTCTCATAAGAGATCCCTTTCCGAACAAGTCCTCACTGATCTAACTCTGGCTAGAGAGGAATTAAAGTCTATTCTTGACCAAAAGTATTTGAGACTGAGAACGAGGTTTCAGAGGTTCATGTATGAACACGGAAATAAATGTGGTCGCCCGCTTGCTAGATTACTTCACCCGAAGGGCAGCCCTGGTCATATTCCTCGGATAAAATGCTCCGGAGGGAGGAATCCCAACACCCAGGGGAGATCATCGACGCCTTTCGGGACTTCTATGAGAAGCTCTACAATCTGAAAGGTCACTATGACGATATGCCCCCGAAGGTTGCCCTTGACACTACAGACAGATATATTATGGAGACGGCCCTGCCCATTTTAGATAATAATGATGTGGAGGCACTTGAAACGGAGTTCTCTGAGGCGGAGGTGTTGGAAGTCATTAAAAACTCCCCCGGGGGGAAATGTCCTGGCCCAGATGGCTTCACCCCGAAGTTCTTTAAGCAGTTTGGCCCTCAGATAGCCCCTCTCCTGACGAAGGTGTTTAACGTGATATCTCCAGAATCCTCGTGGGCGCCTCAATCACTGGAAGCCCACATTAGTGTTATCCCTAAACCAGACAAGGACCACACAGAGGTGGCCAACTATAGGCCTATATCCTTAATAAACATTGACATCAAACTGTTCTCCAAACTTTTGGCTAACAAGTTGGCGCCTCTCCTTCCTGGTCTTGTTCATACTGACCAGGTGGGTTTTGTCCAGGGAAGGGAAGCTAGGGATAACACTATAAAATTAATGAAGCTTATGACCCGATCGAAGACTAAATCAGTCCCTATGTGCTTGTTATCTGTCGATGCAGAGAAAGCATTTGACCGGGTCAACTGGAGATTCTTGCACGCCTCCCTGAGGCAGATTGGACTGGGAGCCAGATTCTTGGAGAAAGTGGGGTCTCTTTACAGTTGCCCTACAGCGAGGGTTAGAGCAAATGGGGTCCTATCTTCTCCTTTCCGTATTAGTAATGGCACGAGACAGGGTTGCCCCCTGTCTCCACTGCTATACGTCATTGTTATGGAACACCTTGCCATAGCAATACGACGTAACCCTGCTATACAGGGTGTACAGGAGAAACAGAGACACTACAAGGCTGCGCTTTTTGCAGACGATCTGCTGCTCTTCATTTCTCAACCACGCATTACCTTTCCCTCGCTGATTAAAGAATTCGAGACCTTTGGGAAGCATAGCAATTTTAAGGTGAACTTCACGAAGTCTGAGGCATTGAATGTAACCTTGCCGGGGGACGAACAGACTCACCTATCCGAGCACTTTCCATTTAAATGGCGGAGTGATGCGATCAAATACCTGGGAGTGATGGTCCCATTTGACCAGACTAAATGGTTCTCCCTGAACTTCCTTCCTTTGCTTCAGAGAACTATTAAGGATCTCAAAAATTATGAGACAAAACGGTTGTCCTGGTTCGGACGTATAAATGTTGTGAAGATGGATATACTCCCTAAATTCTTATATCTCTTCCAGTCCGTCCCTGTTATTATTCCATCGTCATTCTTCACTAGACTTCAGGCAGCTGTTTCTGGGTTTGTGTGGAGACAGGGTAGACCGAGGATCAGTGCGTCCACACTGTTCCGACGCAAGTCCGATGGTGGGATAGGTCTACCAAACTTTAAGAATTATTATAAGGCGGCCATACTAACAAGACTACTAGATTGGCAGTATCGGGGTGGATCTAAACAGATTGTCGACATAGAGCAGGAAGAAGTAATGATCCCTATACATTACATGCCCTGGATACCAGCATCCCACAGGCCGGGGACGGGAACTGACGGTGACGTGATGACCACGACCTTGAAGATCTGGGATGGAGAGGTTAGGAGAGGTGTGGTCTCCAAGGGTAGGGGCCCCCTCACCCCTTTGTTCCATAACCCTGAGTTCTACCCTGCCACGCAGGCTCATACTTTTTTAGGCTGGCAGGAGGGAGATGACCCACGCATGGTCCATATTCTGAGTGGAGGGAACTTACCCCCCCTCCGAGTCCTCAGCGCCAACAGACCAAACCTGTCTTGGTTTGAATACGCACAGTTAAAATCATTTCTGACTTCTGATCGGACTACAGCCCACTATAACTCGGCCTTGACTGCGTTTGAAGGCTTGTTTATGCTAGATCACCCACCTATTCGAACTATCTCCATTATATACCATATTCTCAATCCTCCGGGACCCTTGAAAAGCCTCTCATTTTTCAGAAAATGGGAGCTAGATTTAAACCTAGACATCTCTGAGAAAGACTGGAAGAAGGCCTGTGTGTATTCACATGGTCTCTCCATGGCCTGTACAGCACAGGAAAGAAATTACAAAATAATCTCCCGTTGGTACCAATGCCTGGCAAATATTCACCGTATCTTTCCCACTGTCCCGGACGTGTGTTGGAGATGCCAAAAGGAAAAGGGGACTCTATTGCACATGTGGTGGGAATGTGATAACATACGGCCTTACTGTACACAGGTATTTGACTTATGCCAGAAGGTCACGAGCCAGGTGGTGGAGAGGACTCCGCAGGTTGCACTTCTCTCCATTCTGCCGGGACCTATGAAATCCCAAAAAACTGACCTCTTACGATTTTGCCTTACTGCGGCCAGGAATATTCTACCCAGACATTGGAAGACGTCTATTCAGCCTCGCCTGTCTGAGTGGATGATTGAGATGAATAGGCTATGTAGAATGGAGGAACTTACGGCCGAGGTCACCCATACGGAAGACAAATTCCGGCGTACCTGGAGCCAGTGGATAATTTTCCGTGAGTCTCCTGACATTCGGGTTTGATATCCACACCAGACTGAGACATGGCAGAGGGGGCAGGAAGCCATGGAACGGCTTATAAGTGGAGGATGTACTGTGGTGACTGTCTCGCACGGAAATACGGCTACTAATAAACCCCCCATGGACCCATATGACCCTTCACTTTTCCCTTACTTCCTCTCTCTTTCCTCACTCTTCTTTTCTTTCCCTTTCTCTTGCATTAGATGCAAAGTAATGAGAAATTTGAGAAATGCGTCACAATATAAATTGGATGTATGTTTAGATATCTCGTTTAAAGACATTAAAGGACAGGTTAGTACAACTCATGCTTACATATGTAAAGCGCGAGATGGTATACCCCCACCTACACAACACAATTAGAACAACTGAATTGGCGATTCATATGTGGTTGGGTAGGGGAAATGTAATGTATAGTGCTATATATTATGTCTTTTGCTGTTTTATCTTCTGCTGTTCCTCTTTTTAAACGCCTATGACAGATGAACAGATACTGCTCATGTAGATACCATTGTACGGACTTCCAGAGTTCGAAGTAACTCTCTATATTTGAATGCTATAGGTCCTATAATGTTTGGCGTACTACCTGTTATATAATTGATGTTATGTTATACCTCAATTTATAAACTCAATAAACTTAAATTGAACGAAAAAAAGTGGTTTTCAACCACATATGGGGTATCTGTATACTTGGGAGAAATTGCACAACAAATTTTAAGGTGCATTTTCTGCTGTTACTCTTGAAAAAATGCAATACTTGAGGCTAAATTAATATTTTTGTTTGCAAAAGTAACATTTTCATTTTTTTCTTTCATTTACGTTCTGTGAAGCACCTGAAGGATTAAGAAACTTCTTGAATGTGGTTTTGATTAGCTTGAGGGGTGCAGTTTTTAGATTGGTGTCACTTTTGGGTGTTTTCTGTCAAAGTGATTTCAAATGTGATGTGGTCCCTAAGAAGAGTGGCTTTGTAAATTTTGTTGGAAAAATGAGAAATTAATGATGAACTTTGAACCCTTCTAACTGCCTAACAAAAAAAAATTTGTTTTTAAAATTGTGCTGTTGTAAAGTAGACATGTGGGAAATGTTATTTTTTAACTATTTTGTGTCACATAACTCTCTGATTTAACAGTATAAAATGTTGAAATTTGAAAATTGAGAAAGTTACTAAATTTTTGCAAAATTTCTGGGGTTTTGTTAGAAAATAAACGCAAAAATTATCGACTTTAATTTACCACTAAGGTTATGGACACACATCAGAGTGAAAAAACGCTCCATTTCACTGAGGCGAGAGTCGGACGAGTGTGATCCGATTTTTGGTCAGTGTGGCTTGCGAGTGCTTTCCGAGTGCAATCCGTTTTTTTCCTCAGCAGCTAGTTACTGTATAATCATTTACAGGTGCATTTTGTACAGTTGTCTGAGCTACAGAATGGTAATGTAGCAATTAAAACTAGCATCAGACTCGGATGGTGCGAGTGTGGTCCGAGTGCAATCCGAGTTTTTTGTCGGACCCATAGACTTGCATTGGCGAGTCTCGTCCGTGACTCGCATAGAATCGCAACATGTTGCGATTGACTCGCAATCTGAGAATCGGATGCGGAAAAAGCGTATGAGACTCGGAAATATGCTCTCTTTCCGCACAGTAAACTCGGACGAGTTTCACTGCTGTGTATTCGAGCCCTAACATGAAGTCCAGTATGTCTCGAAAAGCAGTCTCAGAATCACTGGGATCTGTTGAAGCATTTCAGAGGTATTACCTCATAAAGTGACACTGGCCAGAATTGCAAAAATGGTCTGGTCATTAGGGTTTAAACAGGCTTGGGGGTGAAGGTGTTACGTAGTGAAATTGATGCGCACCCAGGGCTTGGGTACTCAGCTCTCAGGCGGTTTCGGGGTCTGGGATGTCACGGGTGGCTTGCCCGAGGCCGTGGCCCTGGTGGTCAACTAAATAGGGGGTTTTATACAGGGATTATTTACAAAGTTTTTGTCGTGACGCCACCTGCAGTGTCTGGTGATGCTCACCAGCGCCGCCACAGTCCTCTGGAGGTTGATGGTGTTGTGGCTTAGATGGATTAGTCCCCCGCAGGCGGGACTGGACCGCCGGGGCAGCGATTCTGTAAAGAAACAGTTTATAAAGGAAAGGATGCAGCAGAGTCGGGACTTCACTTCACCGGTACTTTTACTGAAACTTCTCTAAAGTCATACAGTTCAGCAGTGCAGTAGATGGTATATTGGCAAATGCTACGGATGCTGCAACTGGAATTTCTGGCTTAATAGATGGATCCCTCCTTGTGTACCTTTCTTGTTCCTTTCTTTCCTTTGCCTCCCAGTGGCGGTGAAGTCTAACTCTTAAAGTTGATCTGACCTCCTGCTGCTTTTCCTAGTCTCCTCTCCCTTGTACCCGTCGGGTGAACCTTTTACTTGCCCTTCGCAGGATCCAACTGCAGAACTGATTCCCCTCTTGTGGGTTCTTTGGGAGTCGGGGCCGTATCTGTAATATCCCCGTTCATCGGATTCTCTATGAGCCATGTAGGAACTCACAGGTGCGGGCTCCGGTACCCGATTACTTTCTTTGGGGCAAACCTTCAGGTTACTCGCTTCCCCTCTTAGAGTGAGCTTGCAATGTAAGCTGCCTTTTCTCTCTTTCTTTCTTTCTGGGATCTTTGCTGTCTTGGGCTCCTCAGCCGAGGAGGCCCTCCTTGCTCACTTCCAGGCTGGCTGCCTGGCTCCCTCCAACTCCTCCAACCGACTCACTACTCTCCAACTGCTGTCTGCTCACTAGTTCCCCCTAGAGGCCACTATATACCCTCCTGGGGTCCCTCCCACCTACTAATCTAGTGTGTGGGTGTTAGCTCTAGGGTTCCACCTAGTGACCATGGTTCCAATTGCAGTGGGGTGACTACACCGCTTTTCTGGGTGCAGTACCCCTTTTGTGGCACTTACATGATGGGGCGCCACAAAAGGCCTCATAAAAACAATTACTATTATAAAAAGGAAACAAGTAGTATTGCATAAAGCATTTTGATTCTACACAGCATGTTACAAAATCTGTTGACATGGTATATGTTGTGGTTCTCCTTTGCTCCAATTTTTTTCTAAATATATAAAAGCATTTTAATTTTAGACAACATAAAATTGTAATAACTCCATGTTTCTATGGTAGAAATGCAAAGTCTATCAGAAACTTAGATAAGTGCAGTGTTTTTTTTGTATGCTAGAAAGCTTTTAGAAGCTCAGATTATCAAAATTTTCTTTCCTTGCATCAGATTTGAGCATCATGAGGCATTAGAGTCATTATCTCTTACATAACCGGCTGACATACCAATAATGTAATAATGTGGGTTACTGCATAGAAAGTCCAGGCCTGATAATGAAACTTCTACAAATAAGTAAAAACCTGGAAAATACTGTATATAAATAATAAAAAATAAATATTGTAGCTGTCACTCAATGAGTTGTGCAAACAAGGAAAATAACACATGCATTAGACTGTGGTTGCTGTACATCCTGTTAAACTGGGCCTGAAAATTCAAAGGTGCTTTATGACTTAAGGTAAAAGATTAGATCACATATGTCAATCTCTGGCCTGCAGGCTGATTTTATTTGGCCCGCGATGACTGGCACCAATGTAGTGACCCGGTCCAGATTATGTCTGTCCTTTTAAATAACCCTGGACCATGAGTAACCCTATACACGGCAGTTCACCTCTTAGCTATCCCTCTACTGTTAATAGTGAGTTCTAGATTCATTTAAAACAGATCTCATATTTTTCCAGGTATTTTCTCATTTGTTGTGCTCCATCACCATCTGCTGGTGAAAGTTAATTTGCATTGTAAAGATTTGTTATGTGAATTGAGTTCTGTTCCTATTAGCCGGTGACACAGACACAAGGCTCGACGAGCAACTCCAGTCTCTTGCATGTCTAGACAATGCTGGAAATTCCCCAGTCTGGTACAAGATGTGACACAGAGCAGAGCTCTTGTGATGGCTCCCCTCACCACTTCCAGGTTCCAGGCCTGGAAGGTCATCCTTCCCTTCACCACAAGATTTACAGCCAGGCCTAATGTCTAGGATCTTTCTCTGGCTTCTACAGTCAAGATGGCTAGTGACTTTTCAACCTGGATCCTCGCTGTCTGGATTCATGTGTTCTTCCTCAGAAATAGATCATAGTGAATGTACGGAAGAACCTACTGCCCGCATGTTGGGAAATTTGAGGGTCTCCCATTACACTTACAGTTGTCTGTTATTGGCTTCATATAATTATGCATGTGCTGTGACAATCTGTAATACAGAACTTCTGGGATTAAAAGGTGTGCTACAGTCCGCACTGCCCGGTCATGCAAGGAAAAACACAAGGGAAGCAATGTTCCAAGTGGATAAGTTTCTTTATTCTTCAAAACCGTAAAGAAACTTATCCACTTGGAACATTGCTTCCCTTGTGTTTTTCCTTGGATGACCGGGCGGACTGTAGCACATCTTTTAATCCCAGAAGTTCTGAAGTACCCACTATCTTGTGGAGGTGGAAGTCCAGCGGCAGCCTGCAACCCTAAACCAAAGTATTTACTCCAGTTGTGGGAATCACAACTGGACCAGGTTAGTGTAAACCTGTTTGTACCTATAAGACCCTACTCTATACCCAGTGATAGGGCACGATTGCGCCTCTATTGTCTCCCCTTATATTTTAGATAATCTGTAATACAGGATTCCAGGTCTGTAAACCTCTTGCTATACATATCTACTCTCCTGCTTTAAGACACAAAAGACTTTGAACTTTACCATAACTACCCATACCTCCCAAGTGTCCCGGATTCACCGGGACAGTCCCGAATTGCCGACACTGCCCCGGTGTCCCGATCGGGATCTTACATTTCCCGCGCTGTGGACTGAATCTCAGCGCCACGCTCCCCTCTGATGCAATCATGTGAGTCTCAGTGTCTGCCGACCGTGCCCTCTTTCCAGCCACGCCCCCTCTTTCAGCTGCCCACACACTCCCTCTCTGGAAATAGTACTTGCCTCGCTCATGGGAGGCCACGCCCCCTCTATACCGGCCACGCCCATATCGGGCTGGCCAGACATGCTCAATATTAATTCAATGGGCCGGCCTTTCTGCTGCAGGCCAAACTCCATCTGTGTTATGGCCACGTCCCTTTGCCTGCCTCCACTGCTTGCCCAGGAAGAATCTTCACACACAAGTGACCCCAGCTCATCTCCACATCGCCTCAATGAGAAGTCTCCAGCAACCTGAGGTAATAATTTGACTGAGCAGCAGCCAGGTCCTGTCAGGTCAGTGTCTCAGGCCGGTCACTGCAGCGTCAGGTCACTGTCTTAGGCCGGTCACTGCAGTGTCAGGTCAGTGTCTCAGGCCGGTCACTGCAGGGTCTGGTCAATGTTTCAGGCTGGTCACTGCAGCGTCAGGTCAGTGTCTCAGGCCGGTCACTGCAGCGTCAGGTCAGTGTCTCAGGCCGGTCACTGCAGCATCAGGCCAGTGTCTCAGGCCGGTCACTGCAGCATCAGGCCAGTGTCTCAGGCCGGTCACTGCAGCGTCCGGTTAGTGTCTCAGGCCGGGCACTGCAGCGTCAGGTCAGGGTCTCAGGCCGGTTACTGCAGTGTCAGGTCAGTCTCTCAGGCCAGTAGCTGTCTGTAGAGTCAGGTCAGTCTCTCATGCCGGTCGCTGTCTGTAGAGTCAGGTCAGTCTCTCATGCCGGTCGCTGTCTGTAGTGTCAGGTCAGTCTCTCATGCCGGTCGCTGTCTGTAGTGTCAGGTCAGTCTCTCAGACCAGTCGCTATCTGTAGTGTCAGGTCAGTCTCTCAGGCTGGTCGCTGTCTGTAGAGTCAGGTCAGTCTCTCAGACCGGTCGTGTCTGTATTGTCAGGTCAGTCTCTCAGGCCGGTTGCTGTCTGTAGCGTCAGATTAGAAGACAGCGCCCAGGAGGAGAAGACAGCGCACAGGAGAAGACAGCACAGGGAAGGGGGCAGCGCACAGGAGAAGACAATGTGGGGAAAGGAGACTGCACACAGGAAAAATAGACAGTGCGGGGAGAGGGGACAGCGCACAGGAAGAGTAGAAAGTGTGGGGAGGTGGGATAGTGCACAGGAGAAGAGGACAGCACACAGGAGGAGAAGACAGCACACAGCAGGAGAAGCCAGTGTAAAAGGCAGAGGACAGCGCACAAGGCAGAGAAGACAAAGGATGGGGGTTAGAAACAGAGTGTACAGGGGTAACACATCGGGGATTGCTTGAATTAAGGGGTTAATTGCCGCGACACTTATCATGATGTATAGGAACAAGCATATGGCTATGTTCAAGGCTATGTATAGCTAAGGTGGTTTATATATGATAATAGAACACAGTAAATGCTGCTATAGAATAGAAAGAAAAAATGGGAGTCTTCGCTTCAACAATGGCCATTGGGAAAGAGCCCGGTAACTGCACCAAAGTGCTCTCATTCTACCGGGTCCTAACGCACTGTTGCTTCATGCGGTCTGCAATTGCTAGTCTGGGATTTTTATGCAGGTTTTAATTGCAATCCACAGGCATAAAAATCCCAGACCAGCAATTGCAGACCGCATGAAGCAACAATGCGTTAGGACCCGGTAGGATGAGAGCACTTTGGTGCAGTTACCGGGCTCTTCCCCAATGGCCATTGTTGAAGCGAAGACTCCCATTTTTTCTTTATATTCTATAGCAGCATTTACTGTGTTCCATTATCATATATGCCACCTTAGCTGTACATAGCCTTGAACATAGCCATATGCTTGTTCCTATACATCATGATAAGTGTTGCGGCAATTAACCCCTTAATTCATGTATAGTTTTTGTCAGCACCTTTTCATGTCCAAGTGATGCCGTCATTTAATGATACATCGGGGATTGCTTCACGGATCACTTCACTTTTATTTATTTTGGGTGAAACTGACAGCCAGAAGTAACAAGAACTGCTGCTGCTCTCCAACTCTTTCCGGAGTTATGTTATGTTAAAAGGAAATGTGAGTGAAGCGCCCACTGATTGGATGCACAGCTCATGTGAGATAACATCACGTGAGACCTGGCATCAATAATGCTGAAAAAATGCCGGCCAGGTGCAATATATTAATTGAGAAGGGATTATGTGAGTAGTGGACAACCCCTTTAAGGGTGCTATCACATCAACATACAGTGAAAGAAATAATTATTTGACCCCTTGCGAATTTTGTAAGTTTACCCACTGACAAAGACATGAACAGTCTATAAGTTTAAGGGTCGGTTAATTTTAAGAGTGAGAGATAGAAGATCAAATATAAAACCCATAAAATTGCATTGTCTAAATTATATAAATGTATTTGCATTTTGAAGAGAGAAGTAATTATTTGATCCCTCTGAAAAACAATACAATAATTGGTGTCAAAACCCTTGTTGGCAGCACAGCAGTCAGATGTTTCTTGTAGTTGATGATGAGGTTTGCTCACATGTCAAGAGGAATTTTGCTCCACTCCTCTTTGCAGATCATCTCTAAATCATTAAGATTTTGAGGCTGTCGCTTGGTAACTCGGAGCTTCAGCTCCTCCACAGATTTTCTATGGGATTACCGTCTGGAGACTGGTTAGGCCACTCCATGGCCTTAATGTGCTTGTCTTTGAGCCGATCCTTTGTTGCCTTGGCTGTTTTGGGTCATTGTCATGCTGGAAGACCCAGCCACGACAGATTTTTAATGTCCTGGCGGAGGGAATGAGGTTGTCACTCAGGATTTTACGGTACATGGCTTCATCCATTGTCCCATTGATGCAGTGAAGTAGTCCTGTGACCTTAGCAGCTACCCTGCTGGACACAAAATTACGGCGAAGCCCATGTCAAATGGGCTCCCCGCTCACTGATGCCCCCTCCCCGCCTGATCCTAAGTTAGGACTGGGTAGGGAGTGAAGCACCAGGCAGGGGGAAGGGGGAATCAGTGAGCGGGGAGCGCAGCACAGACCGGGAAAGCCGGCGGTGAAGTCTTCTCACCGCCAGCTTCCCCGGCCGGCTCATGCGCTCCCCGCTCACTGGTGTTGCACTCCCCGCCCAGTCCTAACTTACGATCAGGTGGGGAGGCAGCGGGGGGAGCGGAGGATCGGGATGGGAGGCAGCGGGGAAGCGAGTAGGGAGCTTAATGATTGCTTAAATCCAGCAGCTTTTTACTGCCGGATTTTAAACAAACATGTGGCCATTGCAGCCTTTTCCTCTGCTGCCAGACCTCTTTATAGGGTCCGGCAGCTGAGGAATTAGGCCCCTTTCACATCAGCGTTTTTTTTAAATCGCGGCAGATGCGGTGAAAAAAAACGCATCTGCCGCGATTACCGCATAACCGCTGCACTTGCGGCACCGTTGCGGCAAGCCCCATGCAATGTCTATGGGGCTTGCGGTAAGGGTGCGGCTGCAATAAAAACCGCAGTCAACAGCGTTTTTTTCGTGGCCGCACCTGCCGCAAGTGCCGAAACCGCACTTGCCGCACCTGCCGCACCCTTACCGCAAGCCCCATAGACTTTGCATGGGGCTTGCCGCAACTGTGCCGCAAGTGCAGCGGTTATGCGTTAATTGCGGCAGATGCGGTTTTTTCACCGCATCTGCGGCGATTTGAAAAAAACACTGATGTGAAAGGGGCCTGTGAGGTAGCAACCGGGGAACCTGCTTGCATAACGACAAAACACGTGTTTATAAGTTTAACCAATGTCTACCCGTTTATTTTTCACATATAATAACATAACCCGGGTAGCATGTTTGCCACATTGCACATTGATTATAAACACTTTACATAAATACATCATACATTACATAGAACATGGCACATATACATTCACAATAACCCGGGACCTGTAACCACGACTCTCTCCCCATTGGAGCTCTAACACCTGCTGCCGGGGTAGCTACGGCCTCCGGCCTACTTACACATCTTACAGTACATTTATGATAAATACATTTGTTATACTTCGATGATGACCCCTCCAGGTTCATGACAGGGATTGAGCAACCTGAGTACCGGGTATATCATGTATCCCCAAGGGGCTCCTTCCTGGACGTATCTCCGCCTACGTCCCGGTCAGAGTCCACCTGGTTCAACCATGGTGTCCCCACTCTAGGAGCCCTATTAACCCCTGCTTCTGACCTCTGTTACATATGCCTCAACGGGCCCTGTGGGTCCCAATGGCGGTACCTGCCGCCCGGCTTTAGTCACCCAGCATGATGATATAACATTACCCCGTAGTCAGGATTCCTGCCTGACCGGGCCTTACATGCCATGTGTGATCCATCATTCAAACGTCCATGGATCACATACATTTCTTCCACACGCTCACAGCCCATCATCCATGGACTGTGGCTCCTCCATGGCCCATTACAGGGACTGGCAAACCATAGTACACGGGAACCTCATCCGTTACCTACTAGGAGCCCTATTACCCCTGTGTCTGGCACCACAGGCACACCCACACCATTAGAGGCCGTGGTTGAGGGACGGGTACCCTCTGCAAGCAGCAGGGCAAGCCTCCCTCTCGTCCCACAGGGACGGAACGCCTCCAACATCATCCATACTGGCTGGGTCACTTTCTCCCCACATTATTATACAATGTTCTTACATAGGTCATCATCTTACATTCAGGGCAATTGCCTAAGCCCCTACATACATCAACGGGTCCTTTACCGACTGCCTAGTCGGACCCAATAGCGGTTATGCCCGCCTGGCATTAATCACACACAGCTCACTCCGTTACACAGGAACCGCTGTCTTACCGGGCACGGATCCGGGTCTCGCTACCTGTGTAACGGGTCCACCTAGCGTCCCCCAAGGCTCCTTTCCCGGACGTGGTTCACCCCTCGCCCGGACCAGTCTCCACCGGGTTCAGCCACGGCTTCCCCACCAGGTGCTATCACACCCTCGGACCTCGGCACCAGCATGGAGCTAGCATGCTCCCTTCACCATCTCAACATGGCGGCATGGACTCCCAGTCCCTCACACAGACTGGCTCTGCTCAGCTCTCAGGCTGGTAATCAGCCCACATCCTCTCAGGCTAATGTCTGGCTGAAAAATGGATCTCTCAATCACTCAGCTGGCTGCCTCTTATCGTGCCAGCCACTCCCACATGGACACACCCCCTTAGCTGCTGGTAATCAGCCTTTCACACAGCTCAGGTTAACTCCCTGTGTTCCGGGTTGTCAGCACTCAGCCCTTATTCCTTAGGGACTCCTCGATCCCATCCCACTCTCACTGCCGCTCATTAGTAACATGAAACCTTGTGTTCACAGTTGGTTCACACAGCATTATCACAGTCAACCCGGCCAGTGTGCACAGGATCATACCTTGATCCTGCATGTGATGCGCCCCGGCCATGAGGATCATGCCGGCGGTGCCTCACAGGCCTTACTCGCATTTCCCATTGACTTACATTGTACTCATTACGTAGCGAGTAATTGCAAGGAAACTCGCAGAGAAACGAGTAGCCCGAGTACCGTACTATTCGGCAAGTACCGAATAGTAACGAGTATACTCACTCATCTCTAGAGGTGACTGATTCATTGAGTGTCTTGACAGGAGTCTTTATACAGGTGACAATGTAACACAGCTGTGTGTAAGGCTGTGGTCACAGTTGCCATGCGTTTTTTTAAGTGATTTAACAAAACTCATGCTTTTTTTCATGTCAGCATGAGTTTTGTAAGGTGTGTGATGGCTCCCTGCGTTTTTGGGTGCGTTTTTGAATCTGCACCTAAAAATAGTGCTTGTAGTATTTTTTTGAGCGTTTTGAAAAACGCATGCGTTTTTGTAGAAAACGCATGCGTTTTTATAACATGGGTTCCTATGGAAAACGCATGCAAAAACGCATGTACAGTTAGTACCTTTTAGTGCCATTCAAAAACGCATGCGTTTCCCATAGGAGCCCATGTTAAAAAAAACGCATGCGTTTCCGGAAAAACGCATGCGTTTTTTTAACATGGGCTCCTATGGGAAACGCATGCGTTTTTGAATGGCACTAAAAGGTACCAACTGTACATGCGTTTTTGCATGCATTTTCCATAGGAACCCATGTTATAAAAACGCATGCGTTTTCTACAAAAACGCATGCGTTTTTGTATATGCTCCAAAAACGCATGGGACAGTCACACATGCTTTTTGACTATTAGGGCATGCGTTTTTTAACATGGGGGCCTATGGGTGCGTTTTTTACATGCGTTTTTGAAAACGCAGGTCTCCAAAAATGTATGTGAAAAATGGTACTGTGACCACAGCCTAATGCAGGGAACCAGGTGATTAGGAGCCGATAACTGCTCTGTAGGGGCCAGAACTCCTAAGGGCCACTTTACACACACCAACTTATCTGTCCAACTTCTGACCAACTTGCTGGCTGCAGTGAAATCATGGACACATTGCACCATTTTGTGACTGTGTACAATGGAACAATGTGTCCATGATTTCACTGCAACCAATAAGTTGCAAGTGAAATTGCATGCAATATTGACACGTGTGATGGTACCTTTAGAATTGACAGGCAAGTCTGTCTGTCTGTTCTGCCCGCTGCCGATTTGTATTCACAGACACTCCAGCCGGTCATTCTGCTTAATTTGAACTCACTGTTGAGAGAGGTGAGGGTAAGGGCAGCTTCACACTGCGGTGTGATCCGGTCTGGCTCTGTCCGGGATGCCCCAGACAGCCGCGGACCGGATCAGCACATAGGACTGGGGGGATAATATGCCCCCCGGTCCGGTGTGCAGCCGCATGCAGCTCCCACTGCTGATAGGTGAGGACCGCGGGCGCTGCGGTCCTGACCTGTCAGCGGCTGCAGCTGCGTGCGCTGCACACTGGACCGGGGGGCATATTAGCCCCCCAGTCCTATGTGCTGATCCAGTCCGCGGCTGTCTGGGGCATCTCGGACAGAGCCAGACCGGATCACACCACAGTGTGAAGCGGCCCTAATGCTCCTCATGATTTCAGCAGATATACAGAAAAATAAGTAAACTATTCTCTAATTCCTCCCATTAACCAAAAGCACAAGATTGTTAAAGATAATTTATCTAATAGAGTGGACCTGTTATGTAATCTGCAGCTTTTACATTCTAATTTAAAAGAAATATTTTTACCAAGTTTGCATTAATACTTTAATTCATTTGTAAATAAATTTATTTTTTTCTGTTTATAATTATTGTTTATGAGACAGTGTGACCAGCAGTGCTGAATGGGTGTGGTTTGGGCGTGGATATGGGTGTGGCTAGGTGTGAAATGGGCGTGATCAGGGGTGTGGCCTAAAATTTGCCGCAGAGCGCGCTGCACACATTGTCCTTTTTTCTCTTCTTCGAAAGTTGGGAGGTATGACTACCTACAAATACTACCTCCAAATAATACAGGTTCTTAAAGCTCCAGAACCTCAATTCCGTGTCAGGATCTAACTTTGAACTGTACCTGCCGTGGATTACCCACGTGAACTGTAAAGTATTTCCTCCATGTTATACTTCCCTGTTCCTGCGAAAAAGTAAACACAACTGTTATTCTCGAGACCTGTGTCTGTGGTCATTCTCGGCTATGGATGCTGTATGGGGTTGGATAGCAAGGAAAAAAATCCCCCTTCACATGGGTTTTACACCAACAATTCCCCCTTCTCCTAACCCCATCTTCCCCTGCACTCAACATTGCACTTTTGGCTATATGTGCATCCTGGATGCCAATGCAGTTGAAAATAATAATGGGAGAGGGAAGTTTTCCACATTCTCCACCATCATTCTGTGTCTGATATCTGAGCATAGTGGGCAGTGAGCACAATGACTTCACGATTACACGCCCACTGTGCTGAGCAGTGAAGAGCTTCAGAGCGCTCACTGGTGCAGCGGGGAAAGTGGAGAGGTATTTATTATTTTTTAAGTGTGGTACCCATAACACTTTATGAAAGACTACATAAGGGCCCATAATAGTATATGGAAAAATATACAGTGCCGACAATACTACATGGTGGGTCATTTATATGGATGCACCTAAATAAAATGAGAATGGTTGGTGACATCAACTTCCTGTTTGTGGCACATTAGTATATGAGAGGGGAAACATTTTTCTAACTTTTGAAGTTGGCCATTTTGGATCCAACTTTATTTCTTTCAATGGGAAGAGGGTCATGTGACACATCAAACCTATTGACAATTTCATAAGAAAAACAATGGTGTGCTTCGTTTTAACGTAACTTTATTTAAATTGCGCTTTGCTGATTGGTCGCTGCAGATCGCAGTGACCAATCAGCAAAGCGGCATGTCCGCTGCGGTGGACGGCGACCAATCAGCGGTCTTGGCACATAATTTAAATGCCGTTTCGCTCATTGCTTGTGGCCGACCGTGGCGGCCAACCAGCTGAGCGGTTTTGGCGGGCAAGGTTTAAATCTCCCATCAATATTGCGCTGCTCAGCTGATTGGTCACGCGCTGCCTGGCTCTCGACCAATCAGCTGAGCTGCGCGGTATTGGCAGGAGATTTAAAGCTGGCTCAGCTCAGTGGTTAGCACTGTATGGTGGTTCAGTGATTAGCACTGTATATGGTGGCTCGGTGGTTAGCACTGTATTGTGGTTCAGTGGTTAGCACTATATGGGGGTTCAGTGGTTAGCACTGTATGGTGGCTTAGTGGTTAGCACTGTATATGGTAGCTCAGTGTTTAGGTGGCTCATTGCTTAGCACTGTATGGTGGCTCAGTGGTTAGCACTGTATGGTGGCTCAGTGGTTAGCACTGTATGGTGGCTCAGTGATTAGCACTGTATGGTGGTTCTTCAGTGGTTAGCACTATATATGGTAGCTCAGTGTTTAGGTGGCTCAGTGCTTAGCATGGAATGGTGACTCAGTGGTTAGCACTGTATGGTGGCTCAGTGGTTAGCACTGTATGGTGGCTCAGTGGTTAGCACTGTACAGTCATGGCCAAAAGTTTTGAGAATGATACAAATATTAATTTTAACAAAGTCTACTGTTTCAGTTTTTCTAATGGCAATTTGCATATACTCCAGAATGTCATAAAGAGTGATCAGTCAATATTTGCCTAGAAAATGAACTTTAACCCTCAAAACACATTTCAACATCATTGCAGTCCTGCCTTAAAAGGAGCAGCTAACATCGTTTTAGTGATTGTTCCATTAACACAGGCGTGGGTGTTGATGAGGACAGGGCTGGCGATCAATCAGTCATGATTAAGTAAGAATGACACCACTGGACACTTTAAAAGGAGGCTGGTGCTTGGTATCATTGTTTCTCTTCAGTTAACCATGGTTATCTCTAAAGAAACACGTGCAGCCATCATTGCACTGCACAAAAATGGCCTAACAGGGAAGAGTATTGCAGCTACAAAGATTGCACCTCAGTCAATAATCTATCGCATCATCAAGAACTTCAAGGAGAGAGCTTCCATTGTTGTCAAAAAGGCTCCAGGGCACCCAAGAAAGACCAGCAAGTGCCAGGACCGTATCTTAAAACTGTTTCAGCTGCGGGATCGGACTACCAGCAGTGCCGAGCTTGCTCAGGAATGGCAGCAGGCTGGTGTGAGTGCTTCTGCACGCACTGTGAGGCAGAGACTCTTTGAGCAAGGCCTGGTTTCAAGGAGGGCAGCAAAGAAGCCACTTCTCTCCAGAAAAAACATCAGGGACCGACTGATATTCTGCAAAAGGTACAGGGAGTGGACTGCTGAGGACTGGGGTCAAGTCATTTTCTCTGATGAATCCCCTTTTCGATTGTTTGGGACATTTGGAAAACAGCTTATTCGGAGAAGAAGAGGTGAGTGCTACCACCAGTCTTGTCTGATGCCAACTGTAAAGCATCCTGAAACCATTCATGTGTGGGGTTGCTTCTCAGCCAAGGGAATCGGCTCACTCACAGTCTTGCCTAAAAACACAGCCATGAATAAAGAATGGTACCAGAATGTCCTCCAAGAGCAACTTCTCCCAACCGTCCAAGAGCAGTTTGGCGCCCAACAATGCCTTTTCCAGCATGATGGAGCACCTTGCCATAAAGCAAAGGTGATAACTAAATGGCTCAGGGAACAAAACATAGAGATTTTGGGTCCATGGCCTGGAAACTCCCCAGATCTTAATCCCATTGAGAACTTGTGGTCAATCATCAAGAGACGGGTGGACAAACAAAAACCAACAAATTCTGCCAAACTGCAAGCATTGATTATGCAAGAATGGACTGCTATCAGTCAGGATTTGGTCCAGAAGTTGATTGAGAGCATGCCAGGGAGAATTGCAGAGGTCCTGAAGAAGAAGAGTCAACACTGCAAATATTGACTTGCTGCATTAACTCATTCTAACTGTCAATATAACCTTTTGGTACTCATAATATGATTGCAATTATATTTCTGTATGTGATATAAACATCAGACAAACACAAATAAAAACCAGAGGGCAGCAGATCATGTGAAAATATAATTTTGGTGTCATTCTCAAAACTGTTGGCCATGACTGTATGGTGGCTTAGTGGTTAGCACTGTATATGGGGCTCAGTAGTTAGCATTGTATATGGTGGCCCAGTGGTTAGAACTGTATGGTGGCTCAGTGGTTAGCATTGTATATGGTGGCTGAGTGGTTAGCAATGTATTGTGGTTCAGTGGTTAGCACTATATGGTGGCTCATTGGTTAGCACTGTATATGGTGGCTCAGTGTTTAGGTGGCTCAGTGCTTAGCACAAAATGGTGGCTCAGTGGTTAGCACTGTATGGTGGCTCAGTGGTTAGCATTGTATATGGTGGACCAGTAGTTAGCAATGTATGGTGGCTCAGTGGTTAGCACTGTATGGTGGCTCAGTGGTTAGAACTGTGTATGGTGGCTCAGTGGTTAGCACTGTATGGTGGCTCAGTGGTTAGTACTGTATATGGTGGCTCAGTGGTTAGTACTGTATGGTGGCTCAGTGGTTAGCACTCTATATGGTGGCTCAGTGGTTAGCACTGTATATGGTGGGTCAGTGGTTAGCACTGTATATGGTTGCTCAGTGGTTAGTACGGAATGGTGGCTTAGTGGTTAGCACTGTATTGTGGCTCAGTGGTTAGCAATGTACGGTGGCTTCGTGGTTAGAACTGTGTGGTGGCTCAGTGGTTAGCACTGTATACTGTGGCTCAGTGGTTAGCACTGTATGGTGGCTCAGTGATTAGCACTGTATGGTGGTTCTTCAGTGGTTAGCACTATATATGGTAACTCAGTGTTTAGGTGGCTCAGTGCTTAGCATGGAATATTGACTCAGTGGTTAGCACTGTATGGTAGCTCAGTGGTTAGCACTGTATGGTGGCTCAGTGGTTAGCACTGTATAATGTGGCTCAGTGGTTAGCATTGTATATGGTGGCCCAGTGGTTAGCACTGTATATGGTGGCTCACTGGTTAGCATTGTATATGGTGGCTGATTGGTTAGCAATGTATTGTGGTTCAGTGGTTAGCACTATATGGTGGATCAGTGGTTAGCACTGTATATGGTGGCTCAGTGTTTAGGTGGCTCAGTGCTTAGCACAGAATGGTGGCTCAGTGGTTAGCACTGTATGGTGACTCAGTGGTTAGCATTGTATATGGTGGACCAGTAGTTAGTAATGTATGGTGGCTCAGTGGTTAGCACTGTATGGTGGCTCAGTGGTTAGAACTGTGTATGGTGGCTCAGTGGTTAGCACTGTATGGTGGCTCAGTGGTTAGTACTGTATATGGTGGCTCAGTGGTTAATACTGTATGGTGGCTCAGTGGTTAGTACTGTATATGGTGGCTCAGTGGTTAGCACTCTATATGGTGGCTTAGTGGTTAGCACTGTATATGGTGGGTCAGTGGCTAGTACTGTATATGGTGGCTCAGTGGTTAGTACGGAATGGTGGCTTAGTGGTTAGCACTGTATTGTGGCTCAGTGGTTAGCAATGTACGTTGGCTCCGTGGTTAGAACTGTGCGGTGGCTCAGTGGTTAGCACTGTACACTGTGGCTCAGTGGTTAGCACTGTATATGGTGGCTCAGTGATTAGCAATGTACGGTAGCTCAGTAGTCAGCACTGTATAGTGGCTAAGAGTTCTGCACTCTATAGTAGTTCAGTGGTTAGCATTGTATTGTGGTTCAGTGGTTAGCACTGTATATGGTGGCTCAGTGGTTAGCAATGTACGGTGGTTCAGTGGTTTGAACTGTGTGCGGTAGGTCAGTGGTTAGCACTGTGTGGTGGCTCAGTGGTTATCACTGTGCGGTGGCTCAGTGGTTAGCACTGTATGGTGGCTCAGTGGTTAGCACTGTATATAGTGTCTCAGTAGTTAGCACTGTACAGTGGCTCAGTTGTCTGCACTCTACAGTAGCTCAGAGGTTAGCACTGTATGGTGGCCCAGTGGTTAGTACTGTATACGGTGGCTCTGTGGTTAGCAATGTATGGTGGCTCTGTGGTTAGCAATGTACGGTGACTCAGTCATTAGCACTGTGTGGTGGCTCAGTGGTTAGCACTGTGCAGTGGCTCAGTGTTTAGCACTGTATATGGTGGCTTTGTGGTTAGCAGGGTACAGTGGTTCAGTAGTCAGCACTTTATGGTGGCTCAGTGGTCTGCACTCTACAGTAGCTCAGTGGTTAGCACTGTATGGTGGCTCAGTGGTGAACATTGTATGGTTGATCAGTGATGGGAGGCAGGCACACAGGAGTCAGAAGGCACAGAGGAGGCAGGGGCACAGGGGAGGGAGAAGGCACTGGGGATGCAGAAAGCACAAGGGAGGCAGAATGCAGAGGGGAGGCAGAGGCACAGGGGGAGGCAGAGTCATGGGGAGAGACAGTGCAAACAGGGAGAGACAGCGCACACAGGGGCACACAGGGGCTGAGAGCACACAGAGTGGAGAGAAAGGCACAAGTAAGACAGAGTGCACAGGGGAAGAGACAGCAAAGACAGGAGAGACAGCACAGACAGGAGAGACAGCACAGGCACAAAGACTGCCCTCTCGATGCAACAGCATACTACCTGTGGAAGACTGCCTTGAGCAGTTGAAACATGTTGTGGTGCTGTGAGGGGAAAATAAAAGTTTGCGATTTATAAACATTATCATCCTGGTACCTGAGTCATAGTAGCGCTTCTACAAGACCGCCATTTCATTATCCTGTAAGCATCCATTTCCCTTGAATCCCTCAGCGGCTGGAGCAGCACAGCGAGGGCACATCCGGGACCAGCGCCACATGACCGGAAAGGTCCTATACGGACAGCTGGGGACCAGCGAGGACAAAGGAGCGGAACATGTACATTGCTGGGGGTCCCCCGTATATCAGATGCTTTTACACCGGGTTGTGCAGGCCGTGCACAACCCAAACAGGTGAGTGGCCACCTATAATAATGTCATATTAACTCAGCTATAGGGATCCTACACATGCGCCCCTTCTCCCCTTTTTTCTTAGATGCAACAGCATAGGGCCTATTTTTAGTTAATAAAATAAAAAAGCATCAAAACAGATTACTATTTAGTAACATAGTAACATAGTTTTAAAGTTGAAGAAAAACTTTAAGTCCATCTAGTTCAACCCATAGCCTAACATGATGATCCAGAGAAAGGCGAAAAAAAACAATGTGGCAACAATAAGCTCCACATTGGGGGAAAAAATTTGTTCCTGACACCACATACGGCAATCAGACTAGTTCCCTGGATCAACGCCCTATCAAAGAATCTAGTATATATAACCGGTAATATTATCTTTTCAAGAAAGGTATCTAGGCCCTTCTTAAATCTTAGTAGTGACTCACTCATTACAACATCATTTGGTAGAGAGTTCCATAGTCTCACTGCTCTTACAGTAAAGAATCCACATCGGTGATTATGATCAAACCTTCTTTCTTCCAGATGTAGAGAATGCAACCTTATCCCAGTCTCAGGCCTAAAGACTCCATCTCACGCTTCAATATGTCAGAGAACCGATCACCGATCCGACTTGACCTAGATCGCTGGAACAACGTTCAATGATCGCTAATGAAATGTCACACGTATAGATATCGTTAACGACGCAGCAACAATTGCGCGACAAGCGAATGATACTTGCAGTCATTAGCTTCCCTACGTCCTTCTCTTCTCAATAGGCGAGGTCGTTAACGACATTGTTATCGAGGTGTCACACACACCCATGCTGCAGGTTGAATGAACGCTCATCGTTGGAACGACTGAAAACCTGTGACGTTTCAACGATATTGTTAACGATATTGTAGTGTGGGACAGGACCTTAAGAGTAAAAAATCATTAGAAAGGTCTCTGTACTGTCCCCTAATATATTTAGACATTATAATAAGATCTTTCCTAAGCCTTCATTTTTCCAAACTTACTAAGCCCAAGTTTAATAACCTGTCTTGGTATTGCAGACCCCTCAGTCCTCTAATAACCTTGGTTGCTCTTCTCTGGACCCGCTCTAGTTCAGCTATGTCTTTCTTATACACCGGAGAACAGAATTGTACACAGTATTCTAAGTGTGGTCGCACTAGTGACTTGTATAGAGGTAAAATTATGTTCTCCTCATGAGCATCTATACCTCTTTTCATGCATCCCATTATTTTATTTGCCTTTGCAGCAGCTGCCTGACACTGGCCACTAAATGTTTGTCAATTTTTTATGCTTTTTTAGTGCGTTTTCGTTGCGCTTTTCCCGCCAAAAACACAGGACTACTCCAGGATGTTATGACAGTGAGCAGGAACAGGAAATGTCATCATTTTGGGAATCTTGTTGCAGGATATTTGGAATTAGGAAACATCATGCCTGGGTACAATAGGATGAAAATTAATGTTGGACGCCTGATAGAAATTGTTAGTATGTATAAATAAATGTATAAATATATATAATGTATGTAAATAAATGTATTTTTACTTAAAAACTTTTCTGTTTCTGTGGGTTGTTGTTTTTTTATTAAAAAAGTGTTTCCTGGTAAAAAATGTGTCGGGCTTCGTCAACTGCCCGGCGAAGGGATCAAACCTCACAGGTAAGCTGACTCAATCAGCTGATCTCTTCACCAGGCAGCTGACTCAATCAGCTGATCTCTTCACCAGGCAGCTGACTCAATCAGCTGATCTGTTCTGCTGGTGTCCGGACTTCACACATTGTGGGACTGTCACTTTAAAGAGCCACGCCTACCTGTCTACCGAAATGAAGCCGCTCTACTTTAATCATCCCTGTCTGAGCTCATAGTGTAATGTAAAAGGTGATAAAAAGCATTTATACACTTACATTTCAGTCTGCACCGTGGAGGAGGGGGACTGTCTGGCAGGGTAATAGTTAACTCACAATTAACTTGCATGGCTAATGGACCTGTGTGATGTAACGATCATGTGACTATAGTGGGCGGAGCTAATCAAGCAAACTCATATTATGTTATAGGGACTTCGCTCCGCCTATTTTAGTCACATGGTTATGACATCACATCAGATCTCCCAACATGTTCTATCATAAGGCTGAAATGTTAACTATTAACCTGCCAAACAGTCTCCGTCCTCCAAGCTGGAGACTGACTTCCTCATTACATAAGGAAATATAAGTGTATAAATGCTTTTCTTTAATCTTTAACATTACACCATGAGTTCAGACAGGGATGATTAGGCTGGTATTATAAAGCTGCAGCTACAGACAGTGATAGCTGGGGAGGCATAAACTAGTTGACAGGTTCCCTTTAAACTAATCGAAATCCATATCAGAGCTCTACGGGGTCATTATGTGCAGTTGGCTCTTATGAGAATCGGACAGAAGGCCCTCAATGAATTGCTCCTTCAGCATTTTGTCCTTATCCTGCACACTGTGGATTAAGGGCATAGTCTCTGACAGTGTCCTGAGCTCTCTGCCTGCAGCTGAAGAGTCGCATCTTTATCTCAGAAGCAGTACGGGTGTCAAAAGTGTCTCTTAGCTTAGCAAAGAGTTTTCTACAGTTCTTTTATCAGCCTCTGGCTGGGATTTAACTTTCCTTTGGGCAGCACCAGTGAGATGGCTGGTCAGTATGATAACTTCTCTTCTGTCAGAGGATAGATATCAAACAAGCAGCGCAGTTTTGTCTTTAATGTCACTTAAGGTGTGGGATTCACCTGTATAGTCAGGCAGCCAGGTTGCATCCAGTATACAAGGCATGGTCAGCAGCAGTATGGGGGCCGCAGCAGCCGCTACAGGGGGATTACTGCTGTTGGGCATTTTCCCCCTAGTTAACCCTTGCAGGGGTGTGACTCACTGCCCTGGATGTTGTAGATCATTGCGCTGCTTAGGTGCTCTCCATTGGGTTCCCAGATGCTTAGGGTCTCGAGTGGTGTGAGCTAGCAATGCTCCACACACCATGAGTCCCGTTGCTCTACGCACAGCCAGTCCCCAGGACTGAGGTCTCTTCTGCTCACAACATAGCCGCTCCTGCTCTGCGCAGCGTGGTCCTTTGTACAGCTACTCACACTTGAATCCACAGGAGCTGCTGCAGCTTGGGTGGCTTTTGAGGTGGAGGTGGATCAATCAGCACAGCACACAGTGGAGAGGGGCAGATCAGTCTTTTACAAGGGGAGGCAACCACAAGTAGCACAGTTTATGGAAAGGGATTAGCACCTTCGTGCAGATGACTGACAAAACTCTTCAAAACACAGTCTACAGTTGTGACCAAAAGTATTGACACCCCTGCAATTCTGTCAGATAATACTCAGTTTCTTCCTGAAAATGATTGCAATCACAACTTATTTGGTATTATTATCTTCATTTAATTTGTCTTCAATGAAAAAGCAAAAAAAAAATTGGATATAGTTTCACACCAAACATAAAAAAGGGGGTGGACAAAAGTATTGGCACTGTTAGAAAAATCATGTGATGCTTCTCTAATTTGTGTAATTAACAGCACCTGTAACTTACCTGTGGCACCTAACAGGTGTTGGCAATAACTAAATCACACTTGCAGCCAGTTGACATGGATTAAAGTTGACTCAACCTCTGTCCTGTGTCCTTGTGTGTACCACATTGAGCATGGAGAAAAGAAAAAAGACCAAAGAACTGTCTGAGGACTTGAGAAACCAAATTGTGAGGAAGCATGAGCAATCTCAAGGCTACAAGTCCATCTCCAAAGACCTGAATGTTCCTGTGTCTACTGTGCGCAGTGTCATCAAGACGTTTAAAGCCCATGGCACTGTGGCTAACCTCCCTAGATGTGGACGGAAAAGAAAAATTGACGAGAGATTTCAACGCAAGATTGTGCGGATGGTGGATAAAGAACCTCGACTAACATCCAAACAAGTTCAAGCTGCCCTGCAGTCCGAGGGTACAACAGTGTCAACCTGTACTATCCGTCGGCGTCTGAATGAAAAGGGACTGTATGGTAGGATACCCAGGAAGACCCCACTTCTTACCCCGAGACATAAAAAAGCCAGACTGGAGTTTGCCAAAACTTACCTGAGAAAGCCTAAAATGTTTTGGAAGAATGTTCTCTGGTCAGATTAGACAAAAGTAGAGCTTTTTGGGCAAAGGCATCAACATAGAAGTTACAGGAGAAAAAAAGAGACATTCAAAGAAAAGAACACGGTCCCTACAGTCAAACATGGCGGAGGTTCCCTGATGTTTTGGGGTCGCTTTACTGCCTCTGGCACTGGACTGCTTGACCGTGTGCATGGCATTGTGGAGTCTGAAGACTACCAACAAATTTTGCAGCATAATGTATGGCCCAGTGTGAGAAAGCTGGGTGTCCCTCAGAGGTCTTGGGTCTTCCAGCAGGACAATGACCCAAAACACACTTCAAAAAGCACTAGAAAATGGTTTGAGAGAAAGCACTGGAGACTTCTTAGGTGGCCAGCAATGAGTCCAGACCTGAATCCCATAGAACACCTGTGGATAGATCTAAAAATGGCAGTTTGGAGAAGGCACCCTTCAAATATCAGGGACCTGGACCAGTTTGCCAAAGAAGAATGGTCTAAAATTCCAGCAGAGCATTGTAAGAAACTCATTGATGGTTACAGGAAGCGGTTGATCACAGTTATTTTGGCTGAAGGTTGTGCAACCAAGTATTAGGCTGAGGGTGCCAATACTTTTGTCTGGCCCATTTTTGGAGTTTTTTGTGAAATGATCAATGTTTTGCTTTGTGCTTCATTGTCTTTTGTGTTTTTTCATTGAAGACAAATTAAATGAAGATAATAATACCAAGGAATTTGTGATTGCAATCATTTTTAGGAAGAAACTGAGTATTATCTGACAGAATTGCAGGGGTGTCAATACTTTTGGCTACAACTGTATGTGAGTGGAAGGGGCCTCCCTTGGCATAATTTCTGAACCTCTGCCCAGGATGGGATGGTTTTGCATATGATTAGCTGCACATGTCTCCCTCACAGCAGTAATGGCCGTCCTCAGAGTTTTAAAGCACCATGCAGCATACAGAATTTTTACAGGCTTTGCACAATCAATAAGGCAAGTTGTAAGGCACACAGATCCCTGATTAGCAGACTTCTGGATCCGGTTTGTGACAGTTGCAAGGGTCAGGATACTCAGCTAACTGGGCCAGTGGTGTAATGATCACGGTGGCAATGCCCAGCAGCTGTGACCCTAACCACACATGAAAAAGGGGGTATTTATAGGTGAGAATAAAAGTTTATAAAGTTTGTGATGCCAACTGTGGTGTCCAGCCAGAGATGGCTGGTGCTGCATTTATGTACTCCCAGGGGATAGGTGTTGTAGCAGCTAGGTGTTGTACCTTCCTCAACCATGGCAGGGCCCTGTGGTTTAGTATGATGAAGGTGATGATGATGAGGGGTTGTAGTGGATAGGATGGTGGTAGTTGTGGTGTGGAGTGCAGGGGTGCAGCAGATGAAAACAAGGAGGCAGTTGAATGTGTGGCACCCCTGCGGGGGACTGCAAGGAGGAAATTACACGTTGGTTCGCACAGCACGCCACACCTTCCACCCCAGACCTGAAGGGGGAGCTTTACTAGCTGCCTTAAGCCAGTTCCCCTTTAAGACATCCAGGCCTGAGGGGAGGAGTTAGTCAGTCTCAGTTAGTTCCAGTGAGGAGAGAGAAGAGAGAGGAGACGGAGGAGCTGGTCGCCTGGAGAGATCCAGGCTCAGGACCAGGGACCACTGACCGCTGTGCTCACCCTAGGGAGAGGGTCAGAGGCAAGTGAAAGAAATAGGGAATCAAGAAGAGGGAACCAGTTGCTATAGCCCTTTAGTACACCCGGACACCGGAGTCCGACGCTGCCAGCATTCAGAGCTACAGCAAAAACCCGGAAGACTCAGGAGGAGTTCAGCCCTGAGGAGAGCCAGTAAGAGACACTAAACTGACCAAGTATAGGACCAGGGGCCATAGGAGAAACAGGGACCCCCGCAGAAGGACCTCATTGCCAGTTTAGGACAAAGCCCAGAGAGGGAGAAGAAGCGCTGGGTTCAGGCTCAGTCATGACTCATCCCAACCACAGAGCACAAAGACAGAGGAGACCTCATAACTTTCTAAGGTGGAAGTCCCAAGTTGCACTGGGGACCTGGTTAATACTCTGGACAGTATCTGTTACCTTGTCACCAGTAAAAGGTACCAAAACAACAATCCCTGTGTGTCTGTGTGCCTGTCTAACCGCCGCAATTCACCGCCTTGTCTGCAGAGACGCAACTACTACTCCCCTCATCCATCCCTGCTGCCCTGAGGTAAAGCTCCACCTGTGGGGAGCTGTTCCACACTCTGCTGCACCCACCATCACCTCAGCGTCCGTCTGCAGCGCTGGTATACCCGTTACCAGGTACCATAGGTGGCGTCACGTTAATATTCTCCTTATGCCCCACCGTTCCCCACCATTGAGGGTCCAGGGCACGGGACCGGGAATCGACCAGCTGTGATTCCCCATCAAAGCCGCCTCAAATGCAGTCTTCTACCTTTACTTGAACTCAGTAACAGGTTAAGTCCAGGGATACTGCTCACCAGGTGCTAGGGTGCAGCCAGACTGGAAGGAGCTGGAGTCTGCTCTACCAAGTTGGAGAAAATGCCTTCCTGCTGTTTTCAGTATGTTTGGAGTCATATGTGGGGATTTGTATCGGGAGCATCTGGAAGAGGTAGAGGAATTTAGGTAGAATCAAGCTTTTAATTAACCCTTTAATTGACCCTTCTCAATTTAAAAATAACAGCCTGCAATTACCCCAGAAGTGGCTAATCATATTAGATTCTCCAATTCTGTTGCATTGCCCGACTCTTCCCGATTGTCCTGGTGCAGTGGCAATTGGTGTAATGGTTTATGAAATTGATGTGAATTGACAGCTGGCATCAAGCCCTGGTGTTAGTAATAAAGAGGGGTCTATCAGATGCCTCCATTGCTAACCCAGGAAGTGAAATGAAAAACACAGAAACAAACTCACACAGGAATAACACTAAGGCTATGCAGGGCCGGTTTTAGACAAAGTGGGGGCCTGGGCAAAAGATTAAAGTGGGGCTGTATATGCTCATATATTGCACCGTTACACATAAACAGGTTACATGAGTTCAGACCGATAAACGAGCGTGATCGACAAATATTGCAGTCATTCGTCACTTGTTAACATTACACAAGATGATGAAGAATGATGGGCAAAGAACGATCACTAGTAAATCAATCTGTCCCTACAGTATCATGTTATCGGCAGCACATCTGCAGTTTGCACTGGGCGATGTGCTGTCGAGAACAATTATTTTTGTTCCACTATAAACATTCCAATCAACTGATTAATCACCAGGAACCCATACATTCTGATGTCCTTACTATTATATACCACAGGAGCCCATACATTCTGATGTCCTCACTAATCTATACTGCCAGGAGCCCAAAAATTCTGATGTCCTCACTAATATATACCACCAGGAGCCCATACATTCTCATGTCCTCACTATGTACCACCAGGAGCCCATACATTCTCATGTCCTCACTATGTACCACCAGGAGCCCATACATTCTGATGTCCTCACTAATATATATCACCAGGAGCCCATACATTCTCATGTCTTCATTATTATATTCCAGGCACCAGGAGCCCATACATTTTAAAGTACTCACTATATACCACCAGGAGCCCATACATTCTGATGTCCTCAGAAATATATATAACACGGGGAGCCAATATAGCCTGATGTCCTCATTAACCCTTTGCGACGCAGCCAATTTCTGTATTTGCGCTTTCGTTTTTTCCTCCCTGTCTTCCCAGAGCCAAAGCTTTTTTTTATTTTTCTGTCCCCAGACATTCAAGGGTTTTTATTTTTTTGGGGTACATATGATGTTTTGATCACCCATTACACATTTTTCTGTGGTATTAAAAAAAAACAACTTAATTTTGGCGTTTAATTTTTGTTACCATACTGATCGGGATAATTATTTGTTCAAATAATTTTTATTCGAGTTTCAATAAAGTTTTGGAAGAGAATCCAACCCAACCAAAAGCAACACTAACTCAGGAGATAGAAGAACCTCAATTCCAGAAATATCTTTAATTAGATGCCTTATGTCTCTCCAAAATTTTTTAAGGAATTGACATCCCCAGAACACATGAGTCAGATCAGCAGTTTGGTTACAGTTCCTCCAGCACATCGGGGAGTTGAGTGAATTAAACTTATTGAGCTTCAACGGAGTAAGATACCATCTTGAATACAATTTAAATTGGGTCTCAATAAGGGAGATGCATGGTACCTGTGTATACATAAGATCAAAGGACTTGCCAAGTTGTTCAGTATTTATAGAGATGTTCAGGTCTTTCTCCCAGGCTAGTACATTTGAAGATTTCACATAGACCGAATCTAGGTTAATGTCCTGATATATGTTTTTCAACTTCCAAAAAAAGGTACTCTGCGGGAACTTCAAAAGTTGTGTCACATTGTGAGGAAGAATGAATACCAGTTTATGGCTCAACAGAATGCGATGAATCTCCTCCCATGTTTTAACTTCCATGTCTTCCAGACCATAAGTGTTTTGTAGGACTGCAAAGGGAATCAACCCTCCTCTGCCATCCAAGATGTTAGATATAAAACCAATCCCATGGTCTTTCCAGGATTTAAGTTTCAGGTTTGCAGAAATATAGTCTAATATATCAATTGGGATCCAAGTAGGTGGATGAGGTTGAAAGCTTTTCAATGATTTGGAAACAAACAATCTCCAGGATTGAATAGAGGCTTTCACTAACGTTTCTTTCGGAAGAGGTTTGTTTTTATCACAAAGGAAGGAAAGAAGCTGTGGACCAAGGCCTCCCTTTAGCATATTTTTATCTTCAAGAGTAAGCCAACTTGGTCTATCGCCTGTCTCCCACCATGATTGACTCAGTTTTATGATAGTGGAGTGATGATATGCGGTGAGGTTGGGAACAGCCCGACCTCCTCTAGACCTCCCTTTCTCCAGGGTAGTCTTAGCCACTCTTGGTTTTTTTTTATCCCAAATGAATCTCGTCAGTTGAGTTTGTAATTTTGCCATCCATTGTCTGGACACAGGTAGGGGTACAGAACGAAAAATATAGAGAAGTTTCGGTAAGATAAACATTTTAAATGAGTTTATTCTTCCCGACCATGAAATATCAATTTTGGAAATATGAAGAACATCGTCCTGAATGACTTTGTAGATATAATTAAGATTAACGTCTACAATCTTAGATAGGGATTTGGTCAAATAAATACCTAAATATTTTATAGATTCTTTTTCCCACGAGAGAGAGTGTTCGCGTTTTAAAGCGAACCTGTCACCCCCCCCGGGCATCAAAAGCTCTAATAGCCACCTTCTGCAGCACTAAGGCTGCATTCTGAGAAGGTGGCTATAGGCTTTTGATGCCCTTTCTAGTATGAAATATTAAGTTAGGTAAATGCTCACTCTTCAGAAGATCGAAGACCGGGAGGCGGGGTTTCACGCTCCTCCGGCCCGCCCCCTCTTGTCAATCATTGTGCGCGCCTGCTGCTGTCTCCCCTCAGTGTGGAAAATTAACGCGGTCTCCGTTCTCCTGCACGGAGCCGCGCATGCGCTGTGCGCCCGGTGTCGACTTCCTGGACACCAGGCGCACAGAGTATGCGCGGCTCCATACAGGAGAATGGAGACGCGCGTTCATTTTCCACACTGAGGGGAGACAGCAGCAGGCGCGCACAATGATTGACAAGAGGGGGCGGGCCGGAGGAGCGTGAAACCCCGCCTCCCGGTCTTCGATCTTCTGAAGAGTGAGCATTTACCTAACTTAATATTTCATACTAGAAAGGGCATCAAAAGCCTATAGCCACCTTCTCAGAATGCAGCCTTAGTGCTGCAGAAGGTGGCTATTAGAGCTTTTGATGCCCGGGGGGGGTGACAGGTTCGCTTTAACAAGTCAAGGAGGTCCTGATCTATATTTAAGTGTAACACCTGAGTCTTTTTCAAATTGATCTTATAATGGGAAATTCGAGAAAATGTATCAATTGTGTCAAGGAGATATCGTAAAGAATTTATGGGATCAGTCAAAGTTACCAGGATATCGTCAGCGAATAAACTAATCTTAAATTGTCTCATAGAAATGGGAATGCCTTTTATCAAAGGATAAGTACGTATTTTTTCCGCTAACGGCTCAATAAAGAGGTTAAAGAGAGAAGGGGAAAGGGGACAACCTTGACGTGTACCATTCGTTAGCAAGATGTCTTTTGACAAAAAGTTATTTGTTATGATTTTTGTACTCGGATTAGAATAAAGCGAATGAATTAAGTTAGTTATATTACCCCCAAAGCCAAACCTCCTCAAAACCTCAAAGAGGAACCCCCAGTGACCCTGTTGAACGCTTTCTCCGTGTCGACAGCGACCACTAGGGTTGGAGTCCCAGTTCTCTCTATAAAATCTATTAAATTTAACGCCCGTCTCACATCCGATGTTCCCCTTCCCTGAACGAAACCCACTTGATCCCCGTGGAGGAGTGTCGAGATAACTTGTTTTAGTCTGTTATTTAAAGTTTTACTAATAATTTTTAGATCTGAATTCAGGAGCGATATGGGTCTATAGTTAGCTACATTCTCAGTATCACCCTTATCTTTTGAGATAACCGTAATCACTGCTTCTTGCATTTCCTTGGGAAGACTACTCTGGTCAGTAGTGAGGAAATTGATTAACCTAGTTAAATATGGGACAAGGATATCTTTAAAGGCAATATAGTATTCGTTCTGTAACCCGTCAGGCCCGGGAGACTTAAATTTCTTTAGGGACGCAATAGTATCAGAGATTTCAGCTTCAGTGTAGGGTAAGTTTAGGAATTTTAACTGGTCAGATGTCAAAGAAGGAAGTTGAATAGAGTCTAAAAACGAAGCCATTTCCACAGCACAGGGATCAACTTCCCCGGGCTCCTTTCCTAAGTTATATAACTTCTTGTAATAAACTTCAAAGGCATCTGAAATTTCCGCAGGGGATTTGACTATAGAATTAGGTTTATTCCTGATCTGTAGAATTCTCGTTTTGGCCCTTCGTATTTTTATCAATTTGGCAAATAGTTTGGAGGGTTTGTTGGTACAATTATAAAAATTAGATTTAGTAATGTGGGAAACCTTATCAAATTCCGCAGTTAAAAGGGATTTTAGTTCAACCCTCAATTTAAGAATGTCACCAAAGATGAAATTTTTCTTGGTCCGAATCACCTCCGATTCCAAGTCTTTAATCTTACTTATGATGGAAGCCGTATCTTTAGTTACTTTTCTTTTTAGGAGAGAATTTAATTGAATTAGATGACCTCTAATCAGTGCCTTATGGGCAGTCCATAAAGTTGGAATAGGCATATCTCCCAAATCATGTTCTTTAAAGTAATATTGTAATATACTTTGAATTTTGGATTTATAATCTGGATGGTGGTATAGAAAAGAATTTGCTCTCCAGAGTTTTCGCCCACTATAAGAAGCCCCATCTGTAGTAACGAAGATTATCGGAGAGTGATCCGACCAAGATCTAGGAAGTATTTCTATTGATTTAATCTTCTGCAAGGAATTGATATCTGTCAAAACTAGATCTATCCTAGTAAAGGATTTATGCGAATCAGAAAAATGAGTAAATTCTATAGATGACGAGTTTATGCATCGGAATGCATCATAGAATTCCTCCTGGTTAAATAATGGATCAAGCTGGACATTGGTATTCCTGGCTTTATTGGAAGAGTCAAACATAGCATTAGGAACCGCGTTAAAGTCCCCAAAAATGAAGAGGTTGCCTTTCTTATGATCATGGATAGTCCTGAACAGTTTTTTTAAAAATGAAATTTGACCTTTGTTATAAATTCACAAGTGTGTGAGGAGTATCATTTATTTTACATATCGGATAAGATATCGGCCCTCATCATCTCTATGGACCTCAAGTTCTTCAAATTTTAATCAAAATGGCAACTCCAGATTTTTTTTTCTTGTTAGAGGAGAAATAGATATGAGGAAATTGTTTATTCGTAAACTTTGGTGGATTTTCTAGGCAAAATTTAGTTTCCTGAAGTCCTGCCAAATCAATTTTATGTCTCGCAAGTTCTTTCCATACATGGATCCTTTTTTGAGGGGAATTTAACCCATGGACATTTAGTGAAAGGTATCTGGTGGTCATTGTCTCAATGGAGAATTAAAAATGTACGTAAGCAAGCTGCAATGAAAGTATGAAGTTGAGGAAGTGTGAGGGAGAGGGAAGGGAGAGAATTAGGAGGGAAACTAAACTACTACAGGTAGGTAAAGAAACAAACTATTAAATGAAGCAAACTATAACACAGAATGTAACTAGTAATAAGAACTATGTAAGTATCAATACTATAAGGAAGGGTTCAAGGGAACCGTTATTCAACTTCCTGCAAGGCTAATGTTTTGGCCATTGTGCCTAATTGGACCTTAAATCTTTAAAGTGTCAAACAGAGCTACTTAAGACCCGTCAAGTATTAGTTAGATGTAAGTTTCTCAAAACTTTCAGTCCCTCAGACTTATCTTCAACTAGCTGGGTGCCCGATGCACATGCATCGGGATTCTAGAAGGGCGAGTCTCTGACTCGCAATGGCCGCTTCGCGGCCAATGCTTCGCGCTGCTAAGGCGACTCGCCATGCCCGCTGTGCGGGCATAGCGAGTCGCCTTAGAACTGCTCGCAATGGCCGCTGCGCGGCCAATGCTTCAGGCGTATCCACATGACCACGCCGACTCGCATTGCGAGTGGACTCAGAAGGGGCAAAAAACCCATTCGCAATTATATAATAGATAACAAAAGATTTCTGTTTGTATGTAAAAATAACACTAGTGGTCGGACGACCCCATCTGTACAAGATCTCCTTAGCACGTAGAATGTCCGTTACAGGCTTCAAAGATTTCCTCTTCAGCATCGTGTCTTTAGAAATATCTGTGAAGATTTTAATCCCGTCGTAAGGTGGAGGTAGGGATTTATTATCTCTTAAGAAAGTTGTCACTTTATCTCTGGTTTGATAGAAGCTAAATTTAGCTATCACATCCCTGGGGACATCGTCCGAAAGATGCGAGGGCCTTGGCAATCTATGGGCTCTTTCTATAAAATACTCCATATTTTCCAGTGAGGGAGCAATTTTTCTAGTGAGAAATTTACGTAATTAATTAAGTTATCCTGCTTTATCTTTTCGAGAATTCCTCTAAATTTCAGATTATTCCTGCGGTCCCGGTCCTCTCTATCTGCTAACCTATCCTTCAGAACTTTAATTTCATTAGTCACCCTGTCTTGAGATTTTCTAGAGTCAATGCACTCCGTTTTTAATTCCTCAATGGCTTTCTCTGTTTTTTCTGTTCTGGAAACTATCGAGGCCATCGAATGTTTAATCTCATCAATGTCGTCTCTCAAAGATTTTTTAAAATCAGCAAATACTTTAACCAAGAAATCTCTATCTGATAGTTGTCCATCGTCAAGGTTGGAGAGAGGATCTATGTCTTTCCTTGAGGTCTTCATTCTTTGTCTCACCGGGCTCTTGGTTTAAGGGTCTCGAGCTGAGTCATAATCTTCCCGAAAATTAGAGCCATCATGTGATCTGGATACAGTTTCCATTTCTTTTCTTTTTGCGTTTGCCTGGGTAGATTCATAAATCATAGGTGTGGATTTCCATTCTTCTGAACTATTCTCCACTGGTAAGGAATCTTTACTGCCACTTTGTGACTGGTTACTATGGTAGGCCGAGGAAGGCATAGTGTTCGCACTCTGTGGACTAGCCTCCACCAGTTCACCAGTGGAATTTTTGGAAGTAACGTTTGGTTTAGGCTTGGGAGACATTAGGACTAGTATACCGTATAAATTGAGGTATATAAATTAAGAAATTAAGAATATCAAAGTATGTATAGTAAGTCTCTATAGCCAGCTCCAGTAAACTATATTGAGCCAAAAACAATTACAATTAGGTAATAGACTTCCACAATACTAGAGCCAAGGAACAGAAATGAAGTACAATTATCTGTAAATACGGACTCAGAGTATAAAGTAAATAGTTCTCTCCCCCAATTAGAAGATGAAAAGATCACCCACCCAAGACCCAACAACTACCACCCAAACTACTTTTATCCACAAGAAACAGAGTCAAACATCAATATGCAGATCAATATAAAGGTGTACCCCAACAGCACATCCCCATAAAAGAATAGCTGTTTAGTTGACTCCTCGACACCGGAAACCGTCTACGAAGCTCGGATACGTTGGAGGCCCGCAACCCCGCTTGATTGAAGAGATCCCTCCCAGGAGTGGTCGGATCGTGTAGAAACCTCAGACAACAGGATCCATGTACGTAGCTCGGATACGTTGGAGGCACGCCGACCCCGCTTGATTGAAGAAGTCCTTCTTGGAGATGTAGTAGCACGCAAACATGGAAGACGTTATAAGGCAACAGCTTGCAAAAAAACAAATGAGTAGCGAAAAAGAGTCTCCTGAAGTCTCAGTGTAACACTAGGACTAGAAAGGTTATATATCTCCCCTTCAGACTCATGAATTGTCCAATATGTAGAATGGTATTATCCCCACCCTATGCAAGTATGTAACTAAGCAAGGAGCATCCAAAATAGTATGACCAGATAGTCTATGAAGAAGGCTGCAGGGATGTCTCAGTCTAGTCACTTATATTAAATCTCCTCAATCAGGACAGCAGCTCATCTTTTAGTAGATCCCCCACGCCTCCTGTACCTGACACTGTTGCTTTCCAAATGCATATGAGGGAAAATTTACCTCAGAGGTCTGGATCTTACAGTGAGGAAAATCCGTTTGTGTAGTAAATTGGCATCCTCCAGGAAAGCCGCAATCAGCAAATCAAAGATGGCGGCTCCACTACTCCCCTGAGAGAAATGGCAGTTTTCCTCACAGAATAGCAGAAAATGGTCTAAGAACAAACTTAATAGACCAAAACAATAAAATCTCCAAAAACTAATGAGAGAAGTGAATAAAAAAGCCCATGTCAGAGATAGCATAGGCTGTATATAGAAAATAAAGCAGAATAAGATATTGATAAATATATCACCAAGACAAGATCTTCTGGTCCAGAACTAATATTACTTCAGTAAACTGTGACGTGTGTTGTCAATTTCAGATGATTTATGGGTGACAGGAGTATTATTATGAAGCATTCAGTGATCACAAAATGGCGCCACCTTCACTCTCATGTGAGGGAAAAAAAAAAAAACTTCAGGCAGTGTCTTGAGGTAAAAATCATTACAAATTCAGCCGAATAAAGGTAAAAGCCAGTATAATTTCAGGATTACGACCTGAAATGTCAATTCCTGACTTTTAACAGACAACAGGAGGATATTATTATGAGGTGACCAGTAGTCTTAAAATGGAGCCTCCATCACTCCTCTGAGGGGCCAGATTTCAAGGTGTCCTGAGGTGAATTCCTCTCAGAATTGATCTCAAAAGGGTTCAAATGAAGCCCAAAGATTAGATCTTACAGGTCTTGTCGCTTTGATGAGACAATTTGCCTTTAACCCCTTCAGGACCCAGCCTATTTTGACCCTAAAGACCTTGGCCTTTTTTGCAATTCTGACCAGTGTCCCTTTATGAGGTTATAACTCTGGAACGCTTCAACCGATCCTAGCGATTCTGAGATTGTTTTTTCGTGACATATTGGGCTTCATGCTAGTATTAAATTTAAGTCGATCATTTTTGCGTTTATTTGTGAAAAAATCAAAAATATGGCAAATTTTGAAAATTTCACAATTTTCACATTTTTAATTTTTTTTTCTGATAAACAAGATAGATATGTGACAGAAAAAAGTTATTAAATAATATTTCCCACATGTCTACTTCACATCAGCACAATATTGGAAAAAAAATAATTTTTTGTTAGGACGTTATAAGGGTTCAAAGTTCATGAGCAATTTTTCATTTTTCAATCAAAATTTACAAAACCATTTTTTTTAGTGACCACATCACATTTGAAGTCCTTTTGAGGGGTGTACATAACAGAAAACACCCAAAAGTGACACCATTCCAAAAACTGCACCCCTCAAGCTACTCAAAACTACATTCAAGAAGATTATTAACCCTTCAGGTGCTTCACAGGAACTAAAGCAAAGTGGAAACAAAAAATGGATATTTTAATTTGTTTATCAAAAATGTTCTTTTAGCCTCAATTCTTTCATTTTCACATAAGCAACAGGATAAAATGGATCTTAAAATGTGTTGTGCAAATTCTCCCGAGTACATCGATACCTCATATGTGGTCATAAACCATTGTTTGGGCGCACGGCAGGGCGCTGAAGTGAAGGAGCGCAATTTGACTTTTGGAGCTAATTTTACATTCAAAAAGTGAAATTGCGCTCCTTCCCTTCTGACCCCTGCCGTGCGCCCAAACAGTGGTTTATGAACACATATGAGGTATCGGTGTACTCAGGAGAAATTGCCCAACAAATTTTAGGATGAATTTTATGCTGTTGCCATGTGAAAACGAAAGAATTTAGGCTAAAAGAAAATTTTTGTGAAAAAAAAAGTACTATTTCATTTTCACAGATCAATTTGTAAAGCACCTGGGGGTTCAATATGCTCACTACCCATCTAGATATGTTCCCTGGGGGGTCTAGTTTCCAAAATGGGGTCACTTGTGGGGGAGCTCCAATGTTTAGGCACACAGGGGCTCTCCAAACGCGACATGGTGTCCGCTAACAATTGTAATAAAAAATCAGCTCAAATTGTTAGCTGTAACCATGTTGTGTTTAGTGAGCCCCTGTGTGCCTAAACATTGGGGCTCCCCCACAAGTGACCCCATTTTGGAAACTAGACCCCCAAGGGAACGTATCTAGATGCATAGTGAGAACTTTGAACCCCCAGGTGCTTCACAAATTAATCTGTAAAAATTAAAAAGTACTTTTTTTCCGCAAAAATCTTTTTTTATCATTAATTTGTGAAGCACCTGGGGGTTCAAAGTTCTCACTATGCATCTAGATACGTTCCCTTGGGGGTCTAGTTTCCAAAATGGGGTCACTTGTGGGGGAGCTCCAATGTGGAGACGCACAGGGGCTCTCCAAAATCAACATGGTGTCCGCTTACAGTTTGAGCTCATTTTGCATTCAAATTGTTAGCGGACACCATGTCGCGTTTGGAGGGTCCCTGTGTGTCTCCACATTGGAGATCCCCACAAGTGACCCCATTTTGGAAACTAGACCACCAAAGGAACGTATCTAGATGCATAGTGAGCACTTTCAACCCCCAGGTGCTTCACAAATTGATCCATAATAATGAAAAAAGAAAATTTTTGTGGAAAAAAAAGTGCTTTTTCATTTTTATGAATGAATTTGTGAAGCACCTGGGGTTCAAAGTGCTCACTATGCATCTAGATACATTCCTTGGGGGGTCTAGTTTCCAAAATGGGGTCACTTATGGGGAGCCCCAATGTTTAGTCACACAGCGGCTCACTAAACACAACATGGTTACAGCTAACAATTTGAGCTGATTTTTATTACAATTGTTAGCGGACACCATGTCGCGTTTGGAGAGCCCCTGTGTGCCTAAACATTGGAGCTCCCCCACAAGTGACCCTATTTTGGAAACTAGACCCCCCAAGGAACTTATTTAGATGCATAGTGAGCACTTTGAACCCCCAAGTGCTTCACAAATTGATCCGTAAAAATGAAAAAGTACTTTGTTTCCACAAAAAATTTATTTTTTCATTTTTACAGATCAATTTGTGAAGCACCTGGGGGTTCAAAGTGCTCACTATGCATCTAGATACATTCCTTGGGGGGTGTAGTTTCCAAAATGGGGTCACTTGTGGGGGAGCTCCAATGTTTAGGCACACAGGGGCTCTCCATACGCGACATGGTGTCTACTAACAATTGGAATTGTTAGCGGACACCATGTTGCGTATGGAGAGCCGCTGTGTGACTAAACATTAGAGCTCCCCCACAAGTGACCCCATTTTGGAAACTAGACCCCCCAAGGAACGTATCTAGATGCATAGTGAGCACTTTGAACCCCCAGGTGCTTCACAAATTGATCCGTAAAAATGAAAAAATAATTTTTTTGTGGGAAAAAAAAGTACTTTTTTAATTTTATGGATCAATTTGTGAACCACTTGGGGGTTCAAGTGCTCACTATGCATCTAGATACGTTCCTTGGGGGGTGTAGTTTCCAAAATGGGGTCACTTGTGGGGGAGCTCCAATGTTTAGGCACACAGGGGCTCTCCATACGCGACATAGTGTCCGCTAATAATTGGAGCTAATTTTCCATTCAACTTGTTAGCGGACACCATGTCACGTATGGAGTGCTCCTGTGTGCCACCAGCACAAGGGCAACTGGAAGAGTTGGGGTACAGCACCAGAAAATGGCACCTCTAATGTGCTATTTTCTGGGGTGGCTGTGAGTTGCAATTGCAGTGTGGGGGGCCACAACATTTGGGTCTCTCCACGATGGGGATTGCAGCCCCCCAACTGCCAAGTTGTACCTGGCTGGCATCCAAAAATAAGGCAAAGCTCCTTGTCATTTTATTGGTAGACATAAAAAAAAATGGCGTGGGGCTCCGCCATATTTTTGGTCCAGTCAGGTACAACTTGGCAGCTACGGACTGCCAGCAACCCCCAGCTGCCTCGTTGTACCTGGCTGGTACCCAAAAATACAGCAAAGCCCTTTTTTTTTTTCTTTCTAGAATTCTAGAAAAAAAATGACGTAGGGCTCCGCCATATTTTTGGTCCAGCCAGGTACAACTTGGCAGCTACGGACTGCCAGCAACCCCCAGCTGCCTCGTTGTACCTGGCTGGTACCCAAAAATACAGCAAAGCCCTTTTTTTTTCTTTCTAGAACTAATTCTAGAAAAAAAAAAATGACGTAGGGCTCCGCCATATTTTTGGTCCAGCCAGGTACAACTAGGCAGCTGGGGGCTGGATTCCACAGCATGGAGAGGCCCAAGCGTTCTGGGCCCCCCATGCTGCGAATTGCAGCCCGCAGCCGCCCCAAAAAATGGCGCATTCATTGAAGCGCCATTTTCTGGCGCTGTACCCAGACTCTTCCAGTTGCCCTGGTGCCGGTGGCAAACTGGGTAATAAAGGGGTTAATGCCAGCTTGTTATTGGCAGCTGGCACTAAGCCCCGAGATTCATAATTTAGGGCCAATGGTAGACCCGCCATTAGGAATCTCTGGTAAATAGTCAGAAAATAATCACACAGAGAAAAATCTTTTTATTTGAAAAAAAAACAAACAAAATTTGGACTCCATCTTTATTATAAAGATCCGACGTAGTCCACAATGAAGGTCCCACGGCGCTCGACCGCCTCCGACGTAGTCCACAACGAAGGTCCCACGACGCTCGATCGCCTCTGCTCAATCCAGAGATTGCAGCAAGGGATCAAGTGTCCTTTTCCTACAGCCTATGGGGTCAGAGTTATGTTGCACTGTATGACAATGATCTGTCATACAGTGCACCATGACTATGATCCCAGAGACTACAACAAGAGGATACTTGATCCCTTGTTGCACCCATCCATTCACCTATGCACCCATCAGCCATGCACACACACATCCACGCCCGCTCGCTGACATCCACGCCCGCTCGCTGACCTCCATGCCCGCTCGCTGACAGCCACGCACGCAGGCAGCCACGCACGCAGACAGCCACGCACGCAGACAGCCACCCACGCAGTCAGCCACGCACGCAGTCAGCCACGCACGCAGACAGCCACACACGCAGACAGCGACGCACGCAGACAGCGACGCACGCAGACAGCCATGCACGCAGACAGCCATGCACGCAGTCAGCCATGCACGCAGACAGCGACGCACGCAGACAGCGACGCACGCAGACAGCGACGCACGCAGTCAGCCACGCACGCAGACAGCGACGCACGCAGACAGCGACGCACGCAGTCAGCCACGCACGCAGTCAGCCACGCACGCAGTCAGCCACGCACGCAGTCAGCCACGCACGCATGCATACTACATACATACATGCATACTACATACATACATGCATACTACATACATACATGCATACTACATACATACATGCATACTACATACATACATACATACTACATACATAGATACATTCATTCATTCATACACACATACTACATACATACTACATACATAGATACATTCATTCATTCATACACACATACTACATACATACATACTACATACATACATTCATTCATTCACACATACTTACCTGATCCAGGAGGAGGAGCCCGGAAGAGGAGGAGCCCACACCGGAGCTGGACCGCGGCTGCACCGGCGGGCCCGCCGGTAGGTGAGAGAGGGATGGGGGGGGATACGGGGCATGGGGGTGTTAGCTCCATCAGCCCCCTCCGTGATCGCACGGAGGGGGCTGTGGAAGCTGACAGGCGGCGGCGGTGATTGTCATTTACCGCCGGCGGGCATACCGCCGGCGTGATGACTGTTACCGCTGCCGTGGGGGGGGTAGGACGGCGATCGGGGGGGCCAGGAGGCCGATCGGGGGGCCCTGGAGTGAGGGGGGGCTAGGAGGGAGACGGCACATGCCATCCCGCCCCTCCAGATCTGATTGGAGAGCTCCAATCGGATCTGGAGGGGATTACTAGCACTGATTGGCAGTCTGAATTTCAACTGCCAATCAGAGGGGCCCTGGGCACGGGGGGTTAATCCACCCCCTGTGGGGTGTACTACAGGTTGTCACTGTGCATTATGTACAGTGACACCTGAGTCACCCCCCTCACACGGGCCGCAGGAGCCCGATCATTCCATGGCCCACCCCTAGGGCCAAGGGTCGGGAAGCACTTTGTTTCCATGGCCCAAACGTAGGGCCAAGGGTCGGGAAGGGGTTAAAAAGGCAAAAATTCCCAGTAGCTTGTCAGTGGGCACAGGAGCTCAGGGATCCATGTCCTCACATGCTGCTGCAGGCCACGCCCCCCCTCCGGGAAAATTATTTGTATACTTTTCTGAACACAGTGATAATACGTATGTGTCACATGACGGATACTGTGACCATGATGGCACCAGTGGTCCCCCAGCAGTCACCACATTGGAAGCTACACCATCTGTGTGCTTCGGCCCTGAGGAAAAAGCAGACAGCGATCTGCTCCCTCTTTCATCGTTGCTTTCAACTGTATCAGCATCTGTGATGGCAATAACACTGAAATTGTGATACCGGGCCCGGGAGGAGGAGGGGCATTGGCAGTATGACACTGATCATTTAATATCTGGAGATTTTTTTTCTTTTTTGCATGATCCTGATGGCGAGTGTTGCTGTGCAGTGTGTGACTGGCGTGTCGCTGTGCAGTGTGTGACTGGCGTGTCGCTGTGCAGTCTGTGACTGGCGTGTTGCTGTGCAGTGTGTGACTGGCGTGTTGCTGTGCAGTGTGTGACTGGCGTGTCGCTGTGCAGTGTGTGACTGGCATGTTGCTGTACAGTGTGTGACTGGCGTGTCACTGTGCAGTGTGCGACTGGGGTGTTCCTGTACAGTGTGTGACTGACGTGTTGTGCAGTGTGTGACTTGTGTGTTGTTGTGCGGTATGTGAGTGGCGTGTTGAGGTGCAGTAAATAAAAACTCACCAGTGTCCAGTGCTGTTAGTTGGCTTTGGGAACACTTCTGGGAGCCAGCCTGGTCAGTACTGTGTCCTGCTGTATGTGCAGTCAGTGATATGGTGTCACTTTCTGGCTGTGCATAAAGTCCTGACACTGAACACTACTGCAGAGGTCAGAACACTGTATGGATTATAAACTTATCACAGAGGATGGATGGTCAGAGGTCAGACAGGAGAAGATGCAGACCGCAGGGCTGTGTACACTTCTGCCTCTGCGATCACCTCACCAATGGAGCCATAAATTACACTGGGCAGTGCTGGAGGAACATCGCAGGTGAACAGAAAGTGAACTGATCTCTGCCTCTGAGGCGGTCTACAGGGTATAGGGTACTCGGGTACCGGGGCTGATGGCGGCTTTGATGGGGAATCACGGCTGGTCGATCCCCGATCCCGTGCCCTGGACCCTCAATGGCGGGGATTGGTGGGAGGTAAGGGGATTGTTAACATGACGTCCCTGGTAATGGGTATACCAGCGCTGCAGCCGGCCGCTGAGGTGATGGTGGGTGCAGCAGAGTGTAGAACAGCTCCCCGCAGGTGGAGCTTTACCTTAGGGCAGCGGGGCTGGATGAGGGGAGTAGTAGTTAAGTCTTTACTGACACAGCGGTGAATTGCCGCGGTTAGACAGGTACACAGACACACAGGGATTGTTGTTTCGGTACCTTTTACTGTTGACAGGGTAACAGGTACAGTCCAGAGTATTAACCAGATCCCCAGTGCAACTTGGGACTTCCACCTTAGAAAGTTATGAGGCCTCCTCTGTCTTTGTGCTCAGTGGTGTGGGGTAAGTCCTGCCTGAGCCTGAACCCACCGCTTCTTATCCCTCTCTGGGCTTTGTCCTAAACTGACAATGAGGTCCTTCTGTGGGGTCCATGTTCCTCCTATGGCCCCTGGTCCTATACTTGGTCAGTTTAGTGTCTCTTACTCTGTTCTCCTCAGGGCTGAACTCCTCCTGAGTCTTCCGGGCTTTTGCTGTAGCACTAAATACTGGCAGCTTTGGACTCCGGTTTCCGGGGGTACTAAAGGACTGTAGTAACCGGTTCCCTTTTCTTAGTTCTCTTCTTTCTCCACTTGCCACCCACCCTTTCCCTAGGATGCGCACAGCAGTCAGTGGTCCCTGGTCCTGGATCTCTCCCAGCGACCAGCTCCTCTGTCTCCTCTCTCTTCTCTTTCCTCACTGGAACTAACTTCAGACTGACTAACTCCTCCCCTCAGGCCTGGATATCTTAAAGCAGCCAGTAGAGCTCCCCCTTCAGGTCTGAGGTGCAAGGTGTGGTGTGCTGGGCGAACCAAGGAGTAACTCCCTCCTTGCACCGGTGGATTCTGTGGCAATCCTCTGCAGGGGTGCCACACCTCTCTATCCTGCAGGCTGCAGCGCTGAGCTCTGCCCAGTGACATTTGTATTGTGAGCTCCATTGCAGAGGCAGAAGTCGGGCTGTGTATTGTGGCCCTGCCGCCTGCATCTTCTCCTGTCTCCTCGCTGGCTGCAGGAAGAAAAAGTAAATGTAGCCTAAAAGATTCCTTAGACAAACATAGAGTAGAGGGGACGAGCAGGGGGCCCCTCTGTGCCTGGGGGCCCTGGGCACTTGCCCAGTTTGCCCCCCCAAACGCCGACCCTGAGCCTATGTGCTTACTGGGCTTTTCTTCTGCATTTTTGGGCTGCATTTTCTGCACCAAAAACTCATGATCCAGAGTTTTGTAATGAAAGTCAGTGATTTTCAAAAAGCTATGCCTATTATGTGTGTTTCTCAGTGGTGCCCAAAATGCATGCATTTTTAAAAGTCCCTGTCAATTATAATGTGCTTTTTTGGGCTGTGTTTTCCAGTTGCCATCTATTCAAAATGAGCTGAAAAACGCAGTGCTTACAAAAATACAGCAGAAAAACACAGTTGACACATAGCCGAAAAGCATGCATGTTTTTTGAAACAACTGTGCTTTTGAGGCTGTAAAAAAGCAGCCCAAACAAATATGCACAGTGGGCCTTAGGGTACTAAAGGACAAAAGTCAGTAAGGCAAAGAAACTGCACTTAGCCGCGATAAGGAAGGAAAGGAATATGATAGAAAAATAAATCCAAGGATTAAATCTTCTCTTCTCCCTTATTTAAAAATATTTAATATGACAGAAAAAAAGCCATTCATGCATTTCGGATACGTGTGTCCTTAGTCAAAGAACAGATGTTCTGCTGCTTCTACAAATTGAAAAAAACTGGTATACCCAATGGCTGGGAAAACTCCCCCTTATATGGTAAGTTGTTATTCCCAGCCACTGGGTTTCCCAGCCACTGGCTCCAAACTATCAAGGAAAGTTTCAGGGGCATTTTAAATGTCAAACTCTTTTACCAAACAAGGCCGCATTCGCCAATTTTTTGATAAATTGCTCGGGTTTCTGATCGTGAACAGAATCTGTAATGTTCATGCGAAATTTGAAATTGCTGAACAAGTTAGGGTACGTGTACACGGTCCGGAGGAGCTGCGTGTTGGACGCAGCTCCTCCAGACCTGAGTGAAGCCGCGGGTGGCCGCAGGGAGACCGCAGCCGCCTTGTACTCACCGTGTGCGGCGGGTGCAGAGCAGCTTCTCCCTGCAGTTACCCGATGGGAGCCGCTTCCGACTCCGCAGCATGAAATAAACATGCTGTGAAGGAGGGGACTCCCGGCAAACTGCACCGCAGCTCCAAAGATGCTGCGGGCATGATACGCATAGTGAGGATTGGATTTCTTGAAATCCCATCCACTATGCTAGTACTGTACGACGCAGCGTTTTGGACGAAGCACAAAGACGCAGCGTCCAAAACGCTGCGTATCCTGATCGTGAGGATGCACCCTTACAGGGAAAGTTAGATCATCTCTATGTAGAATACAGTTCCAGTTTATTACTGTGACAAAAAAAAAAAAAAAAACAGATTCATGCAGGACATGCAGTGGCAGACTTATAAACAGGAAAATATCACATGGATACTGCGTAACCCCAGAACAGCCATGTGTAATATTACCTCTGTACAGCCTATTTATTCTAATAACGTCCTTGTAAGTGTAAAGCCCTTAAACGAATGAACTTTTGCCTTTGTGCAATGTCTGAATTTTAGACAGCAAGATAATCATCAAAAAGGTTATCATTGGCAAAAATAACCTCAAATATTTTCTCTGATGAAAGTAAACAAAATCTGCCTACTGGATCAAAAGGTATTCCCAGTGTTAGGAGAAGTTAAAGGGAACCTGTCAGGTGGTTTATGCCTCCCCAGCTATCACTGTACCTGTAGCTTTATAATACTAGATACTAGTCTAATCATCCCTGTCTGAGCTCATAGTGCAATGGTAAAGGTGAATAAAAAGCATTTATACACTTACATTTCCTTATGTAATGTGGCAGTCAGTCCCCAGCTTGGAGGACGGGGACTGTTTAGCAGGTTAATAGTTAACATTTCAGCCTTGTGCTAGAACATGTTGGGAGACCTGATGTGATGTCATAACCATGTGACTAAAATAGGCGGAGCTAAGTCTCTATAACATAATATGAGTTTGCTCACTTGGCTCCGCCCACTATAGTCACATGATCATTGCATCACACAGGTCATTTAGCTATGCATGTTAATAGTGAGTTAACTATTATCCTGCCAGTCTTCCCCTCTAAAGTGTAGACTGAAATGTAAGTGTAAAAATGCTTTTTTCACCTTTTACATTACCCCATAGGTACCGTCACATGCTGCAATATTGCTAGCAATTTCACTGGCAATTTGCTGGTTGCAGTGAAATCATGGACACATTGTTCTATTTTGTTGCCGTGTACAAATTTAACAATGTGTCCATGATTTCACTGCAACCAGCAAATTGCCAGGAAATTGCTAGCAATATTGCCGCGTGTGACAGTACCTTGAGCTCAGACAGGGATGATTAGAATAGTATTATGAAGCTGCAGATACAGACAGGGGCGTATCTAGGGGGGTGCAGCCGGACCTTTTGCCCCGGGCGCAACTCAGCAGAGGGCGCCGGCGGCACCCCTCCCCCGCCCCGCTCCTCACCTCACCAGGGCTGCAATAGGGGGGGCGGGGCTGTAATCTGTAGGCACCTCCATCCCCCCCCGGACGTCACTGACGCTGCCCACAGAGGTAGCAGTTGTCCCCGGGGCTGACGGTTCCGGTGAGCACCTGCTGGTGCAGAAGCATGGCGGCTCAGTGATGGGCTCCGTCTCCTCCTCCGCTCAGGGGCTCTCCTCCCTCCATGTAATGTAGCGCCCCGCTCTGCTCCGGCCTCAGCGTCTATTCCGGCACACAGACGCTCACCCCCAGCTGTGGCTCCATGACCCGGACCGGAGTATTGCGGCGTCCTCGGTGTGCAAGGCTGAACCTCACAGGATACTGCACCAGGTATGGCCGAGAGGAGAGCGGGGAGGCGGGTGCACAGAGGTCACGGGAGCGCGCACATGGGGCCGCCACTATCCTATAGCCTAAGTTTCTGCGGCTCCACTAGCGTCCTGTACCCAGACCCTGCCTGTGGACTGTCCCACCCCTCACTGTGTACAGACACCATGTCTCACCCCTCACTGTATACAGAGCCCCTGTTCCACCCCTCACTGTGTATATAGCCCCTGTTCCACCTGTGTCCCACCCCTCACTGTGTACACAGCCCCTGTTCCACCTGTGTCCCACTCCTCACTGTGTACACAGCCCCTGTTCCACCTATGTCCCACTCCTCACTGTGTACACAGCCCCTGTTCCACCTGTGTCCCACTCCTCACTGTGTACACAGCCCCTGTTCCACCTGTGTCCCACCCCTCACTGTGTACATAGCCCCTGTTCCAACTGTGTCCCACTCCTCACTGTGTACATAGCCCCTGTTCACCTGTGTCCCACTCCTCACTGTGTATATAGCCCCTGTTCCACCTGTGTCCCACTTCTCACTGTGTACACAGCCCCTGTTCACCTGTGTCCCACCCCTCACTGTGTACATAGCCCCTGTTCCACCTGTGTCCCACTCCTCACTGTGTACACAGCCCCTGTTCACCTGTGTCCCACCCCTCACTGTGTATATAGCCCCTGTTCCACCTGTGTCCCACTCCTCACTGTGTACACAGCCCCTGTTCCATCTGTGTCCCACTCCTCACTGTGTACACAGCCCCTGTTCACCTGTGTCCCGCTCCTCACTGTGTATATAGCCCCTGTTCCACCTGTGTCCCACTCCTCACTGTGTACATAGCCCCTGTTCCACCTGTGTCCCGCTCCTCACTGTGTATATAGCCCCTGTTCCACCTGTGTCCCACTCCTCACTGTGTACATAGCCCCTGTTCCACCTGTGTCCCACCCCTCACTGTGTATATAGCCCCTGTTCCACCTGTGTCCCACCCCTCACTGTGTATATAGCCCCTGTTCCACCTGTGTCCCGCTCCTCACTGTGTATATAGCCCCTGTTCCACCTGTGTCCCGCCCCTCACTGTGTATATAGCCCCTGTTCCACCTGTGTCCCGCTCCTCACTGTGTACATAGCCCCTGTTCCACCTGTGTCCCGCTCCTCACTGTGTACATAGCCCCTGTTCCATCTGTGTCCCGCTCCTCACTGTGTACATAGCCCCTGTTCCACCTGTGTCCCGCTCCTCACTGTGTATATAGCCCCTGTTCCACCTGTGTCCCACCCCTCACTGTGTACACAGCCCCTGTTCCATCTGTGTCCCGCTCCTCACTGTGTACATAGCCCCTGTTCCACCTGTGTCCCGCTCCTCACTGTGTATATAGCCCCTGTTCCACCTGTGTCCCGCTCCTCACTGTGTACACAGCCCCTGTTCCATCTGTGTCCCGCTCCTCACTGTGTACATAGCCCCTGTTCCATCTGTGTCCCACCCCTCACTGTGTATATAGCCCCTGTTCCATCTGTGTCCCACTCCTCACTGTGTATATAGCCCCTGTTCCATCTGTGTCCCGCTCCTCACTGTGTACACAGCCCCTGTTCCATCTGTGTCCCGCTCCTCACTGTGTACACAGCCCCTGTTCCACCTGTGTCCCGCTCCTCACTGTGTACACAGCCCCTGTTCCATCTGTGTCCCGCTCCTCACTGTGTACACAGCCCCTGTTCCATCTGTGTCCCGCTCCTCACTGTGTACATAGCCCCTGTTCCATCTGTGTCCCGCTCCTCACTGTGTACACAGCCCCTGTTCCATCTGTGTCCCGCTCCTCACTGTGTACATAGCCCCTGTTCCATCTGTGTCCCACCCCTCACTGTGTACACAGCCCCTGTTCCATCTGTGTCCCGCTCCTCACTGTGTACATAGCCCCTGTTCCATCTGTGTCCCACTCCTCACTGTGTACACAGCCCCTGTTCCATCTGTGTCCCGCTCCTCACTGTGTATATAGCCCCTGTTCCACCTGTGTCCCACCCCTCACTGTGTATATAGCCCCTGTTCCACCTGTGTCCCGCTCCTCACTGTGTATATAGCCCCTGTTCCACCTGTGTCCCACCCCTCACTGTGTATATAGCCCCTGTTCCACCTGTGTCCCACTCCTCACTGTGTACACAGCCCCTGTCCCACCTGTGTCTCATCCCTCGCCATGTACAGGTCTATCTAGGGGGTGCAGCTGGACCTTTTGCCCCCCCCCTCCTCAACCAGGGCTGCAATAGGGGGGTGGGGCTGGAATCTGACAGCAAACCAAACCCCCCCCGGACCTCACCTACTTTGGGGGGGGGGCGCCAAAACAGATCTTTGCCCCGGGCGCCGGCAAACCTAGTTACACCCCTGGATACAGACAGTGATAGTTGGGGAGGCATAAACCACTTGACAGTTTCCCTGTAATGTAAGAAAATATAAAAAATGGCAACATAGAGCTGACTTTATAATTACATATTTGTTTGTCAAATTGAGAGAATTTTATGTAAAACACATATTAAAAATAGAAAATAAATGCTCTTTCTGCTGACTTCTGTGAGGTAGTGTAGAAAATTTCCTCCAATTAGTACTAAAAACAATGGTTATTACAGTGTCTACAAGTAGTATTCAACCCCCTGCAGATTTAGGTGGTTTGATAAGATGCCAATAAGTTAGAGCCTTCAAACTGCAAACGAGAGTAGGATTTATTAACAGAAGCATAAATCTTACAAACCAAAAAGTTATGTTGCTCAGTTGAATTTTTATAAATTTTAAACATAAAAGTGTGGGTCAATTATTATTCAACCCCTAGGTTTAATATTTTGTGGAATAACCCTTGTTTGCAATTACAGCTAATAATCGTCTTTTATAAGACCTGATCAGGCCGGCACAGGTCTCTGGAGTTATCTTGGCCCACTCCTCCATGCAGATCTTCTCCAAGTTATCTAGGTTCTTTGGGTGTCTCATGTGGACTTTAATCTTGAGCTCCTTCCACAAGTTTTCAATTGGGTTAAGGTCAGGAGACTGACTAGGCCACTCCATCACCTTGATTTTTTCCCTCTTGAACCAGGCCTTGGTTTTCTTGGCTGTGTGCTTTGGGTCGTTGTCTTGTTGGAAGATGAAATTATGACCCATCTTAAGATCCTTGATGGAGGAGCGGAGGTTCTTGGCCAAAATTTCCAGGTAGGCCGTGCTATCCATCTTCCCATGGATGCGGACCAGATGGCCAGGCCCCTTGGCTGAGAAACAGCCCCACAGCATGATGCTGACACCACCATGCTTGACTGTAGGGATGGTATTCTTGGGGTCGTATGCAGTGCCATCCAGTCTCCAAACGTCACGTGTGTGGTTGGCATCAAAGATCTCAATCTTGGTCTCATCAGACCATAGAACCTTGAACCAGTCTTTCTCAGAGTCCTCCAAGTGATAATGAGCAAACTGTAGATGAGCCTTGACATGACGCTTTGAAAGTAAAGGTACCTTACGGGCTCGTCTGGAACGGAGACCATTGCGGTGGAGTACGTTACTTATGGTATTGACTGAAACCTATGTCCCCACTGCCATGAGATCTTCCCGGAGCTCCTTCCTTGTTGTCCTTGGGTTAGCCTTGACTCTTCGGACAAGCCTGGCCTCGGCATGGGAGGAAACTTTCAAAGGCTGTCCAGGCTGTGGAAGGCTAACAGTAATTCCATAAGCCTTCCACTTCCGGATGATGCTCTCAACAGTGGAGACAGGTAGGCCCAACTCCTTGGAAAGGGTTTTGTACCCCTTGCCAGCCTTGTGACCCTCCACGATCTTGTCTCTGATGGCCTTGGAATGCTCCTTTGTCTTTCCCATGTTGAACATGTATGAGTGCTGTTCACAAGTTTGGGAAGGGTCTTAAATAGTCAGAAAAGGCTGGCAAAAGAGATAATTAATCCACACATGTGAAGCTCATTGTTCTTTGTGCCTGAACTACTTCTTAATACTTTAGGGGGACCAAACAGAATGCTGGTGGTTTGAGGGGTTGAATAATAAATGACCCTCTGAATTAACTTTTAACGCTTTAAAAAAAAAAAAAAAAATTTAAAAATCTTTTTGGCTGCAGTGCATTTCCCACTTCCAGGCTGATCTACAGTCCAAATGTCACAATGCCAAGTTAATTCCGCATGTGTCAACCAGCTAAATCTGCAGGGGGTTGAATACTACTTGTAGGCACTGTATATTCATATAACACGCTACAACTAATAACATGGACAGTTAAGTGTGACAGCTTTTCCCCACATTTTTAGGAAATCACCTTAGGCTTTATTCGAATCATTGTATACTGCAAATAAGGTAATTGTATATTGTAAACAGGCTAAAAGTTGTCAACCAACAACACAGGCGAGGCTAGCCAGAGCTAATGAATATTAAGGAATGACCACACACATGGGCGTACCCAGGATCATAGCAAGCTATGGTCGTTCATGGTCATTCAGAGGTGACAGGGACAGATTACAGGCAGAGAGGTCACAGGGACAGATGACAGGCAGAGAGGTGACAGGGACAGGTGACAGGGAGAGAGGTGACGGAGAGAGATGACCGGGACAGAGTACAAACAGGCAGGGCAGCAGTCAGACCGGCGGGCACTGACACTGGAGGACCAGCGGGGACTGGAGCATCGGCAGGCACTGGCGGCACAGACTACTCCCTCAGCTTCCTCGAAATGGATAAAGCTGTTGGGAGTTGGTCACAGCCAGGTCAGACCGCTACCTGCACTCAGATTGGAGCGATGAGTCACAAAGACCATCGCTCCAATCAGGGCTGGAGGGGAGGGTGACCTATCTCCAGCCAATGATCGCGATTGGCTATTTAAGCCAATCACGGCGATCAAGGTCATCTTCTGTTTCCCTGCTAAAAACTACATCACCAGACCCTCCAGACGAAAATAAATACATCCATATAACCACCATCAGTACAAAAACACATCATCACAACCCTCATCAGTACATAAATACATCACCAGACCCACCAAAGGTACAAAAATGCATCTATATAACCCCTATCAGTACAGAAACACTATGTCAAAACCCTCATCAGTGCAGAAATACATCACTAGACTCACCAGAGGTACAGAAACACATAACTAGAACTCTCATCAGTGCAGAAATCGCAACCCTCATTGGTAACAAAATTCAGAACCACCAGAGGTGCGGAAATACATAACCAGAACCCCTATCAGTACAGGAATACATCCATATAACCCCCATCACTATAGAAACACAGCATCACAATCCTCATCAGAACTAACATCAGTGCATGGTAGAACAATTGTAATGTCAGGTCAGACCTATATACATTTGTACTGCATGAGCTTACAACTCCTAATACATCCTTAACAATGGTAAGGAGATACTGGGAGTTATTGTTACCAGTCACCATCAGATCATATAGGAAATAAAGCATTGATGAGAATATCAATATCACAAATATTCATTTACATCTGGGCACTTTATAGATGACTTAGTCTCTGATCGGGGTCGTCTTTTTATTTTCTTTATCTTGTCCAGACACCATGATGACCTTTCACATTCACAGCTCATCTCTGCAGATGTCCATCTTCTCCGTTTCTCTGCAGCCGATCCTTAAAAATAGCAGAATGATCAAAATTCTCCTAAGTAAAAATATCTGCCCTACACTGTGCCCCGGAATAATTGCTCCTCCTCACTGTTCCCTGCACAAAATAAGATTTACATGCTGTCCACTTTCTGGAACATGCCCTCCACACTACCCCCTCATCACACTGCCCTTTCCTTTCCATACTGGGCTCCCTGGTCACACTATCCCCATATATTACCCACTGTTTATCCTGTTCTCCCTCACCACACTCCGCCTCCTCGATATACTGTCCCCTACTGGCTGTGACCCCACAATGTCCCCGCATGCTGCCCTCTCACTATCCAGCCCCACACTACTCACTCTATTTTGTGCCCCCCTTACATTTTTCTCATCCCCTACTGTTTCCTCACTACCTCACTCCCCCCCTCACTCCACATACTGTGTTCACACCGATCTCCTCACTCCATATTTTGGCTCACATATACTGCCCCCCCACCCTGTTCCCCACCCCAGTTTGACTCACATATTCTCCCTCCATTATCTCCCCCCAGATTTGCTCACACTCTCGCCCCCAGTTTGCTCCTCATACTCCCCCTACACTCTCATTTGATACTCACACACCCCTAGTTTCCTGCTCACAGCCCCCCCCCCAGTTTCCTGCACACCCACCCCCCAGTTTCCTGCTCACATTCCCCCTTTTGGTTTCCTGCTCCACCTCCCCCCTAGTTTTCTGCTCACATCCCCCCCCTAGTTTCTTGCTCACATTCTCCCCCAAGTTTCCTGCTCACTCCCCCCAGTTTCCTGCTCACACTACTACCCCTCTCCCTCCATGCTGTGCCTCTTCCCCTAATTATGTTAACCTTCCAGCCAAGTCTTCACATCCAGCCTTTTGCTGCACTGCCTCTGCCGAGTGACGTCAGTAGCGTGATCAGGTGATGTGATCACGTGACTGACATCCCCCTGACCCGGAATTGCTGGGAATCAGGGCGGCTGAGAGCCAAGCTTCCATACTACAGGCATCTGAGTCTGACACCTGTACTATGGACTGATGAAGCCAGCGCTGCTCATACTCTGCTCCCGCTGTCAGCTCAGCTGACTACAGGAGCAGAGAAGATCCGGCTCACACTGTGGGTGGCCAGAATATGTGGTGGCAGCCGTCTGGCAGGGGGACACCTCGGCGTGGGCGCTGCAGTAGGAGGTCTGATGTTTCTGGGGGGGCAATTGCCCCCCCACCGCCCCACGCTGGGTACGCCCATGACCACACATCACAGAGTCACCATTGAGAGAACTATAAATACGTTTTTGTTTTTTTCAAAACTACAGCAAGGAGCCCAGAAAGTGATCCAACATTAGAATCAGCGTCTATGTAACAAAGTTCTGCTTCCCATATGAGTTGTCAAAGACACTTTAAAACAGATTTCTGCTAGTATCAGACAGCAAAACATGTCATTAATTATGTGAGGAATACTGCTCCTTCACTAATTGAGCAGTTGACTGGCTGAATGATTATTACTGCAATAAAAATGATAGCTCCACTGTAAAATATGCCTTTGTACTAAAAAATGTATCCCATTAATGAAAAAATCTCATATTCACAAAATTTATCTTTCCATTTTCTAGGTACAGTATTTCTAACTAGACATACTGAAACAACAATAAAGATGTGCAACCAAAAGAAACTACCGTAAGTTTATTAACGCATTCACATTTCCATTTCAGTTTTCAAAATATGTCTCAGCACATTGGTCGCAAAGCAAAGTATTATATGCTTGTGTTCAGTCAACCTGTAGTTTTATGAAGAAAAACACTGGGGAATAATGCAGTTGTAATACGGTCTAGTGGAGTGCTGCTACTGGTGCATTGTAAGTCATTAGAGGCTGCGGCACACTGAGGGAAGAGGGAGGGCGACAGCTAGTAATGCAAGACACAATAGTATTTGATGTCAGGAACTGGCTGTGCACATACTGTATATAAGGAGGACTCTAGAGACATCCATGACATATGCAATTATGAAACAAAACATATTCCCTGTGCGGGAAAAAAGCATATAATCAATATATCGGATTTTGAGTCAGAATGCTGGCTCACAATTTAACACTGCCTTATAGCACACTTTACAATACATCATCTGGATGTTGTTATGTATTCTGCCTTTTTTAGTTTGGGCACTTCAAAAAAAGTAACTATTGGCTAACCATTGAGCTAGATGTTTAATACATGTATGTTCACAATAAAATCTGTCCTTTTTTAAGTTTTACATATATTGAGGATGAATATATAGTATATTTTACATGGTATCAAAATAGAAGAGGTATAATATGAATATGTGCACCCCAGAGTACGGTTGCCACAATGGCATTGCCTCCTTCGGGAAATAATGTCGTGCTTGGAGGCAAGAAGGGGTATCTACACCAGGTAACCCCACATTATGCAACACTGTGAAGAGGTCCTCCTATGGACTGGAGCAAAGTAAGGTTCATCCCGGGACACTGACTAGCAAAGCAGCATCAGAGAGCTCAGGGACAGTAACCAAAGGAGTGATGCCCGGGAAGGCTCAAGTTGCCTGCCATACGGACAGGGCCGCACCGTCCATTGGACAGGTGAGCCCTGTCATTCAGGCGGCAGCCTGCAGGGGGAGCGGCAGTGCAAAGGGGGCGGCGCCTCATGCACGCAGCCTCCCCTGTCATGGCGCCGCCGCTCACCCCGCGCGCACCGCAGGTAAGCGGCGCGACCGGGGGAGCACAGAAGGGGCGGCAGCGCTGCCCACGGCTCATCAGCACCCCCCCCCCCGGTACTCACGGCCGCGGCCGCAATGACTGCCGGTGCCGCGGCTCAGGCGGCTCAGGCGGCAGTGCTGGGCTCCACCAGCACACCGCCCCCCCCCCCCCCCGTAATCGGTGCCGCGGCTCAGGCGGCAGAGGGCTTGGTGCACCCCTGCATACGGATGAGAGACTTACAAGCAGAGGAGAGGGTCGTAGCATAGCTACAGGCAGCCAGGAACAGCAAGGAGTAGCAGTAACAGGGAGGCCTCAGAATTCACTGGGTGAGGAGATCTCCGACTTGCTTCCAGGCCACCCGGATTCACAACATCCCCTGTGGACAGTATCCTGGCTTTTACCTGCAACTACCAGTAAATGTTACAGAAACTAAGAGTTGTGTGTCTGTTGGTTATTCCGTACTCTCAGTCCTGCACCCCAAATGGCCTACCATCGCCATAGACTTTACTGGTTGCCATGGGGAAACGCTCCACCCGTGGGGAGCAAAGTCATCATAGCTGCAATCTCATCGGCCCCAGAGGTCCAGCGTCGGCCACTAATAGCCGAATACCATGGGTGGCTTCATGACAACTATACCAAATCCCAATCCCCTGAACTTTTATTGATACCGCCAGGGCCACGTAGGCGGGTCTCGACCCCTGAGACTCCCCAGCAAAGCTTTTGGCCCAGTCCCGAGTACCCCAGGGCCCTGGGGGGGGGGGGCGTGACAATTTGGCGTCATGAACAGGATTTGATTTTGTGCACGATGTTAACGGGTACTGTGTGCCACAGACCTTATTGAACTGTGCACTGTCACCATAGTTACCCCACGCAGCGTGCGGGAAGACAAAGGAGCGTGCCATCGTGGGCGGAACCTTGGAAAGGACGTGAAGAGAAACCCAGCCCCACGCTTTGATGTCAGCCAGTGTGACGCAGGAAGCCCTGCACTGGAAATCCCCTGCACGCTCAATCCCCCACCTGAGGAGCGGTAGACTGATCCGCCGACAGACACAGAGGACCTGACTGCGGTTCACTAAAGGGTGAACGATGTCCAACCCAGAGGGAACAGAGCCCACGGTGGACCCAGCTGCCGCTCAAGCCAAGGCAGCAGCCCAAGCCAAGGCCCCAGCCATCAATGCAAACCCAGTTGAGCCGTTAGTAGCCACCGCTGCCATGGCACCCACAGCAGCACCAGTTATGCCATTCACAATGCCATATATCCCGGGAGCGACTTGGCTACCGCAGTATTCAGAGGAATCAGATACCCTGAATGATTTCAAAGAAAGACTAAAAAGTTTATTCGGGATGTATTCAATGACTGAGGAACAGAGACTGACTATGTTAATAGGACAATTAACTGGTGCCGTCCAACGAGAGGTAAAGTCCTGGCTAGATACTGACAAATGACCTGTTAAACAAATATTCGCCAGGTTGAAGGAAGCCTTTGACACCCGTACTGCAGTGGAAATTAAAATTTGATTTTATGGGTGCAAACAAGGGGTGCAGGACAATATACGGCACAATGCATTGAATCTCCAAGAGGCGTTGAGGACCATGAAGCAGGCAGACCCCGACAGTGCACGAGATGAAAACAAGCTATTGACTTAACAATTTATTGAGGGGCTCGGTCACATGCCCACCAGACCCAGCTACAGATCTTGGCCATGCAAAACCCTGATCTGGGCTTTATGCAATTTACAGACCAGGCCATACGTGTGCTGCGGGAACCAACTGTCAGCAGGCCAGCACCCTCCCAGAGACTGGCTCTAACATACCTCCCAGAGGTGGCACCCTCTCCCTGACCACCATGGGGGCCAACGCACAGACATTAGAAACTGTTACCCCTGAGGCATTGCAATTACAGGTGCAGCAGCTAACCAAATGGATGACCGACTTAACCAAGGCTGTACAGTCCAAGTTCATAAGACACTTACAGTTTGCAGGTTAAAGCCAGCACTACCGCTCCCTCCGTGCGTCTCTGTCAGTTCCAGCAGCCCTCCAGGATCCCCTGGGACCTCTCATGCAGGTCCCACACACTGTGAGCCTCTATTCCTGGTGCACACTTCCTCCACACAGCGATATGTCACTTCCAGTTTAAAAAAAGAGCAGGGCTGCACACAGGATAAAAGTGCTCATTCCATTTAATACATCACAGGGGTGTTACAGGTGGGGGTGCAAAGGAAGGAGGATCTGGTAGCCCCGATGGTACAGAAGCGCCAGCTGAGCGCGAAACGTTCGTTGTACCATCGGGGCTACCCGGTCCTCCTTCCTTTGCACCCCCACCTGTAACACCCCTGTGATGCATTAAATGGAATGAGCACTTTTATCCTGTGTGCAGCCCTGCTCTTTTTCTAAACTGGAAGTGACACAAGGCTGTACAGTCGATACAGGGATCCAAGCCATCGGAAAAGATACTGTTTGCCTCCAGCCCAGATAATGTCCCATGGCTATGCCAGAGGAGGTATCCAGCATTCCGAGGACAAGCCAGCGACTGCTACGATGCTGCAGGACAACCTATCTGCCGCCACTGCAATGAAGCTGGCCACATTGCAAGGTCTTGCACTTTAAACGAGCAACCCCTGGGGCCGTGGGCCACCCCCAGGAATGAGACAACCGGGTCGCAGAACTGACACAACAGGTGGGAGGATGGCTAGTCCTGCCTGTCGTGCTGGATGGCATCCCCATGAACGCTTTATTGGACACTGGTTTACAGGTGACAACGATGCCTTATATCGTTTACAAATGGCACTGGACCGATTCTGACATTAACCACCGCCCAGTTGACAGCTTTACGATATATGCTAGTAATGGTCAGCCCTTACCACAAGTGGGGTTCAAAGAAGTAACCATTAAAGTGGAGTGTGTAGAGCTAAGCGCCCAGGGTATGGTAATTGTTGATGTTGACCGACGAGAATGCAATCTGATGCTTACTCCAGGCACTAATGTAATTGAAAATTGTCTGGGAGAGATTATTGTTTTGTTGCAACAGGTTGCCGAGACTGCCAACACCGGGCAGCAGAGAGTCTTGCATAAAGAGCTAAAGGCACTGATGCAGAGGCAGCAGTGGAGCTGTCTGGTGGAGAAGTTGGCAGTCTTAGAGTAAGTGACCCGGTGACCATTGCAATACCTCAGAAAAGTGAAATGTTAATCTGGTGTAGGGCAGCAATAGGCCTTAGAAAGCAAGATTACCAAGCCTTGGTAACGCTTGTGTACTCAGACAGTATGCCCACTGTCCTGACAGCCAGAGGGCTAGTTGATGTCCGCAAAGGAAGGGTACCTGTATGTCTATTGAACTGTGGGGAGGAGGAGGACAAAATGCTTCAGTATGCTACTATTGCTAATCTGTACACTGTCAATAACAATGCCATCATGGCAGTGAAACTCTTGAACCCGTCTGACCAGGTGGAGGACAACGGCTCCGAGGGGCAGCTGAAGGACTGGTGTCAGAAGCTGCATGTAGGCACTGACTCCACCCCTTCGCACCAAAAGCATAGAGTTTAAAGGGTAGTTCAAGAATATGAATGGATCTTTAGTAAACATTATTTAGACTTTGGGCAGCTAAAAGGGGTGCAACATCCCATCCCCACTGGAGACCATCTGCCCATTAGAGAGAGGTACCGGCCTGTACCACCAGCTCACTATCAATGTGCCAAAGAGATGTTACGATAAATGAAGGCGGCTGGGGTGATCTGAGATAGTTGTAGCCCCTGGGGAGCTCCACTAGTCCTGGTAAAGAAGAAAGATAGTACAATGAGAATGTGTGTTGACTACTGGCAGGTTAATCGCATTACACATAAGGATGCTTACCCACTACCCAGAATTGAAGAGTCTTTAGCTGCACTGAGAACTATCAACTATTTTTCCTCCTTAGATCTCACCAGTGGGTATTGGCAGGTTCCTGTGGCAGAGGCACATAGAGAGAAGACCACATTCACGACACTGATGGGCCTCTGTGAATTTAACTGCATGCCGTTTGGACTCTGCAATGCACCGAGAATGTTCCAAAGGTTGATGGAGTGTTGCCTGGGGCACAGAAACTTCGAAACCATGCTACTGTACCTAGATGATGACATAGTCTACTCATACTATATATTAGATAAAATGGCTAGCAATGATAAATTGGGTTGCTGTCAGTGCCATGTCCCAAAGTGCCTCTGGTTGCCACTTTGTAGTTGATGGGGCTTTGAATTTTACATCTAGAACCACGGGTGAGGTTTTCCCCATTAAATACAGGTTGACCTGCCAATCCACCCACGTGGTCTATCTTTTGGAATGCACGTGCAGCTTCCAGTATGTGGGCCGCACTGTGCAAACCATGCACGCGCGCCTTAACAAACACAGGCAAAATATTAGAAACGGATATCAACTACACAGTTTATCAAAACATTTTAATGCCGTGCATCATAGGGATCCTACTAAATTGTCCCTGATCATTATTGACCATATAGAATTAAAAGAACTGGACCGTCTAACTAGACTGATTAGTAAAGAGAGCTACTGGATTTTTAAATTGGGCACTTTAGCACCAAAAGGTCATATTCTTACTATCAATAATGTGGCCAAAAACTAATAATAATAATATCATGTTTACTTATCTTGTATGGCACTGTTGATTCCATAGCACTTTGCATGTATTAGCAGTGCTGTCCCTGTTGGGGCTTGTGGTCTGGACATCCTATCAGTGTGTCTTTGCAGTGTGGGGGGGCTACAGTGCCTGGAGGAGACTCATGCAGATGCCAGGGGGCACATGGGCTCCTTGCAGGTGTTGTCCTTGGTGGGAATTGAACCCAGCAACTCAGGACCTTAGCGCTGCAAGAGCTGTGGTGCTGGCCACTTGAGCCACCATCCTACATGCTTATATTTGTGTTTCATTAATCTACAGTGAAGGTAGGTTTTTTATACATTAATTTTATAGTTTTATCCTTATATATACATATATCTTTTAGAAATCCGGCTATTATAGCTCCTTTTTATATCGATTTTATATTGATTTTTTCATGTAACCATAAAATTTGGGTTTTATATTTGTATTTTATATGTATAATTATTCATGATTATTTATTGTATGGGTTGTTACTTTTATTAGCACACACGAGTGTATATTTTATATTCAGCAGGTTATGTTATATGTTTTCCAACAATTTTAATTGTCGTCCTGCTTCATATAGTAATTCACCTTTTTCATCGAAAGATTGGTATATAAGTGATCTTTTTAGGTTTGTGTAGGGTTAATGATTTGCCATGATGTCATTAATGAGCTATCCAATTGTAATCTGGACCCTATAAATGTCACTTCCTGAGCTCAATTCCTTGTGTCACCTGATGAAGATAGCCTGCTTGCTATTGAAACGCGTTGTGAACCATACAAGGAGCTAATAATAAAAGGTTTGAAAATCTGCTAATACGTTCCCTTTGGTTTGTGCCTTAGCGCTCATAAACTCCTGTTTCCATTTTCCCTTTGTTTTATATATTAGATAATGACAGGCATCACCTGCATGTAAAGGTGTAAGCAAAAAATACATACACTAAGAGAATATTTGCTGTGACACTAAACATGATAAGTGTGAACTAGCTACATGGCTATGAAACAGGGCTTTATACAACTAAGATAATGCATATATGACAAAGAAACACAGTAAATACTGCTCTGGATTATAGAGATCCACTTGGAGAAATTAGAACCGCATGGATAGAAGTCGTGCTGACCACAATAAGAGTAACAGAGTAACACACACACTCTGTTTATTCAGCCTAGTCGTTTCGTGGCAAACAGGCCACTTCATCAGGGCATCAAGATTCAACAGCACATCCAGTTATATATACACACAGGAACAATCAAAAAAATTCACAAAAAATTAAGCTCCACCCCCCTCTGACGTCACTTCCGGTGAAAACGCCCACTATAAGTCAAACGTATAAAAATGCCCATTACATTGATTACAATACATTAAAAATACATTAAAACACAATAATCAGTATTTAAAATCGCATATGTTCTTCAATAAATAATTAAAACATTTTTGGTATTAAGATACACCAGGATTAGAACTAACCCTGGCAGGGGCATAAAACTCTCTTCTAGAGATTAAACCTCCGTCTTAGGCGGCCGTCACACGTTAAGATATCGCTAAAGATATCGTAGATGAAATTAAATTTGCATATCGTCCGAACGACGCGCAAAATCGCTCATCACGCCGCTACACCCACAGACATCGCTCAGACGATTCCTCGATCCACCGATCCAGCGATCGTCTGAGAGATGCAGTTATCAGCAGTGGACATCGTTCAGCAAAGAGTCACACAGAAATCTCCTAAACGATGTGGGAGCAAATGTGGGCGTTATTGGAGCCCATAGGCGTGGTACATGGTCTCCAAGCTGCGCCCCTCACTACACCATTGGTGCCCAGTTCTGCGTCCTCATTGGGTCAGATGTCCGTGGAAACATGGCGGCCTCATCCCAAAGAATGTCCTGTGAGAGTTGATCGCAATGTATCTGTGTGCTGTACTACATAAATAGCAATGGCGAAAACGTGCCGAACGCAATCCCCCCGTGTTGCGTTGTGCAAAATTAGCTCGCTTATGCGTTTTCTAATTTTAAGGTGTACAGATGCGTTTAATTAAACAGCCTACAGCGAGCTGTGTGTGTTGACATGAGTGGATATTTCCAAACGCGTGTGAAACGCATGTGTGTTTGCGGTGTGCTCTGGATGATGTTTGCTTCAGTGTGTGAGAGAGCGCATGTGTTAATCAAGGGGAATTGGGGTTAAAATGTATGACAATGCAAAGGAGACAAAGCGTCTCACAACATTCATTGTTCCTGGTGGCCTAATGTAGGTGTACCTCTCGACTGTGCCTTGCAACACTAGTGGCGTAAACACCATCTATGTGGCCCAACATATGCGTGTTTGTATGTAATCCGGTGTCGGACACAAACAATGTCCCAAATAAACAAGTGGTGTGACACTAATCAGGGCCTTTTGGTTAATGCGTTTTCGCCTAAAAACGCACATTAAGCTGCCTCACCAACTTCACGGTAGGCCCTGGTCGAGACAGTCCTAACTCTGTCCCTAGGTGTGTGAACCAAAAAATGTGACCACTGTCACAAGGGCCTTTGGGGAGGTATGTGGGTCCTGGTCCCGCCCGTCTCTCACAGGACCCATAAGCCGGGCCCTTCAACAAAAAATAACAAAATAGTGCCAACAAGCACCATGAACCAAAATCCCTGGCTCATGTCACAGACAAGAGGTTTGTCGGTAACACACATCTCCCCTCCAATGGGCAAGGCCTGGCCCTCTAAAAAACATAAACAGAAATATCCCTAAATCTGGGTTATGTTTAAAAAACAAAACAAAAAAAACATTCTTCCTCAAAAATAAAAAGGAACACATGTCCTGCCTCCAAGCCGGAGCTGCAGGACACAGTCAAACAGTGCAATGGCCAATTCCCCATGGCACCAGAATAATTAGGGGAGGTTCTGCTGCCAGCTCACCGCCCCTGTACCATTAAAGTACTGGCAGTACCGGTCCCTCATATCCTGTGCCTCCTGCCGGCTGCTCCCACCACCTAATGGCTCGAGTCCTGCCATCTGTGGGGCATCAGCACGCCAGCCCCCCAACACCACCTCCCCATTGGTGGAGTCTATGCGGTCCTCAAAGTTAGGCGGAGTGTAGGCCTGGCGATCCCGGCGTCTTAGAAAATTGTGGAGGACACAACAGGCCATAACTACCAGGTCGATGGATTCTAGACGCATATTAATGGCCGTGTGAAATATGCGGAAACGGCTCGCCATGATGCCAAAGGCATTCTCCACTACTCGTCGTGCACGTGAAAGCCGATAATTGTATATGCGTTTGGCCGCATTTAGTTGTCTCTGGGGGTATGGCTTCATTAAATTAGGAAGGAGCGGAAACGCCTCATCTGCAACGAAAACAAAGTTCATGTTTCCACAGGTGCGAGTGGTTGGTGGTAAATTAAGACGTCCATTCTTCAGTTTTTGTCCAAAAGACGATTGGTCAAAAACCCCGCCATCTGAAACCCTCCCATTTGTGCCCACGGACACGGACATAAACTCATAATTGGCGTTAACCACTGCCATCAATACTATACTAAAATAAGATTTATAATTGTAAAAAAAAGAACCACTGTGGTGGGGTTGTGTGATCCGCACATGCTTCCCATCAATCGCACCTCCACAGTTGGGAAATTGCCATTTCTGGCTGAATTCATCGGCAGTGGCCAGCCATTCCTCGGGGCTCTGCGGCAAACGCATGTACGTGGGAGCCAGAGCCCGCAGTATCGCCTCACAGGTCTCTGGAATGAGTTGGCTAAGGAGGGGCCGTGATATTGCCGACGAGTAGACCAAGTCCTGCATAGTGCGACCTGTTGCCAGAAAACGCAGTGTGGCAGCCAACCTCTCCTCCGCAGGCACTGCTGGACGCATTACTGTATCCTGCCGTCTGATGAGCGGGCACACTGCTGCCAACAAGATCTGAAAGGTCTCATCTGTCATGCGGAGGAAATTTTGGAAGTCCCGTGGAAAGTCGTCCCGAAGTTGGTGCAGAAGGCGAATGTGGGAATGCTGATCGCGCTGCTGCAGCCACTCCCTGGCCCAGATGCGTCGGGGTCTCCTCCTGCCTCTCTCCACCCTCTCATCCTCCACACGTGCGGCCTGCACCAGCAAACCAGCCCCCAAAACGGCACGTTGATCTGGATTCATGCTGTTTAAGAGGCAAACATATGTTTACTATGCTGGCTAGGCAGAAAGGTGCTTTCCCCACAATGTGATCATCATAAATTAAATGACTAAAAGGAGCATGACATTGGCAAAATATGGACCACTGCACTACACATGTTTAAAAAAAGGCATGAAAAGCAGATAACACCTACAGGATGAATGAAGTGTTCGGGAAGGGCACATGTTTTGACACGCCTAAATGCCTTGGCCCAACAAAAATAAAAGACCCACCAAACCCACCAGACCCTGAGATCCCAACCTACATCAGACTTCATATATCAGGACCAACGCTAACAACAGGAACATCCGAGACACAGCGGACCATATGTATGGCAAAAGTTAAACTACATACACACAATAATTAGTACTCACATGCAGTGTTTGCAGCGATGGGTGTCACTCTAATAATATCAAGTTACCCAAGTAACGAAAGATGTCCCGATGACTCAAAATCAGCAAGACAATGCTTCAGTCCTTGAATGTAGCAAAATTACCAACAATCTAAACCCAAAAAACAAAAGACACAAAAAACATGGAAACCACAGAAGTGTTTCAAGAAAAACAACACAACCATATGTATTTTGACAACGCTATAGCTATACACCTTCACAATGTATCACATGCTGACTCCACACGTACATACCTGCAGGAACTTTGCAGCAAAGACATTGTGCATCTCCAGGAAACGCTCTATATACACAGGCGAGCCACTGTCAAGGCGAGACGTCACCTTACCCAGGTGTGTCTCGTTAACGTGAAAACACACACCAGCACGATGTTACGCCCTCCAAACAGGCGTGGTGAAACAATGACCACACACAACGCCGGGGCTATGTTCTACGGCAGGCGTGTCACAAACCGCACGTACACCCCCAACGCAGTGTATACGTCCTGTCCCGGGCGTGGTAATAGCGATGTCTATGCATATCGCACCTGTCATTACCAACAGCTGTGTGATCAATTAGGATAAATAGTGGACTGTGAACATGTGTGTTGTACCTGCTGTTTTGTGTGTCTCCTGACACAAGTGGCAGCCACACCAGACAGCACGCCATCACATCTTTGGCCTTCCAGATCTTTCTCCATTTTCACACTGTTTTGGATTTAATCAAGGTATGTTCACATCATATGACGACACTGACCCATCTAAACTTCAAGTCATTCTATTGTACTTCAGGCACAAATTTCGGACTGTCAATGTCACAACAGCACACATCCCATTGACTTGACCATCAATCTTGGTTTTAGCAAGTGTGTTGTTGGGTTATTGAGCGGGGGCATTACAAATTGGTCATGGCTGGTGACTTTTAGTCCGGTGGCTGACATTTTACACATGTCTTTGAACATTTGCCACACTGATGTCTGTTTTTTTTTATTGTTTTGGATTCATAGATGCCAGGATTGATCGTGATTACATCACTGCCCTCATTGCTGCCTATAAGGAGAACCCCTGCCTGTGGCTGACTAGGGATGCAGGCTACCACAAAAGGGCCCTCCGGAATGCTGCGTATGACAGGCTCCTGGAGGTTGCCCGCGAATATTGTCCAGACATGGACCTCGACCGTGAGGCAATAAAGAATAAGATTCAGTACCTCCGCACCGTGTTTGGCAGGGAACACAAAAAAGTCCTCCAGGCACGCCGGTCAGGCATGGCAGCGGGGCCGGTCTATCGCCCCGCCTTATGGTACTACGATCTGCTCCTGTTCAGCACCGAGCAGCAGGAGCCCCGCCGACCACTGGAGAGTGAGGAGTTTTCGGAACCACAAAACCCCAATGTTGTGGGTGACGTTGAGGGGGCTAATGTAAGTCGATCACCTGGCCCAATCTTGCAAAGTTATCACACATTAAACATTGTTTGGCAACATCTATGCCAAGTTAACAATGTCGAGAAGGTAAACATAGACCCCATGGGCCTCATATCTTGATTACGTTGGTTCCAAACCACTCCAATTTAAGGCTGTGGTCACAGTACCATTTTTGACATGCATTTTTTGAGACCTGCGTTTTCAAAAATGCATGTTAAAAACGCACCCATAGGCCCCCATGTTAAAATACGCATGCCCTAATAGCCTAAAAGCAAGTGTGACTGTCCCATGCGTTTTTGGAGCTTATCCAAATACGCATGCGTTTTTTAATGGCACTAAAAGTTACTAATTGTACATGCGTTTTTGCATGCATTTCACATAGGAACCCATGTTCTAAAAACCAATGCGTTTTTAATATTTCTCCTAAAAATACTGCAAACACTATTTTTAGGTGCAGATTCATAAACGCACCAAAAAAACGCAGCGAAGCATCACACACCTTACAAAACTCATGCTGACATGAAAAAAAGCATGTTTTTTTTAACATCAAAAAAAAACCAAGCATGGCTACTGTGACCACAGCCTAAGCAAGCAATCGATTTGCAGACAAGTAGTGAGTGTTGTGTTATTGGACGAAGCTGGAAGGCCCTGTTATTGAGTTGCCTAGGACATCAGCCACAATATGGTTTTTTAACATACTGTTAACTTGCTCATTGTCGACAAAATGACCATCAAAACTCAAATGGCATGTGTTCTCATGTGGTGTTCATTTTTTGGTTTCAGGATCCGCTTGAAGGTCCCTCTTCGGGGTCGGTCTCTGACTTGCCGAGCGAGGACACATCACCAACCCAGGAGGGGAGTGTGGAAGCGACCAGCCGGCCACATCTGCCTTTGACACGTGACAGGGCACGGACACGCCAGCAGCCCCAAGCTCTGCGCCGGACCTGGTGTCCCTGGCACAGCAAGTTCTGACCCAGCAGGTGCGGGAGCCACAATGCCCCTTTGCTTCTGTGGTGGCGCAGCGTCTCCCCACGTTTACCCAGGAGCAAAGGGAGCATTGTGAGCGCATAATCCTGCAGGCCATGGACCAGGCCCGTCAGGGCCTCCTGACTAACCGTTCCTCCTTACCTGATCCCCTTCCCCAGCCATCACCAACCCCCCCTGCCTGGCAGTACATGGGCCTTCCCACCCATGTGCAGCAAGCACCAGCACCTGGCCATGCCCATGCACAGCCTCGGCTAGTGTCTTTGCCACACCAGCTGCAGCGGCCGGACAACCCCTTTGGCCCAGAGGGGGATTCTTATTTTGGGCCCCGGTTCCATAATATTTAGTTTTTTTTGGACTTGGTACAAAGTTGGAGCCTTGTATTTTTGGTTAAGTTACCGCCATTGGCCCCGCTAATTGCCCCTCCATACTCTTTTTCTTTGTTTTGTGTTTCCCCTACCTGCGACAATAGCAGTTTTCTTTTGTTTGCCCATATTGTTTTTTTTTTTATTTTGTGTGATCGTGTGGGCCAGGCCTACATATTTGTCACTAAATTCCATTAAATTTCTGATTCAACACGTGAAATATGTTGTCCCTCATTTAAGCATGTTGATTTGATTTAGACCATGACAATTTTACCAGCTGACCAGCTACAGTAGGCCACATGCTAGATCCATCAACATAAACAAATGTACAGGGAAATTGTAAGGAAACATAACTTTAGGCAGCCTGCCGGTGCACGACTTTTTGCTGGACCCCCAGGCTGCAGTGGTGTCCGTACCATCATTGTCTGTGTTCTGCCACATGGGCTAATATGAATGGTGGCAGGCTACCCAAGCTTGCAGATGTGTAAGTGGTAAGGCACATTTATGTTTGCTGGTGTAACAGCATTGCGGCACTTTTCATATCACTTTCATTAATATAGGTTTGCTGGTTGCTCGACACACGTCATGCTGACATTGGGGCCCTTGTGTACCAAAAGGTGTTATGGAAACCTTACTCTCCCTAAACCCGTTTGGACATTGAGTTGTCCTTGATGGTGTTAACGTGACCCAGATACACACCCAAATGTTCCACATACATGTCTGCATACATAGAGATAATGGGCTCAAAATTTTCTGTAAACATTTTTATTAGAGGTCAATAACTGTCATACCATGCACACCAAGAACACATTGCTGTGTTAGGGTATGAAAAAGCTGTATTGACTTGTGATGGTCCAAATGTTGGACACTATAAGAAAAAAGCCCAACGTGGTAGGGCCAACATGCTTCATACGGTCCAAATGTTGGACACTATAAGAAAAAAGCCCAACGGGGGCTTAAACAAAACAAACAAACAATGCCAACATGGCATAACAAGGAAGAATGCGTCCAACATGGACAGCAGTCTTTCAGGTCCAAAAATACCCGGCCAGTGTCTCTTTGTCACCAGGTTAAGGGAGGGCACCATGCCCTTGCTGTAGGGCAGCCAGCATGTCCCTCAATCGTATGATGTGGCGAATATGTGTCTGGATAGCTGACTGGAGCTGGATGGCACACTGTAAGTGCGCATGGATGATGTCCTCCAAAGTGGGTACACCTGTACTGGGAAGATGACCACAGTTAGCCAACAACAGTTTGTGTGGATATTTCGAAATCTTTGCTCAAAAGAGGCTCCTTACCCTGTTGTTCGCCATCCTGTGATCTTGCCAGGTTGGATGGGGATGCACTCAGGCTCCAGCCCGCAGGTCCAGACGTTCGCCATCTGCACCAAACATTAAGTGTACCAATTAATGGACATTGTGGGACTACCAGGAGGGCAGATAGAGCAACATTACACATACAGATATATCATCTGTTGTTTATAAAGCATGTGTATTTTCAGCCAAATAATGGGCACATTCCTCAATTTAATAAAAGGTTCAAAAATGAGGAAGGTAGCCATAATCGAACTTAAAACACACTTTCCCAAAGATTATGTGCAACTTTATCTGTTTGTGTGATGTGCCCCATAAACCACACACTCAATACAGTATGCATGGTCTAGTAAACACAAATATGAATGTACCTCCATAGTCGTCCAAGTTTGGGACCTCTTCATCCGCAACCATCTCCTCCTCACCAGGCCCTGTTGGTGATGGCATGGGGTAGGGCTCCGCCGCCCAGTTATCCTCCTCATCTGCCGTGTCTGGTGACATTGCGAAGCCCGGGCTAGGCAGGGAGCTGGACACTGTCGGAGGTGGCTGAACAGGGGTGCTCGGGCTCTGAGGCCACAGGACATGGCCTGGTTGCAAGAAGGGCCCTGGGCTGGAGGGGGCCCAATCATCCACATCAGCCTGTTCTCCAGCATCCTCGCCCTCCTGTGGACATGGTGGTGAGGGGATGTCATCATCCTCGTCCATCCATGGCTGTGAAGAGTTTGTAGATGACTGCTCAGGTGCCGACTGGCCGGACCACTCTTCGCTGTGCTCCTGGACCGCATCAGCTGGCAAGTCGGGATCATTGTGCCGACTCGGACTTGGGGGGGATGATGCAGCTGCCGCCGGAAGTGGCGGTGTCGCCAGTGGCCCTGCAGCAGGCGGCACATGCTGCCCTCTTCTTCGGAAGACGATTCCTCAGTGCCTGTTTTGGGATGCACAATGGTGAAGCTTTGATGAGAAATTTTGTTCCACAAATTGGTGCGGCGACGTTGAAATTGATGTGAACTTGTGTTTTGTGATTGTGAGTTTGGGCCACAACGCAAAAGTGTAGGGGCTCCCTTTACATTTGGGGTCACTCACACTTTGAGATGTGTAAACACCGTTTTGCTGAGCCATGTGCGAGGCTCTGCATGCAGCAGCCAGACCTAGGCTTGGTAATGAGAGACACGGTGCCTGCCAATGCATGCCGACCGCCATGCACTCACATTGGTCACCATTCGAGTTAGCCTTCATAGTGTGTAGGGGAGTATGTTAGCTTGGGCCATGGGTACGTATGCACACAGATCAGTCATTTAATGCGATAGGGCTGACGTATTGACCACGTCCCGTGGTCTCCCGCAAAATATCGCTGTGTAGTCTTTTAACAATATGGATATATTGCTCCTATGTTAACTCACAGGCCCTGTATTGAGTAGTTGGTGCTTTTGTTGTTCCCTGATGGTGTTGGTTGTGTTTACAGATGTCACTATCAGATCTAAGGGGGCTATCTTAATTCAGATCTGTGTCCCAAGGAATGTACCTTCCCATGTCTGGCCCTGTGAGTAGGATTAGTTCCTCCTGCACCGGGGTGTCCAAGAGCGTTCAGCGCCTTGACTGTGAGTCACAGTCAAGGCGCTGAACGCTCTTGGACACCCCGGTGCAGGAGGAACTAATCCTACTCACAGGGCCAGACATGGGAAGGTACATTCCTTGGGACACAGATCTGAATTAAGATAGCCCCCTTAGATCTGATAGTGACATCTGTAAACACAACCAACACCATCAGGGAACAACAAAAGCACCAACTACTCAATACAGGGCCTGTGAGTTAACATAGGAGCAATATATCCATATTGTTAAAAGACTACACAGCGATATTTTGCGGGAGACCACGGGACGTGGTCAACACGTCAGCCCTATCGTCTCAAATGTCTGTATGCAACGGCAAAAATTACACAACTTCACAAGGAGAAATCTTCGAGTGTCCAGTGTTCCTTGAAAGACGTTGTTCATATCGGGACCCAAGAGCCCCCTACACTAGCACCTCGACCACGTCCAAAAGGTCTGCACGCCAATCACTATTGTCACAGATCAGTCATGCCGGCCAATGGGAGCACTGATGTGTCCCCAAGCATGTGCTGACACAATGAGCAGCATTGATCTGGATTATGTTACACGTGTGCATGCACAGGCTTGCATATGGGTCTGCATAACGCTGTTGAGACATAGGCACCTGTGAAGGCGTTGTGAGCCACATGTGCAGACGCAGGTTGGGGACTACACTATGTTAATATGTTGGTTGACGGTGCTGTCTAGTGTGCTACATGTACATGTGTGTTGTGTGGTCCAACAGTTACTCACCGCGCATCCTGGCAATCCTGGCACGTATGTCAAGAATGCGTCCTGGGCACTTAAACTTCAGATCCGCTATTTTGTGCTGGATCTGCTTTGGAGTGCGGGACACACACAGCTGGCGGAGCAGGGCATTCTGGATTTTACGCACAGTGAGGCGGTTACGCAGCCTGGGGTGCCTGTGGGGATGGCGGCCCCAGTAATCCAATCGATCACAATGATCGATTAGGATCATGAGCTCCGCCATCCCCCACGTGGCAGCGCGCCCTGTTGCGGCCATGCCTGTGCTGCAATGTGCACGGGCGGAGCCAGTACCTAGCAGGCGGAATGAAAGCGAAACCTAAGTCATTACGTGACTACGGGCGCTAGCGTGGGCCACAAACAGACAAACGCGCTGGACGCGCGGTGGCCCGCCATGGAACACTTCTACGCGACCTACGGGCCAACAACCCGGGGGCGTGCCGTAATTAAACTTGTGGTTACGGCGTAACGCCATCGCGTTGAGTGTAGGAGCACACTGCATTGGGGCCAGAAAAAGAATATAAATGGTTGTTTCGGGTTAAGCAGCGTTTGGATTGTGGCCGTAGTTTCAAGGCACAAATGCATGATCAGCTATAAGAATGTGTGTATGTGGTGCTGAAGTGACAGCTCCACAACAAATGGCGCCTTGTCAAGCGGGAACCAATCATGACGCTGGAGCTTTGACCAATAATAGCAGACGATGGGCCAGCCAATCGGAACGCATGAGAGTTCACGAATCAGAAATGAGGAGGCGTGACACAGGTGAATACCCGGCACGCCTACGGGTTTGATTTCGCCATCGCTGAAATCAGACGTTTCGTACGATGTCGTGAATTTACACGTGTCGATTGGGCGTATTTAATTGCCCGATATCGTCAGATCTGAGAACCGAACCTCAGATCACGATTTAGCGATTTGATCAGATATCGCTAGTCGTATCTCGCCGTCACACGCACAGACATCGCTTACGCGATGTTTAATCTGCCGCTTTCAAGCGATATCTTTAGCGATATCTTAACGTGTGACGGCCGCCTTATACCACTTAACCATCCAGTCGTTTTTGGCAAGAGCAACTGTTTAGCCAGGATCTACCAACTCAACCCATCCAAACAATTAAATATCCTCATTTACTTAGTACACAAAACCTTCTTTTTTATATAAAAAGTAAACAAATAATTATAAAAATATAAACTTCTTGTCTATAGGGATCTTTCAAGGTAAATGACCACTATATTTTGTGTCTATAATATGCTCACTGAATAATTTATATTCCTTGGTTTGTTGATCTATGTAAATTACAAGTCACCCATATATACAAACTCACAATTAAAAACCTCTCAATATAAAGAGGAAATGCAGACAGGATTTATATGAGGTAAAGGATGAACAGAGAAAGTGAAAAAAATGAATTACAATGTACTCGAATCACAATTACATAAAAATAAAGGGTTCATCCAGAATATGAACCCATTATGTCTAGGGGTAACCACAAGGTGATTAAGCAATGCCTCACACCAGTAAGCTATCTGAGCTTATGGGGAAAAGAGACCACTACGGCCATAATATCTCGCCACATTGTCACATAGAAGAACTCCATCTGGCAAGATGGTAAGAGAGAAACCATCACAGATAACTATCAGTATAATAAAAGTCTTCGATAGAATCAAGAAGACGTTAACAACTCATGGGTTCTTAAAAAAGGTCACTCACCTCATTAAGCCCACCAGGGCTTAAAGTGCCCAGTAGGGATGGGCGAATACCTTACTATTCGGAATTGCTATACCCGCAACGAGTAGGTAGCAGTACTAGCTACTCATAGCGATTCCGAATACTTTTGCGGTGTATCAATAGATACACTGCAAAAGTCCTGTAAAAGAGAGAAAAAGTGGTTAAAAAATAAAAAAATCGGATACTCACCTTAACTGACGGCTGTACCGGGACCGGCCGATGCACATCTGTTCATGGAAAAGGACCTTTCACTCTCTCAGCCAATCAGATAGCTGGGAGAGATCTGGCCAATCAGATGCCGCCACGTCACAATGACGTAATCGCTAGCGGCCACCTGATTGGCCAGATGGAAAGGTCCTCGGTGTACCTAAGAGGACCTTTCCATCTGGCCAATCAGGTGGCTGCTAGCGATCACGTGATTGTGACGTGGCGGTATCTGATTGGCCAGATCTCTCCCAGCCATCTGATTGGCTGAGAGAGTGAAAGGTCCTTTTCCATGAATAGACGTGCATCGGCCGGTCCCGGTACAGCCGTCGGTTAAGGTGAGTATCCGATTTTTTTATTTCTTAACCACTTTTTCTCTTTTTTACAGGACTTTTGCAGTGTATCTACTGATACACTGCAAAAGTATTCGGTACTTGCTGCTCCCGCGTAATCCTAATTTACTCGGTGAGTAGTGAGTACACGAATACCGCTACTATTCGGCGAGTACCGAATAGTAGCGAGTATACTCGCCCATCCCTAGTGCCCAGCTTAAAAATCCAATATGTTTCTGTTTTACCCAGGATATCCAATCTGCTAGGAGTATTTTCAGGCACATAATCAATAGGGGTAACAGATAATTTAACATCACCATGGTGAACTATGGTGCAATGTCGCGATAATCCATGTTTTAAAAAACCTCTGAGAATGTTAAACCTATGGGAATTTACACGTATATGAAGAGGTTGAGAAGTTCTTCCCACATACTGTTTACCACAATTGCACTGGATCAAATAGATCACATGATCCGTCTGGCATGTCATTCTGAAGTTAATATTAAAAACCTTCCCTTCATTCGTAAATGACATGAAACTGTCTACGTCATTACTAATAGACCTACAACATTTACACCCACGTCTATTGCATCGGTATGAACCCCTATGGCCAGTTTGTTCATTACCTACTTGTGTACATCCAGAGCTAAGAATCTTAACTATACTAGGTGCCAAGACATTTTTGATGGTAGGAGCCCTTTTAAATGTCACTGGCGGTTTCCTGGGGACCACCTTATTAAGGATTGGGTCATTTAAAATGACATTCCAATGTTTTTCCAATATATTTCGTACTTGTAAATTTTGTGACGAAACATTAGTGATAAAATTTGTTTCAAAAAGGTTATTCTTTACACCCTTGTTCTTGTCAGAATTTTTAAGCTCATTCTGGGTACAATGTTTAACAGAGTTATAGGCCTTTTTGACAGGCCTCGGGGATATTCTTTTTCTTGAAATCTCTCCCTCAATATTTTGCTTTGATCCCTAAATACTGCATCCAAGGGAGTTAAGACCATTCACAACCAGACCAGGTGAGTCTGTTTTGTGGGAGTCCGTGTGACCATCAAACCCGAAGGTATTACTCTATGTGCTCTTCTTTTCCTTCTTACTGCATTATAGAGAAAATAGACTTAGCTTCAACAATGGCCACTGTGCAAGAGCCCGGTAACCGCAACAAGGTGCTCTCATCTTACCGGGTCCTAATGCTATGTCACTACATGCAGTGTACAATTGCTAGTATGAGTTTTTATGCCTGTGAACTGCAATTAAAACCTGCTGGTTTGGTATGTCTCTGGACCTGGGCTACAGAAAGATGGAGGGATAGGCGAGGCTACATAGCTGGGGGAGGGAACTCGGTCAAAAAATAGTCACACTATATATTATATAATGACCGGCATCACCTGCATGTAAAGGTGCAAGCGAAAAATACATACACTAAGAGAATATTTGCTGCGACACATCCTACCAAATGCCAACAGGTGGCATGCACGTAGGGGAGACTGGGTAAAAATTCAGGACAAGAATGAATTCTCATCGCCACTCAATAAAAAAAAAGCATATGGATCTACCTGTAGCAAAATATTTTTCCAGCCCTGACCACAGTGAAACCGAAATGAGGCTGCTCATTTAAAAAGCAACTTCAAATCTCAGAGAGAGAGAAGAATTTGGGAATACAAATTGATAACGACCTTTGACACATTCAAAACAGGATTAAATGCATCAATGGGTTCATGGCTTTTTATATAACGTGAATGGACATTTGGGGACATCACAGATTCATGCATTTTTATATAAATTGAAAAGACATTTGGGGATATCACATCTTCCAACAGACTCCATATTTTGAGGACAATGAACTTTTGACACTTCTTATGTGAACACCCACACTTCCTTTTATTGCTTTCATCAACTCATTTAAGTATTTTCAGTTTTCCACAGACAACTGTCATATAACCATTATACAATTTGTTCGGCTTATCTTAGACTTTTAGTTTCAATTCCCCAGCCCCTCTCTTCCTCTCTAGCCTGACTCTGCTATACATCACCTGTCACATTTACTACAGCATCTAAGACTGTTTTTGTTTTTTTTTTGTTTCATTTGCTTATGTATATATGTATGTGTCTTCAGAATCTGTGTCATTATCTGCCTGACGAAGGGGCCACAGTGTCCCGAAAGCTTGCTATGTTTACCATCTTTTCAGTTCATTAAAATATATCAACCACTGAATACTCTGAGATACTAATAATAGAATACCTATGCATTAGAATACATGATGTGTTCTGCATCATAGTCTGTAGGAGGGGGTCTGCCTTTGTTTACCATCGAATCCTTAATAGGACATACAATATAGGATCTGGGCAAAGGAGGAGGAGTGATTATTATTATTATTATTTATTTATATAGCGCCATTAGGTTCCATGGCGCTTTACATGAGGATAAGGGAGACAAGAACAAATACACTAAATCTAGGCGATCAGGACGTACAGGTACAGGAGGGGCAGGGACCCTGTCATGAGGGCTCACAGTCTATGAGGGGCGGGTTAGGATACAGTAGGATGGGGGAATGTCAGGTATGGGGCGGTCTCCTGGGTCTCATGGCAGGTTGTAGGCTTGACGGAACAGGTGAGTCTTCAGGTGACACTTGAAGCTACTCAGGGTAGGAGAGTGTCTGACGTGTTCGGGCAGGGAGTTCCAGAGTAAGGCAGATGCCCGGGAGAAGTCCTGGACTTGGTTGTGCGAAGAGGTGATGAGTGGGGAGCAGAGGAGGAGTTCTTGGGAGGAGCGGAGGTTGCGTGAGGGTAGGTATCGGGAGACCAGGTCGGAGATGTATGGTGGGGCCAGGTTGTGTATGGCTTTGTACGCTATGGTTAGTGTTTTGAATTGGGATCTCTTGGAGAGGGGAGCCAGTGAAGGGCTTGGCTGAGGGGGGAGACAGGGGAGTAGCTGGAGGACAGGTAGATTAGTCGGGCAGCGGAGTTGAGGATAGACTGGAGAGGTGTGAGGGAGTTAGCCGGGAGGCCATTGAGAAGGAGGTTGCAGTAGTCAAGGCGGGAGATGATAAGAGCATGGATGAGTGTTTTAGCGGTGTAGTGGGTGAGGAAGGAGCGGATCCGTGAGATGTTCTTGAGCTGGAGCTGGAGGGATGTGGTGAGGGCCTCGATGTGGAGCTTGAAGGATAGGGAGGAGTCAAAGATTACCCCGAGGCACTTGGCTTGGGGGATTGGGGAGAAGGGCGCAGTCGTTGATGCAGATGGATAGGTTGGGAGGTGGGGTGGAATTTCTTGGGGGGAAGACTATGAATTTAGTTTTGTCCATGTTGAGTTTAAGGAAGTGAGCAGAGAAGAAGGATGAGATGGTGGAAAGGCATTGTGGGATTTTGGATAGTAGGGAGGTGATGTCAGGGCTGGACAGGTAGATTTGGGTGTCGTCGGCGTAGAGGTGGTACTGGAGGCCATGGGACTCGATGAGTTGCCCTAGGCCGAGAGTGTAATAGAGAAAAGTAGGGGTCCCAGGACCGAACCTTGGGGGATTCCGACAGAAAGGGGGTAGGGTGAGGAGGAGGTGTGGGAGTGCGAGACGCTGAAGGTCCAGTCCGCTAGGTATGAGGAGATCCAGGAGAGGGCAAGGTGGTGATGCCAAGGGATTCCAGGATCCGGAGAAGAAGGGAGTGGTCAACCGTGTCGAAGGCAGCAGACAGGTCAAGGAGGAGGAGGATGGAGTGGTGGTGTTTGTTCTTGGCGGTCAGTAAGTTGTTGGTGACTTTGGTCAGGGCTGTTTCGGTGGAATGGAGGGGTCAGAAGCCGGACTGTAGGCAGTCGAAGTGGGAGCACGAGGAGAGGTGAGAGGACAGTTGGAGTGGACGTGCTGTTCAAGTAGCTTAGAGGCGAATGGGAGAAGAGATATGGGGCGATAGTTAGAGACAGAGGAAGGGTCAAGTGAGGGTATTTTTAGGATGGGCGTGATTAGGGCGTGTTTGAAGGCCGAGGGGAAGGCACCAGTGCTAAGTGAAAGGTTAAAGAGGTGGGTGAGGGCTGGGATGAAAATGGAGGTTTGGTTCGGAATGAGGTGGGATGGGAGTGGGTCGTGGGCGCTGGTGGTGAGGTGTGACTTTGACAGGAGGGAGGAGAGTTGATCTTCAGTTATGGGGGGGAAGTGGCTGATGGAGGAGGAGGGCAGTGTAGGTGGGAAGGGGAGTTGTGGGGATAGTGGACCGAAGCTGCTTCTGATCTTGTCGATCTTCTCCTTAAAGAAGGTCGTAAAGTCTTCAGCAGAGATGAGGGGAGAAGGGGGAGGAGCAGGCGGGCAAAGTAAGGAGTTGAAAGTTTTGAAGAGCTGTTTGGGGTTGCGGGACAGAGAGGTTATAAGGGATGAGAAGAACACTTGCTTGGCGGTAGCAAGTGCCGTCTTGAAGTCAGTGATGGATTGCTTGAACAGAGCAAAGTGCTCGGGGGTGTGGGACTTTTTCCATCTCCTCTCGGCGACCTTGTCCCCTTCTCAGGTTTTTAGTGAGGGTGGTGTGCCAGGGTTGCCTGTTAATGCGTAGAGCATGGAGAGTGAGGGGGGCGGCTAGGTCGAGAGCGTTCGTTATTGTGGTGTTGTATAGGGTGGTGGCAATGTCAATGTCGTCAACGGAGGGTATGTCGGTGAGAGGGAGGAGTGATTCAGAGAATAAAGGAAGATCAAGATCTTTTAGGGTTCGGCGAGGGTGATCAAGTTTGCGGAGAGGGGGTAGTATGGCAGGGGAGGAGAGGGCGGAGAAGGTCAAGAGATGGTGGTCGGACAGTGTGAGTTCCGAGGTTGTGAGGTTATAGAGGGAGCAAAGGCGGGTAAAGATGAGGTCAAGCATGTGGCCTTGTTCGTGGGTGGGAGAGGAGGACCATTGGGAGAGCCCTAGGGAAGTGGTCAAGGAAAGAAGGTTGGAGGTGGCTGAGGAGGGAGTGTCATCGGGGATATTGAAGTAGCCCATGATGATGGAGGGGATGTCAGTGGAGAGGAAGTGAAGTAGCCAGGTGGTGAAGTGGTCAAGGAAGGAGGCAGTGGGTCCGGGGGGGCGGTAGATGATGGCTATTTGGTGGTTGCAGGGGGAGAAGATTCGGACCGAGTGGGCTTCGAAGGAGGGGACAGTGACGGATGGGGGCAGGGGATAGGGCTGAAGGTGCAGGAGTTGGACAGCAGTATGCCGACTCCACCGCCGTGTTTGCCAGAGGGACGGGGGGTGTGGGAGAGGCTGAGGCCGCCGTAGGATAGTGCAGCAAGGGAGGCCGTGTCGGAGGGGGTGAGCCAGGTTTCAGTGAGGCCAAGGAATGACAGTTTCCTGGAGATAAAGAGATCATAGATGTCAGGGAGTTTGTTGCACACTGAGCGGGCATTCCAGAGTGCGCCGGGTAGAGCGGTAGGCGGGGCATGGGTTGGGGGAATGGGTCTGATGTTGGTGGGGTTGCGAGGGCTAGTGGTGGTGAGGTTGCGAGGGTTGGCAGTGGGTCGTGAGATGAAGGTTGTTATGAGGATGTTGCGGGGGGGGGGGCCAGGATTGGGGGAGATGTCATCGGCAAGGAGGAGGAGTAGGCAGAGGGTTAGCAGGTGGGAGCATGAGAGCTTGCGAGGCGGCCGTGCTTGTTTGGTGATTGAGGATTGAAAGTGAATGAAAAGGTTGGTGAAGTGGGTGAGGTGGTTTGGCAGGATGGAGGGTGAGAGCAGTATTTTGTTGCTGGGAGGGGGTAAAGTGGGAGTGATTCAGTAATCACTGATCACTACTCCATGGGATTGCTCCCTTTAGTTCAGTGATGGGTCAAAGACTCCATCCTGACCCAGTAAAAAACATTAGCTAGTCACACATATTAGACAAACATAGTAGAGATATGGTTATTTCTAGGTGGATTTCTTCTAGATATTAAAAGGATGTCTAAGAATGGAAAGAAGGGGGAGGTTCACTGAGGATCCAAACTAAATTCATGAAAGATATTTTGTTATTTATCACTGGCTACAGTCATCAACCAGTGATATAATGAATAGAATGTTGTGTTATAGTAAAGCCTAACAGACCCTATGCGTACCCTTGCTAAAGTTATATCCTGCCTGACTGCGGAGGTTGGCACCCTGCAATCTGATGTTGTTTAAATAAAGGGTGCAAAGGAATGGGCAGTACAGTGGCTCAAGTAGTTAGCACTGCAGCCTTTGCAGCAATAGGGTTTTGAGGTCCTGGGTTCAATTCCCATTAAGGACAACATCTGCAAGGAGTTTGTATGTTTTCCCTATGTTTGTGTGGGTTTTCTCTGGGCACTCTGGTTTCCTCCCACATTGTAAAGACATACTGATAGGATGTTTAGTAGGGATGAGTGAGTATGCTCTGCGCTACTCGTTACTCGCACGAGTATCGGGATGCTCGGCGAGTACCGCCGAGATGCTTGGACTGCTCGGTAATAATAAGCGATCTGACACACGTACACAGCTCCCTTCAGTGCACACAGTGAGCTGGCACCTCACACAGAGCAGATTCATTGTTAGGATCCCTCTGGGGGCCACAGCAAGGTGTTGTATGTTGCAGCGATTTCAAAAAGCCCCCTTTCCCAGCAATACTCATTTTATAACCGGAAGTCTGTGGGCGGAGCCTGTCACTCATTGACTTACATTGGGCTCAGTGCTCGGCTGAGTACACGAGTATCTTGAGATGCTCGGCCAGAGCACCGAGCACCCGAGCATTTTAGTGCTCGCTCATCACTAATGTTTAGATTGTGAGCTCCAAGAGAGACAGCATCACTCATGTATGTAAAGTGCTATGGAATTAATAGCACTATATAAATATTATTATTATATAATTTCAATTAGGCCAGACAGGTTTGAGGTTTTCAACCTGTAGGTCCACCTTGTCTCCTGATGCAAAATCCTCCTATCCCAATCTCCTCACCTTATGGATGGATTCACTAGATCTATGCCCTTAAATTTAAGGACGGTAGCATTCGCCCCTTGATGGATGTTTACGTGTCTCGCTAATGGGGTGTCAGCATTTTTTCGCACATCCCTCAGTTGTTCCCCCAGCCTCCTTTTGAATGCCCTCTTTGCTTTTCCAATGTATTCAAGACCGCAATCACAGGTTGCTTTATAGATTACTCCTTTCAATCTACAATTCAGAAAGCACCTGATGTCAAATGTTCTATGTGTCACATCACTTGTGAATACAGCCACTACATCTGTAGCAGCCTTTTTTTTAGCCAGGTTCTGTCTGCAGTGTTGGTAAAATGACTGTGAATCAGTCTGTCTTTAAGGAATTTAGATCTCCTACAGGTAATCTGGTGTTTGAGAGGGAGATTTTCTATATCCTCATCCATTTTTAAGACTTTCCAATGTTTCTGAAGGATCCTCCTGAACCACCCTGAACCATTACCAAAAGTGGTGATAAATCGCATTGTTTGAGAATCATTGAGTTTTGTCTTTTGGTTTAGAATTAAGAAGGCTGGTACAATCCTTCCTGATTTAAGGCTTTCTCAATACACACCTGGGGTAACCTCTCTCCTCAAATCGTTTAGAGAGCCTGGTTCTGAAATAAGAGGCTAGTTGAGCAATTCCGTTTTATTCTGGCAAACTGCCCCTTTGGAATACCTCTTTTCAGATTACCAGGATGTCTACTTTCCCATCTCAATAAAGAGTTGGTTGCAGTTGGTTTCCTATATATACATCTTTTGACAGTTGATCATCAAGGAAAGGTAGTGTATTGGCATGAATCTCATACGTGAAATGTAAGCCTAGGTTGTCTATATTCAACCGGCCTATTATTTCCGCAAATTTGGATTCATTACCATGCCAAATCAGGAATACATCATCAATGTATCTTGCCCATAGGACACTCTTTTCTATGTCGACTACAGGGGTATCACCTAACACGATATTCTTTTCCCACCAGCCGAGGTGCAAATTAGCATATGAGGGAGCACATTGACTCCCCATAGCTGTGCCCCTCAGCTTGTGGTAGTATGTTCCATTGAAGAGAAAATAATTTTGTGTTACACAAAACTCCAAACATCTCAGTACAAAGCTGTTATGATACTCAAATTGGCATCGACGACTTCTCAAAAATGAGGCCACTGCCTCCAAACCTTTTTGGTGTGAATGGAAGAGTATAGTGACTCAACATCTATACTCGCTATCATCATGTCTGGTTCATGCATTAACCCATGGAGCCCTATTAGAAGGTCTGTGGTGTCACGTAAGATTTTAGCGAAAGGACGAAAGGTTTTAAAACCTTGTCTATATATACCCCGATGTTCTGGGACATACTCCCTACCCCAGATACAATTGGTCTCCCCTTCAATGGGGTTAGACCTTTAGGTATCTTTGGTAGAGAGTAAAACATTGCAATGGTAGGATATTTAGAAAACAGAAAATCAAATTCTGATTTACTGATCAAACCATCTCTCAAATCTTCATCATGAATCGATTTTAGTTCCCCAAGGAACGATATTGTTGGATTACTCACAAATTTACTGTAGGTGGACCTGTTATTAAGAATGTCCATACAGAACTTTTAATGGTCCGCTACATCTAGCACCACAACATTCCCACCCTTATCTGATTGTTTTATGACAATGTGTGGCTCTTTCTTCAGTCTCCTCAAGCTCTGCATTTCCTGTTTGCTAAGACTGTATTTAAAACTTTGTCAGGTTTATAGGATTCAATATCCTTTGCAACCAAATTACAAAAAAACATCAATCACCCCAAGATCTCCTTGGATTGGTGTCATTTTTGTACTTTTATTTTTGAGGTTAGTTATAGGGCCCTCTCCTCTCAAGTTAACGTTTTCCTCATTAAAAGCACATACAAAAATCGGATATATCCTCCAAAAGTGCATCATCTATGCCCCAATTACTGACAGGAATCTTTTGTCCTCCTTCATAAAATGTTTATGCCATTGTAGCTTAGGGTGCTTTCACACCACGATTTTGAGGAGCCAATGCTGTCCGATATAAATCGGACAGTATCGGCTCCCTTCTGATGCCTGGAATCGGGTGCCAAATAGGCACCCGATTCCGGCATAAAATCGGCGCCGGGCTGCAAAAAAAAAAAAAAAAAAAAAAGTTTATTCTCACCTCTCCCCGAGCCCCCGCCGTCAACCGCCAACTTCCTCTAGCTCCCGTGGCTTCCGCAGGCTGCCGTGTCAGCAGAGTGTACTCTGCTGTACACAAGACCTCGATGATGTCACAGTCACGTGACCGCGGTTCACCATGGTGAACCCGCGGTCACATGACTGTGACATCACCGCAGGTCCTGAACAGCAGAGGTACACCTCTGCTGACACCGGCAGCTGCGGGAGCCACCGGGAACCTAAGGAAGATGGCGATTGACGGCGGGGGCTCGGGGAGAGGTGAGAATAAACTTTTTTTTTTTTTTTTAACCCTTATGCTCCTAGTTAGGAGCAGTTTTACTGTACTGAGCATGCTCAGTACAGTAAAACGGGGTCCGAGGAGACATCAGATGTTTCCTCGGACCCTTCTCCATAGGGCCCCATGTTATAGGGATCAGACCTAATCGGATGTGCACTAAATGCCATCCGATTTGGTCCGATCCGAATCTGTCAGATTTTATTTTCGGTGCAAAAATCGGAGCAAGCTCCGATTTTTGCACCGATAATAAAATCGGACAGAATCGGATCGGACCAAATCGGATGGCATTTAGTGCACATCCGATTAGGTCCGATGCCATAGGGATGCATGGGCCAAATTCGGATCCGATGCTGTCCGATTTCATCGGACAGCATCGGATTTAGAAAAATCGTTATGTGGAAAGCACCCTTACGGACAAAAGATATTGATTTTTGTACTTTCAAATATGTCTAAATCAGTAGACGGAACAAAAGACAAACCTTTTGAGAACGCACATTTCGATCGTTTACTCAGAAGTCACATTTCGGTCGTGTTTAAGGGTCTTTTAGAAGATTAATTACCTCGGTGTTCCCTGAGGTGGGGAGGGGGTGATGTTGGGATACCTTGGGTTTCTTAGAGGTACCTTTGGTCTAAAAAGGCGATCTTACCGGGGATTATTCCTCTTCTCCCCTTTCTTCCCTTTACCCTTCTTTGGTTTTCCCTTTGGACCCTTAGGTTTCCCTTCCACGCCAGAGTGATCAGTGTCACTCGTCTCAGCCTCACTTGATCTTACCCCCTTGAAGGATTACATTTTATTCTCCTCAAAATCTTGAAGATCTCGAATGTAGAAGCGGTGTTTCTTCTTCTTCAAGTGCTATTGAAATTTTTCAATTGTGCTTTGCAGCACAGTTTCTTTTGCCTAAAAATCAGGATCTCCTGAGAATTTCTTTGTGATCTCAGTTGTTTCTTTCAGGGAGAGTTCTAGTTTGGCTAGCTAAGGCTGGCTTCACAGTTGCATTCCCCTCCACAGTGTTCTGCGGAGGGGAAACGCAATGTGAGCGCAGCCACCGCAAGCCCCTATGTTTATAATGGGAGCGCACGGTGCTGCGCTTGACTGCACATGACCGTGCGCTCCCATTCATTTGCCTGTGTGATTTGTATGCATGCACATGCTTGCGTACAAATCACTCTCTCTCGTCCGCACCAGGATCACGACATGTCGCATTCCTGGTGCGGACGACAATGTATGATTTGTACGCAAGCATGCGCATGCTTACAATTCACACAGGCAAATTAATGGGAGCGCACGGTCATGCGCAGTCAATCGCAGCACCGTGTGCTCCCATTATAAACATAGGGGCTTGCGGTGGCTGTGCTCACATTGCGGTTCCCCTCCACAGAACGCTGCAGAGGGGAACGCAAATGTGAATCCACCCTTTCTCCTTTCCTCCTCTAGGAGAAGCTGCATAAATCTCAGTGAACTAATTGTTGCCTGTTTTTCCCAGTTTTTTATCAGCTCCTGATTTGTGTATCTAAGGTTGGGGGGCTAATGTGATTATCAGGTGTCTAGGTAAAATCTCATCTTTCAGGTAACTTTCTAAGGTTTGCACCTCCCACCAAGAGACTGGTCTTTCATTATAGACCTTTGTTAGTTCACAAAATGTGCCGTTGAGTGTTGGGGTAAATTTTTTTTTGGGTGAAGGTTCTATTACAGAGCACATCCTTTGCCTGTGTAAACCATTGATTGGTATCTATGCCTGTGGCTAGGAAGCCAGCCATGCCCACAAACTGTATTTCTGCCTGTGTCCTCGCTCTTCTGGGAGATAGACACAGTGCGTGGATATTGTGGTTACATTACTTAGCGGTGACCCACAAGCTTGGACTTTTTTCCTACCTTCTGATTCTTATTGTTTTTGGGTCTGTGGACGCTTTTTTTCCTACTCTTGGTCTCATCTTTCATGATTCAGATAACTGTCGTTGGCCGAGTCCAAGATCCGTTCACTTCAACAGGGGAGTCGGCACGAAGAAAACTGTGCTGAATTTCGCTAGTCTGTTGACATACTGTGGAAAGTCCTTGTTCTTAGCTGTTTTTTTCAGGGGGTTTCTGAGAGGATTGAGGAGGCTTTGGTGATGTATGAGACTTCTGCCTCTCTTGAGTGTGCTATGGCACTTGTAGTCCGGATTGATCGCCGGTTCTGTCAAAGCTTGCATGAAACTAAATCTATGTAAAAGGGAGTAGCAGCACCTGTGTCATCCCCGGACACCACGGTAGAGCCCATGCAGCTTGGTGGGTATACCATACTGAAAACTGTCTGTATAGAGTCTAATGCATGGCTGCAAGGAAACACAGGAGACACAGGCTTGCTTAAAGAGTTCTTGTATTACTTCTCACAAGTAAATGTACAACAGGAGGATTAAACACAGTTGCAGATGCAGAGGGTGAAAACTCGGCAAGGCAGGTATAAATCCTTAAGTCCAGCATAAGATTTCTAGAAATAGATTTAAAGTCTCCCTTACTTTCCCTTATGTCAATGGCAAGCAGAAGGGTTCCTGTGTACACACGTGTTACAAGGATCCGAAGTATGGGACGGCTGTAATAGTGTGTCCAAAAGACTTCAGGGGGCCAGACAACTGACAGGCTGGAAAAAGGATTCAGAAGCACTGATTAGATAGCTGAGGCAGCTTAAATAGTCAAGTGGCAAGGACCGGGCAGGAGTATAAAAGCTGAGGACTCCACACTTATTGAGGGCAAGGTGGATATAGCAGGACTGGAAGCAAGATGGATGACAGGAAAAGCTAAATTCAAACAAAAATGACAGCAGACATAGCAAAAGGTCTAAGAACCTTACATTCATCTCCCCTTAGGGACAGCCTCTGGATGACCCCAGACCAGGCTTGTCTGGGTACCTCTAATGGAAATGGAGGAGTAAGCGAGGACCATTGATATTGTTGGTGGGCTCCCAAGAGTTGTTTTTTGATGAGTAGCCCTGGTATTGTAGCTGATTTCTATGCAACCTTGAGTCCAGGATGCTTTCCACCACAAATTCATCCTGACCATCAATAAGCACTGGATCAGGAGGGGAAGAAGACCGTCCAAGAAACGTATTGGGTGCTGCTGCCTTTAGTAGGGAAACGTGAGACACAGGTTGAATTCTCATAGACCTAGAATGAAAAATTCATTTTCCAGCTTCAATTCTCCAGTATAAAAGTTTTCCAGCTTTAATAAATTAATAACAGTGAGTAAACAAACAGATAAAAATATTATTTTGCTGTTGACAAGCAACCATGGGCCATAGTGCTACACATTTTGGACACACAGATATTATCGCGTCCTTTGTCAAGCAACATAATGTTTTTATTTGTTCACTCACTTTTTATTAATTTAATAAAGCTGGAAAACTTTTATACTGTAGAATCAAAGCTGGAAAATGATTTGTTTTGTTCTAAATCTACTTGGAGAGTCTGAGGATTGGCTTCCACGTAAACCTGAATGGGCAAGCTGGTTTCAGTTTCTTTTGTTGGTCTCATACCGTAGATCTAAGCAGTTGAAGACGGTAAGCAACAGCACTTACAATCTTATTGATCTTGTGGGGTCCAACATACTTATGTCCCACTTTAGATGATGGGATTCTCAATTTAAGATTTCTGGTTGATAGCCAGAGTAAATCTCCTACCATGAAGGCTAGTGCAGATTTACGAAGCTTATCAGCTGCTCTCTAATTTCTTTCCTGAGCCGAGTCCAAATTCTCCTTTAGAAGATCAAGGTTTTGTTGTAAAGAGGCTATTCTGTCAGTCACAGTTGGAAAAGGTGTATCTATAAGAAATTGAGGAAGGATGTTCGGGTGATAACCCAGATTAGTGTAAAAAGGAGACTGCTAAGTGGAAGTGCTCTGAGAGTCATTATAAGAAAATTCAGCCAGTGGAAGTAGATCCACCCAGTCATCCTGTTGGTGGCCGACAAAGCAGTGGAGATATTGCTTGAGGGTCTGGTTGGTCCGTTGAGTTTGTCCATTAGACTGGAGATGAAAGGCAGAAGAAAGGTTAACTTTAATGTCCAATGCAGCACAGAAATTTTGCCAAAACCTAGAAGTAAATTGCACACCTCGATCAGAAATGACCTCTTCAGGTACCCCGTGTAAGCTAAACATATTTTGAATGATTAGGTCCAACGTTTGTTTAGCAGTGTGCAAGCCAACACAAGGGATAAAATGAGTTGCCTTCATTAAATCATCCACCACCAGCAAAATAGTATTCTTCTCTTGAGAGATTAGCAACTCCACAATGAAGTCCAAAGAAACGGATCCCCAAGGACGGGATGGGGTGGGTAGGGGTTGTAATAGATCTGTAGGCAAAGAACGTGGTGTTTTGATTCTAGCAAGGTAAAAAATGTTTGTACCGTGTTAGCCAGTAGTTAGAAAAATATTAGAATCTGAGAGTCCTCAGTGGTTGATACCTTTTAATGACTAAGGCTAGGGTCACAGTTGCATTTTGTACAAGCGTTTTTGGAGACCTGCGTTTTCAAAAACGCATGTAAACACGCACCCATAGGCCCCCATGTTAAAAAAAACGCATGCCCTAATAGCAAAAACGCATGTGTGACAGTACCATGCGTTTTTGGTGCATTTCCAAAAACGCATGCATTTTAATATGGGGCCCTATGGGAAACGCATGCAAAAACGCATGTACAATTAGTACCATCCCATAGGAGCCCATGTTAAAAAAAACGCATGCGTTTTAGAAAACGCATGCGTTTTTTTAACATGGGCTCCTATGGAAAACGCATGCGTTTTTGAATGGTACTAAAAGGTACTAATTGTACATGCATTTTTGCATGCGTTTTCCATAGGGGCCCATGTTATAAAAATGCATGCGTTTTCTTCAAAAACGCATGCGTTTTTCAAAACGCACCAAAAAATAGTACATGCACTATTTTTTGGAGCTGATTTAAAAGCGCAGCCAAAAACGCAGGGAGCCATCACACACCTTAAAAAACTCATGATGACTAGGGATGGGCGAATCTACTCGCTAGGACTCGTTACTCGGCGAGTAGTAAGGGACTCGCAGGACTCGGTACTCTGCGAGTTTCCCAGCGTTTACTCGCACGAGTCCAATGCAAATCAATGGCAAACGCTGACAAAACTAGGATTGCCATTGTTTGCATTAGACTCGGCTACTGTGCCAGTGATAGCAGGGAAACTCGCAAAGTAACTGCTGTTTCTCTGCGAGCCGAGTCCAGCTGTCGTCTCTGCAGCTCCAGGGTCCTAGAGCCCGCTTGCAACAGACATGATGTAGCAGAGCTGAGATTGTTCTCAGTCTGCTCATTCCCTGTGCATAGACATCTATATCTATGCACAGGGGATGTAGCAGAGAGGACATCGCGTTTTGGACTACGTCGGACGGAAGAGGATTTTTTTAATTAAAGATGGAGCCCCTAATGGCTTTTTTTTTTATTTCAAATAAAAAATTTTCTCTGTGTTGTGTTTTTTTAACCCTTTATTGGAGATTCTTAGTGGCTGGGTCAAACGTGGCCTGACATTAAGAATCTCGGGCTTAATACCAGCTTGTATAACAAAGCTGGTATTAACCCCTTTATTACCCAGCGTGCCACCGCCACCAGGGCCGCTGGAAGAGCAGGGTTCAGCGCCAGAGGATGGCGCTTCAATGAACGTGCTTCTTCTGGGGCGGCTGCGGGCTGCAATTTGCAGCGGGGGGTGCCCAGAAAGCTTGGGCATCCCTGTGCTGCGGATTCCAGCCCCCAGCTGCTTAGCTGTACCTGGCTAGACATAGAAATTACGCGGAGCAATTTCAGAGTCAGAGTCTCAGAGTCAGAGTCTCAGAGTCTCAGAGTCAGAGTCTCAGAGTCAGAGTCTCAGAGTCTCAGAGTCAGAGTCTCAGAGTCTCAGAGTCAGAGTCTCAGAGTCAGAGTCTCAGAGTCAGAGTCTCAGAGTCAGACTCAGAGTCTCAGAGTCTCAGAGTCACAGTCAGAGTCTCAGAGTCAGAGTCTCAGAGTCAGAGTCAGAGTCTCAGAGTCAGAGTCAGAGTCTCAGAGTCAGAGTCTCAGAGTCAGAGTCTCAGAGTCAGAGTCAGAATCTCAGAATTTCATGAAATAATTAAAAAAAATGCGTGGGGCTCTGCCCGAAATTTCCAATATTAGACATGACCGCCATGAATTTCTATTAAATTGTTTTGAAAAAAACACAACACAGAGAAATTTTTTTTTATTAGAAATAAAAAAAAAAAGCCATTAGAGACTCCATCTTTGATTAAAAAAATCCTCTTCCGTCAGACGTAGTCCAAAACGCGATGTCCTCTCTGCTCATCCCTGTGCATAGATATAGATGTCTATGCACAGGGAATGAGTAGACTGAGAACAATCTCAGCTCTGCTACATCAGGCAGCAGGCGGGCTCTAGGACCCTGGAGCTGCGGCAGCCAGCACACAGAGCAGACAGGACTCTTATCTGTGAGTTTCCCAGCGATTACTTGCAAAGTAAACGAGTCCAATGCAAATAAATGGCAAAACTAGGATTGCTTCAGGCTGAAGCTTCCGAGACACATCTGCGATTTGTAAATCTCACACTACTCGCTATTACTCGCTTCCCTATTCATTAACATTGGACTCACTAGACTCGCAACGAGTAGCAAGTCCTGTGCTCGGACTCGCTAGAGTCAAGCGATTCCGAGTAATTTAGGATTCGCCCATCACTAATGATGACATGAAAAACGCATGTAAAAACGCATGCCAACTGTGACCCCAGCCTAACTGACAAGATAGTAAACATAGCAAGCTTTCGGGACATTGTGGCCCCTTCATCAGGCAGATAATGACACAGATTCTGAAGACACATACATATATACATAAGCAAATTAAACAAAAAAACAGTCTTAGATGATGTAGTAGAGACACCCAGCTACATTCAGGACACAACTGACCTATTGAATAAACTGTCAGCAATAGGTCCTCTACCAGAAGGAACCATCCTCGCCACCATGGATGTGGAACTCTGTACAGTAACATCTTACACAAGGATGGATTAAATGTCTACAAAACATTTCTGGAGAACAGAGGGATTGATGCTGACTCTGTGGTGAAGCTTATAAAATGTATCCTCATGCACAACTACTTCACATTTGATGACAACATATATTTACAAAAGACTGCCACAGCAATGGGAAGCAGAATGGCACCACAGTATGCAAATCTATTCATGGCCAAGCTTGAAGGTAACTTTTTATCCTTCTGTCCTATCAGGCCTCTGGCCTACTACCGGTATATTTATGACATCTTAATCATCTGGACGGAGTCTGAGCAATAGCTGTGTTCCATGAACACTTTAATCAGTTTCATCCCACCATCAACCTAACCCTCAACTACTCCTATACTGAAATCAGCTTTCTAGATGTGGAGCCCATTGGGATGGGGTACTCGGTACCGGACCGGGGTTGCACTGGGAATCATCACGGTAGTCTTGGTCCGGACCATGTTTCGAGCCCACAAGTAATGGGGGGTATTTACAGGGGATGTTTGTCGTGATGCCACACATGGGTTGTGGTCAGTGAGTGGACTACCCCTGCTGCTGCACGCTGCCAGGAGGATGGATGGATGGTGCTGCAGCTAAATGGATGAGGCCGCCGCAGGTCGGGGCTGCTCCTGACAGGATGAAAAGATGTAATAAAGTTCTGTATGCAAGGAATCAAACATGGGAGGCTTAAGCAGGGTTCACCGGGTTTTACTTCACAAGTTCTTTCAGTACAGGTTACAGTCACTTCCACAGATAACTCCGGACATTCACTGAACCCACTGCAGCCAGGTTTCCTTCCTAAGACCCTTCACTTTCTGAAACCTTTCAGGCTTTCCTCTCCTGTTGTCCCCGTGGGCTGTATGAGGGCAGCTCGGTCCTTTGTTTGTGGCTTCTCCCGGTGGGCAGCAAGCCTGGGTCCTATGTGCTGCTGTTTCTCCAGCCCTTGTGTTGGGTGACCAGACCTGGAATCTGTGCCTCCCCGTCGGTGTGTCCGTGTATCGGCATGTAGCTACGGTCACCCAGAGCTGACTCTTTGGTCCCAGCCTAGCCTTGGGTGTCCCTGTCCTGCAAGAGGTCACCGGGCTCTCTCTTACCCGTGTAACTACCCGGGTACGTCAGAGGAGTCTGTCCTGCCAGTCGGTTGTCAGCGCTACCGTCTTCCTCAGACCCGGCTATACTGGTCTGGTCTTACCCCTTTCCTTGGCTTCAGGCTATGGAGCGGACTTTCTCTCCAGGGAACGGAGCCCCCAGGGAGCCCTGACCCTCTGGAAAGTGTCACTCTGTCCTTATTCTGGTCTTTGCTACTCAGCCTACTGGTCTACCTGGCTAACGACTTCCTGTTTTCCCCTTATATACGTGGTCCATTACCTTGACTACGCCTCACCCACTTGTGACAGGCCCTACCACCCCTTTCCCGCCTAGAGTCCCGGGCTCCGGGTTGAGTCTTGTGTCTGTGGGTGTATATTTGAAGGTGTTTTGTGTAAAAACTGTCACTATCTGCCTGGCTGCAGTTCCTACCTGTGGCCACCCTGGTCGCAGGGGCGCCACATGGACACCATCATTAAGCTACAGATCAATGAAATAGAGACATCCCTGTACTGGAAACCAATTAACCGTCCAACATATCTCCGATGGGACAGTTTTCAGCCAAAAAAACATAAAAAGCTATATTGTGTATAGCCAGGCCATCAATACAATCGGATATGTTCCAACCCTACCGAAAGAGACAATCACCTTGAGGACCTCAGAAAGACCTTTTTGAAACAGGGCTACCATCCAAGAACAATCGATAACCAGATTACAAGAGCCACCAGAATATCAAGGAATCATTTCTACATTACAAAACTAGAGAAGAAAACAACAGAGGTCCTCTCGTAGTCACCTACAATCCAAGTCTGGAGGTGCTAAGAGGAGTCACAGAAACTGCAACCACTCCTACAAAAAGATGCCGACTAAAATCAATATTTCCGGATCCTCCACTCTTGGTTTTAGACAACGTCCGAATCTAAAAACCATCATTGTCAGAAGGGCCCTGTCCTCTCCATCAGCTACAGGAACCTTTCCTGCAACCAGAACAGGTGCAAAACCTGTCCATTTATAATGACAACAGACAAAATAAGGATTCCTGGGACAGATCAGGACTACAAGATCCCAGGTAGCTTCAGTTCGACCACAAGCAATGTGGTGTATTTAATCATAATCCAATAGGTTTTTGAGGCACAAGAAAAAAAGAAGCGTGTATAAAAGGATTGGGATCAGAGCCAAGAAATCTATATATATTATATATATATATATATATCAAAATTTATTAATCCATCATTAAGTACATACAAGTAGCAAAACACACAGATTTAAAAACAAGTAAAAGCAGAGAACCTGCATAAATAGAAGGAACCACCTTCAACCACGGCTTGCTGGAGGTATAGGGCTACAAATATCTGCAAGGATCATGGGTAGATGACAGAAATTTATGTAAAGAAACTCTCAACAGATGTAGATTATGTGTTCCAACCAAAGTAAAAATACAATGATGAAATCTGTATTTTGAAACCTAATCAATAGGTGAGGTAAGGGGTCACACACAAAAACCTCAATAAAGATATTCCCCAGTGAAGTATGAAACAACAAATCATAGTGTGTATGGGATAAACGCATTAAAGAGGCATTGAATGAGATAATTCAACAGCATAAAAAAGGGTGCTAGCAGTATTTGTGTCCACAATTACCATTAGTCATGCAAGTCACATTATATGCAGCTAGCAGTGGAGCAGGGACCCTCACCCTATGCGTGTCGCCCCTCAAAGGGGGCTTCCTCAGGGGTCAGAAGGGTGTAGTTAGTGGGTAAGAAGCAACCTATAAATACCTATACAGGATTAGGGTGGAATATTAGCTGCTTTGAGGAGCACGCCTGCAGCCTCCGGCGTCCAGAAGAGCTGCTTGTAATGTCAGAAGACGTAAAGTGCGGGCTTCGCATGCGCAGACCGACCGGTGACGCTGAGTTTATCCCTCACACCGCGCGTGCACAGTGGAGCGGTGAATCTCTAAATTCGTTTACTATGTTGCTATGGAGAGAGAGAAGATGCAAGGAGGCGGAGTTTCAGGCAGCCGGAAGGATTTTCAATGGATCATAGAACAAGGAATTATAATAGAAGAATCAAACATATTAATAGAGAAATACAGAAATAAAAATAAAAACAAAAAGTATTTAATAGGCCAAAGCTATGAAGCCAGAAAAAAAGGGGGAGGAATAAGAATAAGTGAAAAAGCCTGATCAATCCAGTATTTTTTCAAAAAGAAGGAAAATTAGATAGAATAAAAGAATAGAAATCAATATGAATAAACATGAAATGCAAACACAAAAGAAAAATAGAAAAAATGTATATAAATGTCTTTATAAAATTCAGAGTCCATTGTTCCATATGTGATCCAGATGTATTCTCTTTGGTATAAAAATATAAAGAGGTTCTTCCTATTTTCTTCTTTCATCTTAGTTGTGGCAAAGGACAGGAGGCAAAGGCAAGTCCTGTCATAAAGAAGAGAGAATGTCCATAAGGGCTGGAAATAAAGAAAATTTGTTGTTAATATGAGCTACACAGATGCAAATGTAACATACATAGTAACATAGTAACATAGTTTTTAAGGTTGAAGGAAGACTTTTAGTCCATCTAGTTCAACCCATAGTCTAAAATGTTGATCCAGAGGAAGGCAAAAAAAACCTATGTGGCAACAATAAGCTCCACATTGGGGAAAAAATTCCTTCCCGACTCCAGATACGGCAATCAGACTAGTTCCCTGGATCAACGCGCTATCAAAAAATCTAGTATATATAACCGTTAATTTTATAGTTTTCAAGAAAGGCATCCGGGACCTTCTTAAATGTTAGTAGTGAGTCACTCATTACAACATCATGTGGCAGAGAGTTCCACAGTCTCACTGCTCTTACAGTAAAGAATCCACTCAAAAAATATACGGTGATTTATGCAATAAAAAATTAAATTTTATTAAATATTTTAAAAATTGGTACATATAACAAATGTGTTCACTAATAAGGTTTAAATAGAAGTACAAAAATATCTATAGTTACAAAACTAATTTTTATATATAGATACTAATAAGGTTTAAATAGAAGTACAAAAATATCTATAGTTACAAAACTAATTTTTATATAGTAAAGAATCCACGTCTGTGATTATGATTAAACCTTCTTTCCTCCAGACGTAGAGAATGCCTCCTTGTCCCCGTCTCAGGCCTAAGAGTAAAGAGATCATTAGAAAGGTCTCTGTACTGTCCCCTCATATATTTATACATTATTATAAGATCACCCCTAAGCCTTCGTTTTTCCAAGCTAAATAACTCCAAGTTTAATAACCTGTCTTGGTATTGCAGACCCCTCAGTCCTCTAATAACCTCGGTTGCTCTTCTCTGGACCAGCTCTAGTTCAGCTATGTCTTTCTTATACACTGGAGACCAGAATTGTACACAGTATTCTAAGTGTGGTCGCACTAGTGACTTGTATAGAGGTAAAATTATATTCTCCTCATGAGCATCTATGCCTCTTTTAATGCATCCCATTATTTTATTTGCCTTTGCAGCAGCTGCCTGACACTGGCCACTAAATGTGAGTTTGTCATCTACCCATACACCCAGGTCTTTTTCAGTGACAGTTTTGCCCAGTGTTTTACAATTAAGCACATAATTATACCTTTTGTTTCCTCTGCCCAAGTGCATGACCTTACATTTATCCCCATTAAAGCTCATTTGCCATTTATCAGCCCAAGCTTCTAGTTTACATAAATCCTCCTGTAATATAAAATTGTCCTCCTCTGTATTGATTACCCTGCAGAGTTTAGTGCCATCTGCAAATATTGAGATTCTACTCTGTATGCTCCCTACAAGGTCATTAATAAATATATTAAAAAGAAGCGGGCCCAACACTGACCCCTGTGGTACCCCACTGTTAACTGTGACCCATTCTGAGTGTGTTCCATTAATGACCACCCTTTGTTTCCTATCACTAAGCCAGTTCTTAACCCACTTACACATATTTTCCCCTATCCCCATTGCTCTCATTTTATGTATCAACCTTTTGTGTGGCACCGTATCAAAAGATTTTGAAAAGTCCATATACACCACATCCACTGCATTTCTTTGGTCCAGTCCAGAACTTACTTCTTCATAGAAGTTTATCAGATTAGTTTGACAGGAACGATCCCTCGTAAAACCATGTTGATATTGGGTCATGAGGTTATTTTTCTTCAGATACTCCAGTATAGCATCTCTTAGAAAACCCTCTAGGATTTTACCCACAGTAGAGGTTAAGCTTACTGGCCTATAATTTCCAAGTTCAGTTTTTGTTCCCTTTTTGAATATTGGCACCACATTTGCTATGTATCCCTTCACCATCTTCTTTTTTCTTTTATAGAAACCATTATAGACAATTTCCTCATTAATGTCCATAGGGGACAAGCTACAAAGATTGTAGATTCAACGTGCCTCTTTTTATAACAAAAGATCAATTATGCGTTCATTCCTATTTGATTGTTGTACTTTATCGACAATGATTGCTTTTAGACTCTAAGGGCCACTTTACACACACCAACTTATCTGTCCAACTTCTGACCAACTTGCTGGTTGCAGTGAAATCATGGACATATTGCTCCATTTTGTGGCTGTGTACAAATGGAACAATGTGTCCATGATTTCACTGCAACCAGTAAGTTGTTCAGAAGTTGGACAGATAAGTTGGTGTGTGTAAAGTGGCCATAAGGCTGGCTTCACACTGCAGTTTTTCACTGATCAGTGTCCATCAGTGTTTGGGTGCCAAAACCAGGAGTGTCTCCAAAACCCAGAACAGGTGTCAATCTTACAATTATAGTTTTTCCCTGCAAGTTCCTTTCCTGGTTTTGGCACCCAAACACTGATGGACACTGATCAGTGAAAAACTGCAGTGTGAAGCCAGCCTTAGACGTGCCATTATGATTAGTCAATTAGGTAGGGGAGACACTGGAGCTGGCTTGGAGGTGTCAATTCTATATTCTTTGACGCCTTAAGTTATGCTGCTAAAAGGGACCACTAGGGGGTTCCGCGTTTATTGACCACCCTATTAATTATGTGGAAATAAGTTTGTAGTTATAGGGTCCCGCGCTCACTTTCACCTTCTTATTCTACTTCTCAAACGAGATATTCACACTGTTTACTAGTATATATTTATAGGGTCCCGCACTCATTTACACCTTCTTATTCTACTATAAACATAAAATTTTTCGGTATTGTATAAAAAAAATTTTATTCAGTATAAAAATTGGTTTAAAAACATAATATATGCGATGATTTAATTCTCAAATGGAATTGTGCTTCAGGAGTGGTGTTTCGGTCCACTGACGTTCGCTTCTCCTACAATAATTCCCTGGCTCCTGATAATTCACTTGATATCCTTTTCCTAAAATAGAGGGGGATTATTAAGGATTATTATGGATGTTTATCCTTACCCTATATTGGTTGCCCGTCAGTTTCCTCACCTCTACCCTTCAATTTTGTCTTTTACTTCCTTGACATTCACGTATTCTGTGCACCATTCATTCCCTATAGGATTTTTACATGAATAATTTAATTAGTTTTGCATTGATGTAAGGGTGCTTTCACATCAGCGTTTTTCGTAATTCGCGGCAGATGCGGTGAAAAAAACGCATCTGCCGCGTTTGCCACATAACCGTTCCACTTGCGGCACGGTTGCGGTTTTTTCCATAGGAAGTATAGGGGGACTTGCGGCAGATGCGGCAAGTGCGGTTTTGCACTTGCGGCAGGTGCGGCAGCGAAAAAAACCGCGGTCAGCCGCGGTTTTTTTCGCTGCCGCACCTGCCGCAAGTGCAAAACCGCACTTCCCGCATCTGCCGCAAGTCCCCCTATACTTCCTATGGAAAAAACCGCAACCGTGCCGCAAGTGGAACGGTTATGCGGCAAACGCGGCAGATGCGGTTTTTTCACCGCATCTGCCGCGAATTACGAAAAACGCTGATGTGAAAGGGCCCTAAGTTTGATATTTTTGGTGTCACTGTCCCTGCGTCTGGCTTCCTCCTCTGTAGTCCACTGTAGACTATATAGGATACAAATTGAAGTTGGATTTGATAATTATGCAGCACAATCAGTTGTTATAAGCTGGTGTGTCACTAGAAAACATGGCACTTGATCACTCACAGTTTAACACTTCATGTCCCATATTCGTCCTATACTGGTAACAAGTCACCTTGATTCTCTTTATTCTTAGTTGTTCAATCGTGATCTATTGTGCAAAAATAGATAAACACTGTTCCTTATCTTAAATCCCTCATTAATTAGTGTAATTTCTATGGTGGACACTGATGCACAGTGAGTCTTATGTAAAACAGCATTAACACCTCTCGTTTCACAGGTATTTAACACTTGCCTCTATGTGCACTATTGAATACTCACAGTCTTTGCTTTGATGTGTAATAGTCCCCCTGCTGTTTGCTCTCCTCCTCTCTGCCGTGTGTCCCCCTCTGGAGCGCCGGCTCTTTGATGTGATAGAGTGGTGGTGGGGCTTCCGGGTCGCAGCTGTTACTGTGCTGTGAGAGGCGGCGTGCAAGCACCATGGCCGGCGGTGCCGCGCCCGCTCTCCTCTCACTTCCTCGTACGTCACCGTCAGCGTCAACGTCAGGTGACCACGGGGAGGAGTGATCTAATTGCTAGCGCTAGCGTTATTGGTTGGCAGGGCTGTCAATCTCCGACGCGTTTCGTAAGAGGGCGTCTTACTTCCTCAGGGAATATCAAACTTACATCAATGCAAAACTAATTAAATTATTCATGTAAAAATCCTATAGGGAATGAATGGTGCACAGAATACGTGAATGTCAAGGAAGTAAAAGACAAAATTGAAGGGTAGAGGTGAGGAAACTGACGGGCAACCAATATAGGGTAAGGATAAACATCCATAATAATCCTTAATAATCCCCTTCTATTTTAGGAAAAGGATATCAAGTGAATTATCAGGAGCCAGGGAATTATTGTAGGAGAAGCGAACGTCAGTGGACCGAAACACCACTTCTGAAGCACAATTCCATTTGAGAATTAAATCATCGCATATATTATGTTTTTAAACCAATTTTTATACTGAATAAAAAAATTTTTATACAATACCGAAAAATTTTATGTTTATAGTAGAATAAGAAGGTGTAAATGAGTGCGGGACCCTATAAATATATACTAGTAAACAGTGTGAATATCTCGTTTGAGAAGTAGAATAAGAAGGTGAAAGTGAGCGCGGGACCCTATAACTACAAACTGTGCCATTATGATTGTCCAGAAAGTGTCTGGGCACTGATGTAATGGCCTTACCTTTTTCCACATGTGTAAGTGCACAGGCAATGTTTGAAAGATGTCCTAGTATTCTCTTTCTGATCTCTTGGGTAGTCTCGCCCACATAAATTTTTGGACAGCTACAAACTATAACATAAACAACATTGTGAGAGCGAAATTGGAATAGAAAGAGGTTGTAATCTTATATGGAACTAGATGGTGGCCCGATTCTAAAGCATCGGGTAGTCTAGAATAGTAGTTTGAATGCCGCTTCTCTGATTGGTCGCCGCGTTCAGCGCCGACCAATCAGAATAGTGGCGTGTTCCATGGCACCATATTTGAAATACACTTAGCACATTGTATTTTAATTATGGCGCCAGGGTGAGCACAGCTATTCTGATTGGTCGGCGCTGAACGGGCAACCAATCGGAGACGCGGCACGCGGTTTGAATGCCGCTTCTCTGATTGGTCGCCGCGGTCAGCGCCGACCAATCAGAATGCCGGCACTCGCCATACCACCATATTTGAAATTCAATGTGTGAACGCGGCGACCAATCTGAGAAGCAGCACGTGGTTTGAATGCCGCTTCTCTGATTGGTCGCCACGTTCAGTGCCGACCAATCAGAATAGTGGTGCTCACCGTGGCACACATTGAATTTCAAATATGGCGGCATGGCGAGCGCTGCTATTCTGATTGGTCAGCGCTGAACGCGGCGACCAATCAGAGAACCGGCATTCAAACCGCACGCCGCTTCTCTGATTGGTCGCCGCGTTCAGCGCCGACCAATCAGAATAGCGGCGCTCGCCATGCCGCCATATTTGAAATACAATGTGCGCCATGGCAAGTGCCGCTATTCTGATTGGTCGGCGCTGAACGCAGCGACCAATCAGAGGAGCGGCATTCAAACTGTGTGCCAAGCCGTGCTACTTCTCTGAAATACTTCTCTGAAAGTAATCATAAGAGTACTGCGCCTTGGCGCGCGTTTGAATGCGGCGAAGGCCACCACTGCTGCGAGCAGCCGGAAGATGACCGGCTGACACCGGTCATCTCCCGGCTCCCTCACTGCTGACTGGAGCCCAGCCGCGGCTACTGCTGCACAGAGGTCAGTGGCTCGCCACAGGTAGCCGTGGCTGAGCTCCGGTCAGCGGGCTCACCACCTGGGAGATGACCGGCTGATGCCGGTCATCTCCCGGCTGGCTTGCGCACGCTGCAGCTACCGTCGGCCGGCCCCGTGTATCCCAGGTGACAGCAGCGCTCACGCGTGTTAGAATAATCAACTCAGTTTCTTCGTTCGATAAACTCATAGACTGGTCTTCAGAACCAAAAGTGGGTTTTATTCGGGTAGGAAAAAATTACAGAGATTTTACGGCAAAAGCAGTATATGACTTGGCAAGTTACCAGAATGACAGGCCGGATGGCCACAATGATGGAATAGTGTCGCCCCGCCTGTCTAAAGCAGGGCGTTTTTATACAATTTTTCTACCAGTTGGATAACGTTAGTGGCCATTATTGTCAATGGATACATAATGACCTCATCCTGACAAAGGCATACTTACATTTCACGTAGACATGAAAAAGACACACTAATTTCATTACTAACTATATACTACACTTAAGTTTCATTTATATAAATTATAATAGCCTTTTTGGGACCAAGCACAAATCACAACTTATTGACATTAATCAGCTCTGTTCTTGATTTTAAGAAACGTCATATTAGCCTTGAGGGATACACCACACCGTGAAATATCTAGAAATACTGGTATATTGAGAGTAAATAGTGAATTGGTTAACCATAATCTTGATGAACTTTTGATATATGCTTGGACCAAACCTAATTAGCTCCATGCCTGTTTTGTTTCTGGAGCCTGATCTGTTATTACCTGTGACCTACTGCAAAAGTTCTTAAACTGAAACGCTTACACAAGACAAAATGGCTGACAGAGGCCTTGGTACCCATGGCCTCCGTCTAACAACGCGCCGCTGTCACTGGGCTTCAGCGAGAGTGGCGCTAACGCACCGCTGTTGCTGGGCTGCAAATTGGCGTGAAATTCTAAATTTGAATTCATGTGCCTATTTGCATAGTCTGCGCTCATTGGCACCCACCTTCGGCTGGCATCAATGAGCGGCCTCTGCCTGGCGCGCAAATTCTGTGACCGACAGACGCCTTAGACAATTATATAGTAGAAGGGTGGCAGGTTAATCTCACATCCTGCCACCATATGAGGACATACTGTGCAGTCACCACAAGGATACATACCAATAATCCGTGTACCTCTATTGGATTGATCAGGCTTTTTCACTTATTCTTATTCCTCCCCCTTTTTTTCTGGCTTCATAGCTTTGGCCTATTAAATACTTTTTGTTTTTATTTTTATTTCTGTATTTCTCTATTAATATGTTTGATTCTTCTATTATAATTCCTTGTTCTACGATCCATTGAAAAACCTTCTGGCTGCCCGAAATTCCGCCTCTCTGCATCTTCTCTCTCTCCATAGCAACATAGTAAACAAATCTAGAGATTCACCACTCCACTGTGCACGCGCGGTGTGAGCGATGATCTCAGCGTGACCGGTCGGTCTGCGCATGCGCCGCCCGCACTTTACGTCTTCTGACATTACAAGTAGCTCTTCCGGACACCGGAGGCTGCAGGCGTGTGCCTCAAAGCAGCTGATATTCATCCCTAATCCTGTATAGGTATTTATAGGTTGCTTCTTACCCACTAACTACACCCTTCTGACCCCTTAGGAAGCCCCCTTTGAGGGGTGACATGCGTAGGGTGAGGGTCTCTGCTCCACTGCTAGCTGCATATTATGTGACTTGCATGATTAATGGTAATTGTGGACACAAATACTGCTAGCACCCTTTTTTATGCTGTTGAATTCTCTCATTCAATGCCTCTTTAATGCGTTTATCCCATACAGGCTATGATTTGTTGTTTCCTACTTCACTTGGGAATATCTTTATTGAAGTTTTTGTGTGTGACCCCTTACCTCACCTATTGATTAGGTTTCAAAATACAGATTTCATCATTGTATTTTACTTTGGTTGGAACACATAATCTACGTCTGTTGAGAGTTTTTTTGACATAAATTTCTGTCATCTACCCATGATCCTTGCAGATATTTGTAGCCCTATACTCCAGCAAGCAGTGGTATGAAGGTGGTTCTTCTATTTATGCAGGTTCTTGCTTTTACTTGTTTTAATTGTGTGTTTTGCTACTTGTATGTACTTAATGATGGATTAATACATTTTGATATAATATATATATTTCTTGGCTCTGATACCAACCCTTTTATACGTGCTTCTTTTTTCTTGTGCTCAAAAACAGTTTTTTACTGAGTGGGATTGGTCTGATCCTTTTAGTGCCGCCCCCACGAACTACGTTGATATATCCAATAGGTGGCATGTACGTAGGGATACCAGGCAAAAATTCAGGTCAAGATTGAATTCTCATCAACACTCAATAAAAGAAAAGCGTATGGATCTACAATACTTAGAAATAGACTAGAAATGGACTGAAAAGACTGGCAGGTAAAGGAATATAAAGCCTCCACTATGTTTCCCTTTTAATCTCTACCACCCTTACTACTTCACTTCATATTAACTCCTTCAATCCCTTTCCACAAATAAGGAACTAGTCATCATTTCCACCCTTCCTCCCCAGCCATCTTACCTCCTCTTGACTACTATTTCTCCCCATACTGGCTGCATCACCTTGTCCTCGGCTCCACCATCCTGCCCCGGACTGCAAGATCTCATCCCAGCCACATCTCCCCTGGACTGTAGCTCAAACCTTGATGGCATTCCACCCCGGACTGAACCCTGGATGCCTCACCTGTCCCACGGCTGCTCCATCAGCCAACCCAGCAATCGCCTCTGTCAACCCCGACGCCTCGACTGATCCCCCAACTTCCCCATCTGACCCATCCATCCGACCCCCCACCTTGCATCTCATCCCCGGTCATCACCTCATCCCGTGACCACTCCCCACTGATGACCATTCACCCACTACCACAACTTTCCCCACTCTGCTTCTGACCCTGCTGCCACACTCACTCCCTGTTCTCCATATGCAATGTTCCCGCTAATCCTCACTCTCACTCCCATCCTTCTCCACTTCCTACTACCCTCCCAACAACAAAATACTGCTCTCACCCTCCATCCTGCCGAACCACCTCACCCACTTCACCAACCTTTTCATTCACTTTCAATCCTCAATCACCAAACAAGCAGTTCCGCCTCGCAAGCTTCATGCTCCCACCTGCTAACCCTCTGCCTACTCCTCCTCCTTGCCGGTGACACTCCCCCAATCCTGGCCCCCCCCCCCGCAACATCCCCACAACAACCTTCATCCCATGACCCACTGCCAACCCTCGCAATCTCACCAACACTAGCCCTCGCAACCCCACCAACATCAGACCCATTCCCCCAACCCATGCCCCACCTACCGCTCTACCCGGCGCACTCTGGAATGCCCGCTCAGTGTGCAACAAACTCCCTGACATCCATAATCTCTTTATCTCCAGAAAACTGTCATTCCTTGGCCTCACCGAGACCTGGCTCACTCCCTCCGACACGGCCTCCCACTGCTGCACTATCCTACGGCGGCCTCAGCCTATCCCCCCCCCCCGTCCCTCTGGCAAACACGGCGGTGGAGTCGGCATACTGCTGTCCAACTCCTGCACCTTCAGCCCTATCCCCTGCCCCCATCCGTCACTGTCCCCTCCTTCGAAGCCCACTCAGTCCGAATCTTCTCCCCCTGCAACCTCCAAATAGCCATCATCTACCGCCCCCACAGACCCACCGCCTCCTTCCTTGACCACTTCACCACCTGGCTACTTCACTTCCTCTCCACTGACATCCCCTTCCATTCATCATGGGCGACTTCAATATCCCCGTTGACACTCCCTCCTCAGCCACCTCCAACCTTCTTTCCTTGACCTTTTTCCCCTAGGGCTCTCCAATGGTCCTCCTCTCCCACCCACAAACAAGGCCACACGCTTGACCTCATCTTTACCCGCCTTTGCTCCCTCTCTTACCTCACAACCTCAAAACCCTCACACTGTCCGACCACCATCTCTTGACCTTCTCCGCCCTCTCCTCCCCTGCCACACTACCCCCTCTCCGCAAACTTGATCACCCTCGCCGAAACCTAAAAGATCTTGATCTTCCTTTATTCCCTGAATCACTCCTCCCTCTCACCGACATACCCTGCGCTGACGACATTGACATTGCCACCACCCTATACAACACCACCATAACGAAAGCTCTGACTAGCCGCTCCCCTCACTCTCCATGCTCCACGCATTAACAGCAACCCTGGCACACCACCCTCACTAAAAACCTGAGACGGGCGTCCAGAGTCACCGAGAGGAGATGGATAAAGTCTCACACCCCCGAGCACTTTGCTCTGTTCAAGCAATCCATCACTGACTTCAAGACGGCACTTGCTACCGCCAAGCAAGCTTCTCATCCCTTATAACCTCTCTGTCCCGCAACCCCAAACAGCTCTTCAAAACTTTCAACTCCTTACTTGCCCGCCTGCTCCTCCCCCTTCTCCCCTCATCTTGCTGAAGACTTTGCGACCTTCTTCAAGGAGAAGATCGACAAGATCAGAAGCAGCTTCGGTCCACTATCCCCACAACTCCCCTTCCCACCTACACTGCCCTCCTCCTCCATCAGCCACTTCCCCTCCATAACTGAAGACCAACCTCTCCTCCCGTCAAATCACACCTCACCACCAGCGCCCACGACCCACTCCCATCCCACCTCATTCCGAACCACACCTCCATTTTCATCCCAGCCCTCACCCACCTCTTTAACCTTTCACTTAGCACTGGTACCTTCCCCTCGGCCTTCAAACACGCCCTAATCACGCCCATCCTAAAAAAAAACCTCACTTGACCCTACCTCTGTCTCTAACTATTGCCCCATATCTCTTCTCCCATTTGCCTCTAAGCTACTTGAAAAAGCACGTCCACATCCGAACTGTCCCTCCTCACCTCTCCTCGTGCTCCCACTTCGACCGCCTACAGTACCAGCTTCCAACGCCTCCATTCCACACCAGAAAACAGCCCTGACCACAGTCCACGCCAACGACTCTTAAAATAAAACTTCTTGCACTCCTGACCGAGACGCAGTGACAACACACCTGACCATACTCCATCACCACTATGCCCTACTCCTTGCACTCCTTGACCTGTCTCTGCCTTCGACACGGTTGACCACTCCCTTCTTCTCCGATCCTGAATTCCTTGGCATCACCCACCTTGCCCTCTCCTGATCTCCTCATACCTAGTGGACCGGACCTTCAGCGTCTCGCACTCCCACACCTCCTCTTCACCCTACCCCCTTTCTGTCGGAGTCCCCCAAGGTTCGGTCCTGGGACCCCTACTTTTCTCCATTTACACTCTCGGCCTAGGGCAACTCATTGAGTCCCATGGCCTCCAGTACCACCTCTACGCCGACGACACCCAAATCTACCTGTCCGGCCCTGACATCACCTCCCTACTCTCGAAAATCCCACAATGCCTTCCGCCATCTCATCCTTCTTGTCTGCTCGCTTCCTTAAACTCAACATGGACAAAACTGAATTCATAGTCTTCCCCCCAAGAAATTCCACCCCACCTCCCAACCTATCCATCTGCATCAACGACTGCGCCCTCTCCCCAGTCCCCCAAGCCAAGTGCCTCGGGGTAATCCTTGACTCCTCCCTATCCTTCAAGTCCCACATCGAGGCCCTCACCACATCCCTCCGGCTCCAGCTCAAGAACATTTCACGGATCCGCTCCTTCCTCACCCACGACACCGCTAAAACACTCATCCATGCTCTTATCATCTCCCGCCTTGACTACTGCAACCTCCTTCTCAATGGCCTCCCAGCTAACTCCCTCACACCTCTCCAGTCTATCCTCAACTCCGCTGCCCGACTAATCTACCTGTCTCCCCGCTACTCCCCTGTCTCCCCCCTCTGCCAAGCCCTTCACTGGCTCCCCGTCTCCAAGAGATCCCAATTCAAAACACTAACCATGGCGTACAAAGCCATACACAACCTGGCCCCGCCATACATCTCCGACCTGGTCTCCCGATACCTACCCTCACGCAACCTCCGCTCCTCCCAAGAACTCCTCCTCTGCTCCCCCCTCATCACCTCTTCGCACAACCGACTCCAGGACTTCTCCTGGGCATCTGCCTTACTCTGGAACTCCCTGCCCGAACACGTCAGACACTCTCCTACCCTAAGTAGCTTCAAGTGTCACCTGAAGACTCACTTGTTCCGTCAAGCCTACAACCTGCCATGAGACCCAGGCGACCGCCCCATACCTGAGATTCCCCCGTCCTACTGTATCCTAACCCGCCCCTCTTAGACTGTGAGCCCTCGTGGACAGGGTCCCTGCCCCTTCTGTACCTGTACGTCCTGATCGCCTAGATTTAGTGTACTTGTTCTTGTCTCCCTCATCCTCATGTAAAGCGCCATGGAACCTAATGGCGCTATATAAATAAATAATAATAATAATAATAAATAAATCTACCTGTAGCAAAACATTTCTCCAGCCCTGACCACAGTGAAACCGATATGGGGCTGCTTATCTTAAAAAGCAACTTCAAATCTCAGAGAGAGAGAAGAATTTGGAAATACAAATTGATAACGACCTTTGACACATTCAAAACAGGATTAAATGTATCATATGGATTCATGGCTTTTGGTATAACATGAATGGACATTTGGGGACATCACACATTCATGCGTTTTTATATAAATTGAAAAGACATTTGGGGATATCACATCTTCCAACAGACTCCATTTTGAGGACAATGAACTTTTGACACTTCTTATGTGAACACCCTCGCTTCCTTTTATTGCTTTCCCCAACTCATTAAGTATTTTCAGTTCTCCACAGACTACTACCATATAGCAATACAATTTGTTCGGCTTATCTTAGATTTTTAGTCTTAATTCCCCAGACCCTCTCTTCTCCCCTAGCCTGACTCTGCTTTACGTCACCTGTCACATTTTCTACAGCATCTAAGGGCCCTTTCACATCAGCGTTTTTTTAAATTTGCGGCAGATGCGGTGAAAAAACCGCATCTGCCGCAACTGCCGCATAACGGTTCCACTTGCGGCACGGTTGCGGTTTTTTCCATAGGAAGTATAGGGGGACTTGCGGCAGATGCGGCAAGTGCGGTATTGCACTTGCGGCAGGTGCGGCAGAGAAAAAAACCGCAGTAAGCCGCGGTTTTTTTCTCTGCCGCACCTGCCGCAAGTGCAATACCGCACTTGCCGCATCTGCCGCAAGTCCCCCTATACTTCCTATGGAAAAAACCGCAACCGTGCCGCAAGTGGAACCGTTATGCGGCAGTTGCGGCAGATGCGGTTTTTTCACCGCATCTGCCGCAAATTTAAAAAAACGCTGATGTGAAAGGGCCCTAAGACTGTTTTTTTTTTCTGTTTCTTTCCTTTGCTTATGTATATATGTTTGTGTTTTCAGAATCTGTGTCACTATCTGCCTGACGAAAGGGCCACAGTGTCCCGAAAGCTTGCTATGTTTACCATCTTTTCAGTTAGCCATTAAAAGGTATCAACCACTGAAGACTCTCAGATTCTAATATTTTGGATTCTAGCATAAATTTTGCATGAAGTGACATTATTTAGAAAGTCTCTAATGTAAGTGGGCCACCAAAAGAAACGAGAAAGAAATTCTTGAGTCTTTAGAACTCCTCTATATCCAGGTATTTTAGAGTCATTGAGTATTCTCAATCTAACCATTTCACCATTTCAGGTACATACAGTTGTTGCTCTTGATTCACACACCATTCTTATAGTCAAAACTCACTTCACTAGAAGGTGAACAGTGAAACATTTTGGTGGTAGCATCATGCTATGGGAGGGGGGGGGGTTCAGCTGCAGGGACAGGACCACTGGTTGCAATTGAAGGAAACATGAATGTGGCCAAGTAGAGACATCCTTGATTAAAACCTCTTTCAGAGTGCTCTGGACCTCAGACTTAGCCGAAGGTTCACCTTCCAACACAACAATGAGCACACAGCTAAAATAACAAAAGAGATGCTTCAGAACAACTCTGTGACCATTCTTCAATGGCGCAGCCAGAGCTCTGACCTCAACCCAATTTAACATCTCTAGATAAACCTGAAAATGGCTGTCCACCAGTGTTTACCATCCAACCTGACGGAACTGGAGAGGATCTGCAAGGAAGAATGGCAGGGGATCCCCAAATCCAGGTATGAAAAACTTGTATCATACCCAAGAAGACTCTTGGCTGTATTAGCTCAAAAGGGTGCTTCTACTCAATACTGAGCAAAGAGTCTGAACAGTTATGACCATGTAACAATTTAGTTTTCTTTTTTAATTAATTTGAAAAAAATTCTACAATTGTTTTTTTTTTTAGTCAAGATGGGTGCAGAGTGTACATTAATGAGAAAAAAAATGAACTTTTTTGAATTTACCTAATGGCTGCAATGAAACACAGAGTGAAAAATGTAAAGGGGTCTGAATACTTTCCGTATCCACTGTAATTTATTTCAAGAACTCAATATATATAAATATATAAAGTGAAACACATATATTACATATAGTCATTACAGAGTGATCTATTTCAATTGCTTATTTCTGTAAATGTTGATGATTATGGCTTACAGACGAAGAAAATCCAAATGAATTATCCAAGAAAATTAGAATATTATATAAGACCAACTGAAATAATGATTTTTAAATAATAAATGTTGGCCTACTGAAAGCATGTACCTGGAATTCACGCAATACTTGGTTGGGGCTCCTTTTGCATAAATGCATCATTGCTCTGTGGTGTGGCATGGAGGCGATCAGCCTTGGCACTGCTGAGGTGTTATGGAAGTCCAGGTTGCTTTGATAGCAGCCTTCAGCTAGTCTGCATTGTTTGGTCTAGTGTCTCTCATCTTCAACTTGATAATACCCCATAGATTCTCTATGGGGTTTAGATCAGGTTAGTCTGCTGCCCAATCAAGCACAGCGATACTGTGTTAGGCTGCCTTCAGATTTGCAGATGCCTCCGCAGCGTTTTGCGGAGGCATCTGCAAGCATCTGCATGCAGACGGCAGCCCCTATGTTTATAATGGAGCGCACGGCGGTCTGCAGATGCTTGCAGACCGCCGTGCGCACCCATTCACTCCTATATGTGATCTGTGCGCAGACGGATGCCTGCGCACAAATCACACCCCCCGCCCGCACCAGGGACGCAACATGTCACGTCCCTGGTGCGGACGAAAGTGTGTGATCTGTACGCAGGCATCCGCCTGCGCACAGATCACTTATAGGAGTGAATGGGTGCGCACGGCGGTCTGCAAGCATCTGCAGACCGCCGTGCGCTCCATTATAAACATAGGGGCTGCAGTCTGCATGCAGATGCTTGCAGATGCCTCCGCAAAACGCTGCGGGGGCATCTGCAAATCTGAAGGCAGCCTTAGTAAACCAAGTGTTGGTACTTTTGGCAGTGTGGACAGGTCCCAAGTCCTGCTGGAAAATGAAATCTCCAAAAATTTTGTTGGCAGAGGGAAGAATAAAGTGCTCTAAAATTTAGACAGCAGCACTGACTTTGGTCTTGATGAAACACAGTGGACCTATACCAGCAGATGACATGGCTCCCCAAACCATCACTGATTGTGGAAATGTGGCACCCCATGGGTTAATGTGCCACAATAACATCACATGGGTTCTCTCCCCCACTACACACTGACGAACACTAGCACCTCTGGGCCAAGAGGGGGAGCACCACCTGCTTCCTTATATACTCTTGCTCATGAGGGAGAGCTCAGTTCAGCTCAGAGCAGGGCTGTGAAGAGCACACAGAGAGAAGAGTTAGCTCAGTGCAGACCTAGTAAAGGTCAGAGGAACAGGAGAACTACCGACAGAGAAACACGTCTGGGAGCTGGAGTGATACCTTCACTTGCCCCAGAAGAACGCACAGAACGGACACTGGAACTACACCATCTCGGCTGCCATTCCATCCCCCCCGGAGGTTCTGCAGCAGCGGCGGCCCCATCGCTGGCCGCATCAAGTGGGTGGCGTCACGAGTGACAAATCCCCTTGTAAATATTCCCCATCTTATTGTGCGGGCCCAGGGACACGGTCCGGACCGAGCCACCCGTGACTTCCCCGGCACCGACCGGTCCGGTACCGAGTACCCCCGTCCCATGGGGGCTCCACAACCTGGCGTCACGAACAGGATCTACCCGGTCCAAAAGAGTTGGACCCTGTGCGCCATCTGAACTGTATATTTGAGAATCCGCCATTTTGGAGTGAGCGGCGTGCGGGAAAGAAAGGGGGCGGTACCCTCCATTGGCGCGAACCCAGCCTCCTCCCTTGGTGCTGACGACATCCGGCGGGGAAGAAGATCCCTGCTGCACCCCGGAACCTCCCATAGACATCCGGACGGAAGCGGAAGACGGAGGGCGGATATTAACTAAGGGGGCCCAAGATGTCGCAGCCCGGTGCACAAGGCGGCGACGGAGCAGCCGGTGGAGCTGCAGCGCCGGACCCAGCGGTAGTACCCGGCGGTGCAGCGGCGCAAGGAACAGCATCCATAATGCCATTCCTGATGCCGTATACTCCAGGGGCAATGTGGCTGCCCCAGTATTCCAGTGAGCCTAATACACTAACTGACTTTATGCAAAAGATTAAAGCTGGCAGAACCTGCTTTAGCTCCGGGAGCTGATAAAATACTATTTGACCAATTCATAGAGGGCCTCCATTCCCCTTCCCATCGAGGACAGTTAAGCATGATACTGCTGCAAAACCCTAACATGACATTTACTGAGCTGAAAGATAGAGCTATCCGTCTGCAGCAGCTGGAAGAGCCACGTGAAATAACATCTGTGCCTGACACTGCAGTAGCACCTCAGCAGCCGGCAGCGCCAGCGACATCTGCTATGTCAGCGACTGCTGCTGAGGCCGGGGAATATATCTCAAATGCAGCCCTCAACCAAAAGCTAGATGCCCTGACAGACACCGTGATCTCCATGGCCAAGGTCATCAAGGAACTGCGAGAGTCAAAGCCTGCACCCAAGATCGAGTTGGCGACCAGCAGAGAGGATGTTCCGTGGATGAGGTCCAGAAGATACCCAGCAGCAAGAGGACGACCCAGCGATCGCTACCAACCAGACGGACAGCCCATTTGCCGCCGTTGCCAGAAATCAGGCCATCTTGCTCGTGAGTGTCCTTTAAACGACGATTCCCTGGGCAGGCGGGCCGCTCCCCAGGAATGAACGCTCAAGGCCCCTCCGCCTGGTATGACAAATTCGTGGGAGGAAAGCCGGTGATCCCTATTGTGTTGGATGGCATCCCCTTTAGTGCCCTGCTGGATACCGGATCCCAAATAACATCCATCCCACATGTTCTATATAAAAGGTACTGGGCTGATTCAGACATTACTAATGCGCCAGATGACTTTAACTTTGATATATGGGCTAGTAATGGACAGGTAATACCAAAGGTTGGATTTAGAGAGATGAATATTCAGGTTGGGAAGGTAGAATTGCAGAACCAGGGTATTATAATCATAGATGTTAACCGGCAAGACCGTGAACCCGTGATGCTGGTAGGAATGAATGTAATTGAGAAATGTTTTTCCGAAGTGTTAAGTGTTTTGCAGCAAATCGCCGAGACTGCCGGAACTGGACAACAGAGGCTTCTGCACAAAGAGATCAAAGCCCTGATGTTGAAGCAGCAGGTAGAAATCTCCGGAGGTGAGATCGGCAGTGTACGAGTAAGTGATCCAATACCCATTGTAATTCCTCCCAAAACTGAAATGTTGGTATGGTGTAGAGCCGCAATAGGCATTAAAGGGCAAGACTATCAGGCCCGGGTAGAACCCGTGTACTCAGACAGTAGACCGACCATACTCACTGCTAGAGGAGTAGTTGACGTACACAGGGGAAGGGTGCCACATTAACGTCACACTAGACCTCAAGCAGCTTTGATTGTGTGCCTCTGGACTTTTCCTCCAGACTCTGGGACGTTGATTTCCAAATAAAATGCAAAATTACTTTAATCTGAAAACAACCCCTTCGACCACTGAGCAACAGCCTAGTTCTTTTTTCCTTGGCCCATGTAAGGCTGCATTCACACATTGCGCATTTTTTAGCTCTTTTTTGTGTGCGCTTTTCAAAAATATGCAATGTGCCTATTGTCTGCTAGCAAAGTGAAAGTGAAATTCACTTTGCCGTACAGACAGTGCGTACAAATACGCCGCACTTTTATGGGAAAAAGCGCTTCCGTAAAAAGAATCGACATGTCAATTCTTTACGCAGCAGCTCCCTCGCTTTTTCCCATGAGGCCGACACTGATGCATCCGATGTCACAGAGGGGGAGGAAGAATCCTGGTTCCTCCTCCCCCTGTGACATCTGTGACCAGCCCCATTTGATTTTGCAGTGTATTAATATACACTGCAAAATCAAATTGAAATAAAGCCAGATGTATTAAAAATAATAAAGAATGAATACTTACCTTTTCTGACGCCTTTTTGTGGTCTCCGGTGCAGAGGCAAGGCGACGTATCATCCTGCCAGGGCCTTTCATGATGTCATGATGTCTTGGGCGCTGATTGGCTGCTCGCGGTCATGTGATATGTATCACATGACTGTGAGCGGCCAATCAGTGCCCGTGACATCACTCTGCCATCATGAAAGGCCTTGGCAGGATGATATGTTGCCTTGCCTCTGCAACGGAGACCACGAAAAGGCATCGGAAAGGGTAAGTATTCATTCTTTATTATTTTTAATACATCTTGCTTTATTTAAATTTGATTTCGCAGTATATATCAAATGGGTGCTGGCAGACATGTCACAGAGGGGAGGAGAAACGAGGATTCTTCCTCCCCCACTGTGACATCACTTTTCTCCCGGGCCGTAAAAAAGCGTGCTGTGTGAACAGCACTGCTTCTTTTTTTGCGCTTTTTTGCGTGGGTAAAAAACTCTGGCAAAAGCGCCCGTGCAAAAAAGCGCAAAAACAGTGCGATGTGTGAACATAGCCTTAGACGCTTCTTGCATTGTTTATTGGTTATAATTAGCTCGACACAAGGATTGCAACAGTTGTAGCCCATGTCCTGGATACATCTGTGTGTAGAGGATCTTGAAACATTGACTCCAATAGCAATCCACTCCTTATGAATCTCCCCCAAATCTTTGACTGGTCTTCTCTTAACAACAGTGGCATAACAAGACCACTGTAGGCCCCGATGCAGCATTGACACCGATTTTTCTATCACCCTCAATGCACAGTTGATGAGAGGGAAGGGGGGGTGCTGCTGCTGCCGCTAGTGGGTGGCTGCTGTGACATTACTCACATTTCTTGTTCACCGACAACAGCACCGCCGATAACAGGAGGAGAGGAGGAGCGGGCACAGCTGCAGGAAGTGGGGTTTCACTTACTTCCCGTCCTCCCTCCTCTCCTCGGACACCCGCGGTCGTGGCTGGAAGCACAGGCCCCCCTGCTGGGAGGCGTGGGCCCCTCTAAAGGGGTGGACCTGGTCTCAGCCACAACTGCTGCGTCCGTGGTAGTTACGCCCCTGCTTAACAATCCTTTCAAGGCTGCGGTTATCCTGGTTGCTTGTGCACCTTTTTCTACCACTTCTTTCTTCCACTCAACATTCCATCAATATGCTTGGATACAGTACTCTAGGACCAGCCAGCCTCTTTAGCAATGACCTTTTGTGGCTTATCCTCCTTGTGGAGTGTGTCAATGACTGCCTTCTGGACATCTAGTAAGCAGTCTTCCCCATGATTGTGTAACCTACTAAACCAGACTAAGGGACCATTTTAAATGCTTAGTAAGCTTTTGTAGGTGTTTTGTGTTAATTATCCTAATTTTCTGAGATAATGACTTTTGTATTTTCATTGGCTGTAAGCCATAATCTACAATATTAACAGAAATAAACACTTGAAATATATCACTCTGTTTGTAATGACTCTATAGATGTGTTTCACTTTATGTATTGAATTACTGAAATAAATTATCTTTTTGATGATATTATAAATTATTGAGATGCACTTGTACTTACAATAGTGTGGTGGATGCCGTGGATGGATATTGATGTTAGAGGGGTCTTTCTATTGTGGATTGCTGTGAAAGGTACAAAGATGTCAGCCTATATAGTCTTCCTGAAATGGTTCGTGGGAGTGTCTGAAACTGGTTTCCGGGCATGCTTTATCAGGAAAAGTGGATCCATGCACACGTATCCAGGTTCCAGAGCCCCATTTTAATGCCAGCCACATGGTCACAGATCAGGGTGTTTCCACATGCACCCAAAAGTTCCGGCATCCCCATTGAAAGTCAATGGAGGATAAAACAAATGCGGGTGCATATGGTTTTAGTTGGATTCGCCCATATTACAAAAACGGTAGTGGGAAACCAGCTTAAGTGATTGTGAAAAAAAGGTCTAGTGGGAGGAGAAAAAAAGGACAAGTGTCTTCTTTGAAGCATCTCCTGGGGGAAAATGCTCCAAACTTAGCTCTGTCCAATAAAAACATTTCAAAAGACACTTCAAGAATAAAACTCTCCAACAACACTTCAGGAGACCAAAACTATTTATATAGCCCTGTCAATAGTGACTTAAGAATATTGTTGTGAGCTGTGAACACCGTCATCAGGCTGGAAACACACTCTCTACATGCGAGTCTCTCGGACGAGATTCAGATGAGACTGAATCAGTCACCCTGATTGGCCCCTCCCTTTCTGTACGTGAGTGTGATGCTGCGCAAAAACACAAGCAGCTGACATTCCCGTCCAGAGAGGGAAAGGTCGTTCAGGGTCACTGATCGGAGTCTCGTCCGAGAGACTCGCATGTAAGTGGGTTTACACGCTGCATATTTTTATGCGAGTGCTCTTGCAGTTTTTGTAGCCAAAACCAGGAGTGGCTGATTAAAACCAGCAGTGGGTGATTAAATACAGAAGAGGAGCACTTGTTTCTATTAAGGCCGCTTCACATATAGGATATAGGTGAACGAGATCGTTAGCTATGTCACATGACCGTGATCCTTCCAACACCGTTAGTGCGTTGATGTACCATGAGGAAGGTGCTGGGACAGCACTGAAACGCATTGGTTATGGCCAGTGGCGTAACTACCGTGGTCGCAGCTGGGACCGGGCCCGCCCCCAGGGGGGGCCTCGCTCCGTGCCAACGGCCGCCCGCCACGACCGCGACAGCGCCGGAAGAGGAGCGGAGGGAGGACTGGAAGTGACAGAAGACACTTCCTGCAGCAGCGCAGCAGTGCCCGCCCCTTCACTGCTCCACAAGCCGGGAGGCAGAGCAGGTACTCGCGCTGGCGACCACCGCTAAAACAACCCGACCGCTAGCACCCCATCCCCCCCCCAAAACCCCCTGCTTCTCAACCGGCCGGCACCAATAGCACCCCCCCCCTCACCAAAGGGGCCCCGGGTTGCATCTTGCACCGGGGCCTGCGGGTCGGTAGTTACGCCACTGGTTATGGCTGAATAGAGGATCTGATGGTGGAAACAACCCTTGTGAAGTACATTGATTAAAGCAGCAGCACGGACCGTGGAAACAATTCCTGTTTAAGCTACCGTTAGTGCGTTGTCACACGCAAGGATATCGTTAACGATCTTAAATTTGACAACGCTCCAGCTATTTGTGTTCAAATATTTTTTATTGGTTTGCAAATAAAAGAACGGTATAACATACAGTATGATTTGCAGAAATGATATGAAATCAATGAAGTACAATAAAAGGAGATTAGTAATGTAGGTGGTACAATATGAAGAAAGATGTACAATCTATATATTCATAGACCAAGGATGAATCAGAAATATATAACACTACTCAAGGCTTTAGTCGCTCGGTCAATGATTTAGGCTATGTGCACACAGGAAGGTTTACTGCAGGTTTAGCCGCGGAAACCGACGGTCGGTTTCCATGAGGTTTATGTAAATTTATGTTAATCCAAAAGTGGCTTTTGGGTTAACATATAAACCTATGGAAACCGACCCCCGGTGTGCACACACCGGCGGTTTCCACATGCTCATCCGTTGCTAACCCGCTGGGTTCCCAGCGGGTTAGCAAAGAATGAGCATGTTCTATAATCCGGCCGGTTCTGCAGCGGCTGCAAGCAGAATCATGTACTGCTTCCAGCCGCCGCAACACCGCCGGCGCTAACCCGCTGGCCACCCGCCCGACACCCGCCGCACAACCGCGGCACATACCGCCCAGCCGCCGCCGACCCTAACCCGCTGTGCACCCGACAACGTGTGCACATAGCCTTATATAAATATCAATCATATTCCAGTAATTTGGTTATTTAATGTACTAGCTGGGTGCCCGATGCACATGCATCGGGATTCTAGCAGAGCGAGTCGCCTATGCGCGGGCATAGCGAGTCGCCTTAGAACTGCTCGCAATGGCCGCTGCTCGGCCAATGCTTCGGGCGTATCTACATGACCACGCTGACTCGCAGCGTGAGCGGACTCAAAAGGGGCAAAAAACCCATTTGTGATAGATAGCGAGTTGCTAAACAGTAACTTAACTATTTACATACATGGAAGTACAAAGAGTACGTATATAAAAATGCCTGCTATGAATTAACGTGGGTATGATTTACTTCAAATAGTAATGGTAAATAAGTTGGATTGAGGTACAAAGATTAATCTGGCCTTGTACAATGTTGAGGTCTTTATGGTTGATTTGTAGGAGACATCATTTTATTCCACTCCTTCCAACGCTCCAGCTATTTGGAGAGGAACGTTTGAACGATTTTACAAAGCGGCAGGAATAGGTGAAATATGAACGACATTGTTCAAAAAGGTGTCACACTGAACATTGTTGCTGCTTCCCAGGACGTTAATTGGAATTATAGATTTGAGGTCAGGATCTCAAATTTTTGCTGAACAATCCCACGATTTATCCTCCCTACATCGTTCGTTTACACACAATGACGCACTAATGATATTGTTTGAACAATCACAAATCTGTGACATTTCAACAATATCGTTAACGAGATCCTAGAGTGTGAAGCGGCCTTTAGACTTTTCCTCTGATTGCTCCTCTCCTGGTTTTGGCTACAAAAACGGCAACAGCACTCGCGTAAAAATATGCAGCAAATACGCAGCGTGTGAAGTAGGAGTGTTTCCAGTCTCACAGACCCAACAGGTGATGTCTGTCTGTACAGTTCTATATTGTGAAGAAGTGACAGCTCGGTGGTTTCAGGACACTGCACAGCTTGGACACATGAAGACAGGGCGGACAGGACAGCGGACAGACACACCGTGTGAGGACAGAACGGGGACACACTCTGTGACAGGCGGACAGACACACCGTGTGAGGACAGAACGGGGGACACACTCTGTGACAGGCGGACAGATACACCGTGTGAGGACAGAGCGGCGGACAGACACACGTGTGAGGACAGAGCGGGACACACAATCTGTGACAGATACACCGTGTGAGGACAGAGCGGGACACACAATCTGTGACAGATACACCGTGTGAGGACAGAGCGGCGGACAGACACACCGTGTGAGGACAGAGCGGGACACACAATCTGTGACAGACACACGTGTGAGGACAGAGCGGGACACACAATCTGTGACAGATACACCGTGTGAGGACAGAGCGGACACACAATCTGTGACAGACACACCGTGTGAGGACAGAGGGACACACAATCTGTGACAGACACACCGTGTGAGGACAGAGCGGACACACAATCTGTGACAGATACACCGTGTGAGGACAGAGCGGCGGACAGACACATCGTGTGACGAACAGGACGGAGCTGAGAAAACGAGCGGCGCAGTGTGAGGCGGCTGAGGGTGGGACCAGTGCAGTGGGCGGAGCCATCGTATGGGGGCGTGTCTGCACGTCTGCAGCTGTGAGGAACAGACCGGAGCGCAGAGGTCTGTGCAGTCCAGTGTACCGGGGATGCTGCTCCGGGGCTCTGCTCCACAGCTGCGGATATCACCGGTGTACGGGAACACTGTCAGCAGGACACCACGGCACATGGGCCCCGCTGCAGCAGTCCCCAGCTTGTCCTGCGCTCCTGCATGTAGTTCTCCGGATCAGAGGACCGTCCCGTCTGCTGAACATCCCAGGATGGGGGGGAACCTCGGCTGCCATCGCTCCATCCCCAAGGACCCCTCTGACCTGTGTCAGAAGAACCGCAAGTTCAGCGCAGCCTGTAACTTCAGCAACATCCTGGTGAGTCAGGAGAGGCTGAACATCAACACTGCCACCGAGGAGGAGCTGATGACCCTGCCCGGGGTGAACAGGCAGGTGGCACAGAATATCGTGGAGTACAGAGAGTACATCGGGGGCTTCAAGAAGGTGGAGGACCTGGCTCTGGTCAGTGGAGTGGGGGCTGCCAAGCTGGAGCAGGTGAAGTTTGAGATCTGTGTGAGCAGTAAGAGTGGCTCTGCCCAGCACTCCCCCAACTCTCTAAGGAAGGACATGGACTGTGGGCACCATAGTGGGCACCTGTCTGCAGCCAGGATCAACATCAACAGTGCAACAGCAGCACAGCTGATGACCCTCAGAGGGGTGTCTGAGGAGATGGCTCAGGACATCATTCACTATCGCACCCAGCATGGCCCTATGAAAAGCATCGAGGACTTGGTCAAAGTGGACTCCATTACCATATCATTTCTGGATAAAGTAAGACACCAAGTCTATGTCCAGAGGTCCAGGCCTCCATCCACACACACAAATGGAGGCTTACACTTCATGGCCAAACCTCATCCTAGTCCGACCTCTCTAAGTTTACAGAGCGAAGACCTGGACTTCCCACCTGGAGGACCAACTCAGCTCATCTCTACCAGACCTGCGGTGGAGGTCTTTGGTGGGGTTAGAGGAGGGGAAGCCTGTGCTCAGGTTGGCCACATGGAATCTCCAGAACTGTAGCCTGGACAAGGCCGGCAATCCGGGTGTGAGGGAAGTAGTATGCATGACCATTTTGGAGAACTGGTAAGTTGTGAAGGGTACACGGTTTATAGGTCATGTTGTACATCTCCTTATGTCTAAGCTACCCCATCGAATTATGTAACTATCCCTGACCCCATTTTCAGAGGGATTAGGGAAAGCATGTCACTTGTCGCTGTCATTTGCTGCATGTAAATAAATATATGTATAACAGAAAACTTCTAAAATGTCCATAATCCAATTACTTTATGTTCTATGTCTTCATATATGCTATCATTGAATATAGCCATTTGTTAGGTAGCCCATGTCCTATATATAGTACCTCATCTATTTGTAATTAGTAGTGGTGCTACCAACATCCTCTAACTTTCCGTATCGTTCTATATATTCCATTTAATATGATGTGTTATTTTAAGGCTATAAGCCGATGAATAAATGTGTATAATAGTAAGCGCTGAGAGCTAAAACAGGATACACAATGCTCTTAATATATTACCTTTGAGTTTGTTTTATATGATGTGTTATTTAAGGCTATAGATGAAATGAAACAAAGTGCCAGTCGTGGCATGAAAATATATGGTTGGCATAATATAATAAATGACACAATACAAAAAATAATTTTGATATTGTTTAGGAAAGTACATTATATACAATGTTTACTTACTCAGTAGACTACAGGTAGGCCTGATTAGGTGCTACTAGTATCACTGTTTCTTTAAAATCTATTTAAAGAGAACCTGTCATGTTGTAAATACAGTAAAATCTGTGGACAGCAATACAGAATGAGAAACTGAGCAGAATGATATGTATACTATGGGTTTGTTGGGAAATTCATTATAACTTGTTTTTTATTCTCACTATTTATTCCACAGTTCTTTACAGATATGATCAACACTGTCCCCATTGGGGCTCACAATCTAAATATCCTATAATTAGGTTTTTGGATTGTGAGAGGAAACATAGAACTTGGAGGAAACCCACGCAAACACAGGGAGAACATACAAACTCCTTGCAGATTTCATCCATGGCGGGAATTGAACCCAGTGCTGCAAAGCAACAGTGCCAATCACTGAGCCATCATGTTGCCCGTTCAATGAAATCCATGGTTATTTTGCCTGAGTCAAGTGGATGGTTTTACCAGTGACTGGAAGCAACATCTGCATGTATAGTCAGAGGAAGAATGTCAATCACTAGTAAGACTGCCCACTGGATTTATAGGCATTCAGACACCAGGGATTTCAGTGATTAGAGTAATGGCCGCTTTACACGTTGCGATATCACAACGCAACAACAATAAAAAGTCACGTGGTGTGGCCGTTGCAGATGATATCGTTCGTGCGTTGTGTCGTGTAAATGGGCAATGCAACGCGAAAACAACCTAACTACGATATTGCATAAAGATTGTGCAAGCCCTTCAACCGTACGATATTGTATATGCGATGTGACAGGATCGTGCTGTGTGACAGCGCAACTACGATTTGGAGCGCAACTTCCCCTATTCACTCCAATGTTAAATGGTCGTTCCCTGGGTTGCTCATACCCAGCGCAAAGAAGGGGCGTACACCATCATAGTTGTGTTGCCTGTCGATATCTCCCTGTGTAACATCTCCCATGCGATCTTGGACAATTGCCAAAAATGTGCGCGCTCCCGTGAAGTTGTTTACAATATTGGAACGATATCGCGACGTGTAAAGCGACCCTAAAAGTTTTAGTGAAACTTTCCATATAAAATGTAAATCAATCTTTTCAGTTTCTCCTGCTCTAAAGCATTCCACCTGCAGATCTGGTACATTTTCAACCTGACAGGTTTGCTTTAAGTGTAAGCAATACAGTATCTAGGACACCATTGAGGTAGAGCAGATAAGATGCTGTTCACACTGCATTTGTTAATTCCATTCTACTGCTCCTTCATAAAAATAGAATGATACAAATAGAATTACCAGATCTGTTACATGACAGACTCCAGCAGCACCCAGTGCATCCAATTGACTGTAATGGATCCACTAGTTTTCTATTATGGTGTCTGTTCTTCTATCAGTAGTGCAGCATGCTGAATTATGGTGTCCTGTATTTTGGCTGGATCTGAAATGAAGTCTCCATTGCAGGTGTCAATAAAGCCTAAGGATTCGCTAACAACTGCGTATAAATACGCTTAGTGCAATCCAATTAAAAATGCTATATGCGGCTTTGTGAGTTTTTCCCCAGTTGATTTCTGCATGAGGAAAAAATTGCAGCATGCTGCGTATGCTCATGTAAAATGTTCCTAGATTCACCAAGTCTGTGGGTGCGAGAGAAAAAATGAACTTCACATTGACCGTCTGTATGACATCCATTTTTACTGTTGCTTTATTACTGTGTTCCACAGAACACTGAAACTGTTCTGTAAGTGATTGTAGAATAATAACTGATACATTTTATACTGATTGCATATGTGTGTCATATAAATGATAGGCGAGAAAAAAATCACACTCTCATGACATATAGAATGCCAAATGATTTCACTTTTCCAACTTTTCTGGATGAAAATTGGACTGATTTCTTTAAACGCAGATGTGAACGAACCCATTAGGGAGAGACTAACATAGCATCATTTCTGTTATATGTTTGTAAACAGGTACAATAATAATAACAATAATATCCCTTTTCCTTTGTGCCTTTGTAATGGTAAGTAAATCTTATGGTGGGTTTACACGTCCCGATATCGTGGCGATATCGTAGGCAACGGCGCGGGAGCGCGCATTTTTTGAGCGCTTTTCCCGATATCGCATTGGCGGTTTACACGCTGCGATATCGGGAAACAACGTCCCTACGATGTGTACGCCCACCAACCCAGTAACGACCATTTAACATGGGAGTTAATGGGTGAGGTGCGAGTACACATCGTAGTTGGGCTGTTACACGGTACGATGCTGCTACAACGGCCATGCGACATCGGGCAGTTGAATAGCACGCTCATTCAACCCCGATATCGTTTTGGCATCGTTCCAGCATCACGTTGTATGTTCAAACCGTACAACGCGCGAACGATATCGGGTCCAACTCCCGAACCACGTGACTTTTTGTCGGAGTTGGATCAGAGTTGGACGCCGATATCGCGACGTGTAAACCCGCCATTAGGGCTTGGAAACGCTCATCTGAGTTTGACAGACGAGACTCAGCTGTCATTCCCTGTCCAGAGAGGAAGAGGCCGTTTAGGGTCACTGCTCCAGCCTGTTCCGAGTCTCGTCTGTCAAACTCGGATGTAAGTAGCATATTGTGTCTGAGCCCTTAACGAGAGAAAAGCAGATGGTTTTCAGGTTTTGGGAACCTTCTGTATAGACAGACTGTTTTATGCGTTAAATGTTTCTACTAGTTCTTATTGTTAGTGAGGTGTGGGTTAATAGTTTTTTAGTTTTGGTAAACAATATGATAAAGAATAAAATAAAAAATGATACGGAAGGATAAATATTGTGTGCTTAGGCTACCTTCACATTACGATTTGAAGGGAGCCGATGCTGTCCGATATAATTCGGACAGCATCGGCTCCCTTCTGATGCCTGGAATCGGGTGCCAAATAGGCACCCGATTCCGGCATAAAATCGGCGCCGGGCTGCAAAAAAAAAAATAAATAAATAAAGGTTATTCTCACCTCCCCCCGAGCCCCCGCCGTCTTCCGCCATCTTCTGCCATCTTCTTCTAGGCTCCCGGTGGCTCCCGCAGGCTGCCGGTGTCAGCAGAGGTGTACCTCTGCTGTACACAGGACCTGCGGTGATGTCACGTGACTGTGACATCACCGCAGGTCCTGAACAGCAGAGGGAGTGCTCTGCTGACACCGGCAGACTGCGGGAGCCACCGGGAGCCTAGAAGAAGATGGCGGAAGACGGCGGGGGCTCGGGGGGAGGTGAGAATAACCTTTATTTTTTTTTTTTAACACTTGTGCTCCTAGTTAGGAGCAGTTTTACTGTACTGAGCATGCTCAGTACAGTAAAACGGGGTCCGAGGAGACATAGATGTTTCCTCGGACCCTTCTCCATAGGGTCCCATGTTATAGGGATCGGGTCAGATCGGAGCAGGCTCTGATTTTAGCACCGATAATAAAATCGGACAGAATCGGATCGGACCAAATCGGATGGCATTTAGTGCACATCCGATTCGGTCCGATCCCCATAGGGATACATGGGGTCCGAAAATCGGTCCGATGCTGTCCGATTTTTTTCGGACAGCATCGGAAATCCGAAAATCGTTATATGAAAGCACCCTTAGATTGGTATTGCTTGGTCTATCCGGACAGATATTGGCTTTTTGTCAATGGCAGATGCTTTTTTGAATCAAAGAAATATTTTCTGCTTAGTCACTGAAGAGCAGTATATTATTTACGGTCAACTTTTTTTTAGAGGTATTAAAATGTAAGGCTGCGTTCACACGCTGCTTAATTCACTATTTACGCAGCGCTTTTTAATGCTTGCATAAATGCAGCGCTGGATATGCATCCCAGCAAAAGCAAGGGCTTTTGCTGAAATGTGTTCACACATTGCGTCTTTTTGCGCATGTGCTTTCACTGCAAAGTGCATATGCAAAAAGAATCAACATATCGATTCTTTGTGCATTTTTACATGCACTTTTCCTATAGCTCACATTATAAAATGGGCTCAGGAAAAGCACAGGTAAAAATGCGGAGTGTGTGAATGCAGTTGTGCTTTTTTGCGCAAGGTGCGGGCAAAAACACGCAACTGCATAAATACGCAGGCAATACGCAACACTTGAATGTAGCCTAAAGGCCATGTCACACGCTTCAATTTAGGGAACGATATTGTTAGCGATCACATGCACGCGCGATCGCTAACAATATCGTTCACATCACTGGTGAGCTGTCACACAGGCAGACTCACCAGCGATGTGGAGCAGCGAGATCGCTGGTAACTATGGTACACATCGGGTTACTAGGCACCGGGCGGCGCTTAGTAAACCGACGTTTACCATAGATACCATCTCCCAGCATAGGCTCTGCGGCTGGGAGATCGTTCATCGTGGTGTCAGACACCACGATGATGCAGATTGATCAAGCGATTATCGCTTGATTTGAGCTCCTGCTCACAAATCTGCGATCGATCAATCAAGCGATTTTACATTGTAAAATCGCTTGATTACACGCAGCGACGCACAGACGATATCGCTTAAGCGATCAAAAAAACAGATCTTTAAGGCCATGTCACACGCTTCAATTTCTTGAACGATATCGCTTAAGCGATCTGCTTTTTTGATCGCTTAAGCTATATCGTCTGTGCGTCACTGCGTGTAATCAAGCGATTTTACAATGTAAAATCGCTTGATTGATCGATTGCAGATTTGTGAGCAGGAGCTCAAATCAAGCGATAATCGCTTGATCAATCTGCATCATCGTGGTGTCTGACACCACGATGAACGATCTCCCAGCCGCAGAGCCTATGCTGGGAGATGGTATCTATGGTAAACGTCGGGTTACTAAGCGCCGCCCGGCGCCTAGTAACCCGATGTGTACCATAGTTACCAGCGATCTCGCTGCTCCACATCGCTGGTGAGTCTGCCTGTGTGACAGCTCACCAGCGATGTGAACGATATTGTTAGCGATCGCGCGTGCATGTGATCGCTAACAATATCGTTCCCTAAATTGAAGCGTGTGACATAGCCTTTAGTCTTTCTCATTAACCAAATTCTCACCTTGTGTGCAATTTTCAAAACTACAACCAGTCTTACTGGGTTACCATAACCCACCAGAGGAAATCATGCTGAGGGCCGCACTTCATCTCTCTACATAATGTGACATCCTCTTTTAATTACGGTACATTGTAAACCTTGTTATCATTGCACACACACAGCTTCTCATTAGGAAGTTTAAAGTGGTAGTCCAGGTTTTTCAAGAAAGTATGCACTCATTTTATGTGACTGGAGACTTGTGTTTCCTAACATTGATCGCAGCACGTTCTGACAAGATTCTCTGGTACTTTCGGTAAAACCACGCATTCGTGTATAAATATACAATAAGTAAACATCCAGCCACATTACAACCAGTCATGCACGGCCTCACTCAATTCACTTGTATTGAGCAAGGATGCGCATGTCTAGTAGGATTATGGCCAGACTTTTGTAAATCACAAACTTGTGTGCCCCTGACCGCTTGTTTTCAGAGTCAGCGCAGGGAATCTTCAGAGCACCGGCACTGGAAAATCCTCACAGAGCGAGCTGCATGTGATAAAGTGAAAAGCCTGGACAGCCCCATTAAAGTAGGCTGTTCTGAATCATCCATTACAAACAGATCCTATTGGCATGTGATTGGCTTTAAAAATGGTCTATTTTTGCTTGTTCTTTAGGCAAATTAATGTCATTGCTTAAGCTCACAAGAGAATACTTTTTACCTATAGATAGGCCTTAAACGGATCTGTTTTGAGGGTAGTATATTCTCTAGTAATGAGATAAGGTCGTAGACATTTATAATGAAGACTCTTACATTGGAAAAAATATTTGTAATGGGCTATTAGAAATCTAACCTGTTCATTCCCTTTTTCATACAATGTTTCATCATCTCCTGGTCACAATAGACTTCAACTTGTCCGCAAAATGAACGTAAAAGTAAAAGGTATGGTGGGATATTGTAGCCTAGTGTATTAGATTTAGTGCAATAGTCCTGTGAATAATGCACTTTTGGGGATGATGAACACATATTCATAAATTCATGTCAGTCATATTGACAAACAAAGATATAAAACTATTGCGTTATTATATTGGAAGACCTGTACCCATTGATTAAAAATTCACTTTAACTGGTCCATATATGTTTACGGGGAAGTCAGGAGACATAGCTGTCATCCAACTATTTATTCACCATATAGTTTGGATATGAACTGTCATATGAAGAGTTTTGAAGAAACTATTGTAAATAATTGTTTAGTTACTCTCTTAGGGCTGTGGTAGTGTGATCACCCATCAGCAGGACTGTAACAACTAATCTTAAAGGGATCCTGTCACCTCCAAAACGCTTCCTAAGCTAGCAAAACATGTCCCTGCACCATATTATCACTAATCCCACACTCCTTTTGTCTCAGAAAAGTGTGGCACCCCAAGGGTTAATGTGCCACAGAAACATCAACACAGGTTTACTCCCCACACAACATTACACTAGAAAGTGGGAGGAGTTTAGGTGGCACCTGCACTAGTGGGAGGAGCTAAGTTGTTTACCACAGAGCAGGAGTGACAGTTAGTTCAGTTTAGTGGGAGTCTGGAGCAAGAGCAGAGTCAAGTAGAAGTGGAGGTCCTGAGAGGTATGAGGAGAGGAGACAGCGGAACAGAGGAACATAGTTGCCCCAAAAACCTGACCCCGGGGAGGCGCTTAAGACGGATACCGGATCCGAGGCTGTGCCTGAGACAGACAGGACAGTAAACATCGGCATAGTGAAGGTCCACCATCTTCACAGCACCATAGCAAAGCAACACGGAGGTATCAGTGACACAGAGGACTCAAGTTGCCCAGCAGATTGGTACCCGTGAGCAGAGACAGGGCCAGCAGTATAGCTACAAGCAGCAGCAGGGCCACACACAGCGCTTAAGTAGGAAGCCAAGGACCCGTTCAGGGTGGGAGCAACCTGGTACAGACTCCGTGGACAATATTATGATATACCATCTGCAAGTAAAGACTTGGAAAACAACAGAAACCGTGAGTGTGTGTGATCCTTATACTGAAGCCCCACTTGCCCTCATATACTGCGATTACCTCTACTCTCATCATCTCTACTGCTAGCCCTACTCTCCTGCAGCATCAATAACTATCCTCACAGACTTTAATTACTACTACCACTGCCCCGGGGAACCCAATTCTGCCCACAGGAACTATTCTATACAAGCTGCTATCCCATCATCCCCGGAGGTTCTGCAGCAGCGGCGGCCCCATTACTGGCCGCATATAGTGGGTGGCGTCACGAGTGACAAATCCCCTGTAAATAACCCCCATTTTATTGTGCGGGCCCGGGACACGGTCCGGACCAGGACCGCCGTGACATCCCCCAGCAGTACACCGGTCCGGCACCGAGTACCCCGTCCCAGTGGGCTCCTCAAAAGCATCCTGTGAAAGTGGAGAAAAACGTTTTATAACTTACTCATTAGTGATGTTAATTAGCAGGGGTTATATCCTTTAGGCCCTAGGGCGGCCCTCTTCATCATAAGATCACGCCCTAATAGGCTCCCTGCTCTCCACGGCGCTGCCTGGGCTGTAATGACGTGAATCGCGTAATTTCCTGCATCAGGTGATGTCAGTACACCCATGCCGCTGTGTACTGCTTCAAGCACCGTGCGGGTGTACTGACGTCACCCGATGCCGGAAATGACGTGATTCTCGTCATTACAGCCTTAACTGCGCTGTGGAGAGCAGGGAGGCGCTGAATACAATATGAATAGAAGATCACGCCTATCAAGGCGTGATCTTATGACGAAGAGGGCCCACCCCAGGGGCTAAAGAATATAGCCCCTGCTAATTAACATCACTAATGAGTAAGTTATAAAATGTTTTTCTCCACTTTCACAGGATGCTTTTCTGAGACAAAAGGAGTGTGGGATTAGTAATAATATGCTGCAGGGACATGTTTTGCTAGTTTAGGAGGCGTGTTGGAGGTGACAGGATCCCTTTAATACCCTTAAATAAAATTAAAAAAGTTAGACTATAATCCACTATATATTATTTTCAGCAGTATGTCAATTCAAAAAAAGAGATGCTTATGATTAACTTGGTCTCCGAAGTTTGCCACATGCCTTTTTGTAATACTGAAGGATAATGCAAATGGTGATGACACAGTACAAATACTTACCTTCCAATTTTTAAAGAACAGAAAGAGGGAAAAATATGCGGCATGGCAAATTTTGACCACATCCATAACCACACCCCAAGGCATACCCATTTAGGCAGACAGTGGGGGACATTCAGCATCTGGCCCAGACTGCGGGGCATAGACCTAAATCCTGGATTGTCCAGATATATGCTGGACAGTTGAGACTAGAGATGATTCACAGGAATCAGGTACAGAGTAAAGGACAGTGGTACCTGGCAGCTAGGTGAGAGGTTGTGAATCTCTTACCTTCCGGTATCCCTTATGCTGCTTTTGATTTACTATGATTCGTGTGATGTCATCTGTACATGATGCTCATCTGTATTTGAGACCTATAGAATTATTTTTTGTTCATTCATTCATAGTTGTATCCGCCAAAACATTCTCATCATTATGTGTGCTTCACTATATGAAATCTGGCTTTTTGTGTCTGTAAGGCCACAAGCACATGTTGAGTATTTGGTAAAAATTTTTCTTCAGTATTTTTGAGCGAAAATCAGGAGTGGAATAATCAGAGGAAATGCACAGGGTAGGCCATTTATATGGATACACCTAAATAAAGTTGGATTCAAAATGGCTGCCATGGTCACCACCCATCTGGTAAAGTTTTCCCCCTCCCATATAGTAATGTGCCACAAACAGGAAGTTGATATCGCCAACTGTTCCCATTTTATTTAGGTGTATCCATATAAATGGCCTACCTTTATAAATGGCCCACCCTGTCTTTTAGAAACACGTCACCATGTCCACATTTTTTACCCACTCCTGGTTTTGGCTTAATACTACTGAGGTAAATATCTCACCAAATACTGAACGTGTGCCCGTGCCTAAGGGATATTTTTTGTAAGGATGGGAGCGTTATACCGTCTTCTGATGCCCAGTAACCTAAATATTTGATTGTTCTAGTAAGCCGTAACATCGGAGGAAGTTTTGGATATTGGAGACTTGCAGAGTTGTACCATCACTAAAGGTCTGATAACATCTTGATTAAAACCAGGGCACATGTGCGCTCTATACAGCGTTGGTGTTTACTGCATTATATAGTCATCATCCGAGAAAACTGGCATTTAGTTTACAAACAATATACCAAAATAATGCTGTAATGTTTATCTACCCTCTTAGGAGAAGGCCCTACAGCAAGAGTTTGGGGGATGCCGCTTTTTATGCCAATCCCGCAGTTAACAGTAATTCAGTGTAAATCTAAAAAAATTTAAAACTATAAAATTTTAAATCATTTCCCTTTTTCCATAATGACAATAGCAAAATGAACTAAAAAAAATAAGTTACATAGCTGTTATTTCGAAAGTGCATAATTATATTAACTAATAAAACATTTATCCCATATGGTAAATGCCTAAATGGAATAAATATTATTATGCCTGAATTCATGATTTTTGATCACATCACCTACTAAAAAAAAAAAGAAATTAATAACAGTGCAAATAAAAATCATTCCAGTTGGATTTGAAGTTCTTTGATTTCAGTACGTTATATGGTAAAATAAACATTTTCATTCAAAACTACAACACTTCCTGCAAAAATGGCTATGCTAATGGAGAAATAAAAAAAGTTATGGCTCTTGAAGGAAAGGTTTGAAAAAAATTAAAGCACAAAGCAAAAAGAATATGTGGTCGTTAAGGGGTTGATTTAGAAATGTAATTATTAAAGTAGGAAAATACACAACCAACAAACAATATACTAGGCAAACTCATGATAAAAATGAGCCCAGATAGCCTTTCTACCTCAAATATTAGAGGTAGAAAGGCCATTTGGGCTCCTCATTTTCATCATGAGTTTGCCTAGTGTATTGTTTGTTGGTTGTGTATTTTCCTAAAGCCCTTATATTAGATTTGAGAGTGCAATATAAAACTTGCAACCTGTGAGTGACCTGAAATGTAACACTCAAGTCTAATTCCGTAAATAAGGCAGCGTGCCACAGAGCTGCTAAACTTTCCCTCCACATGTTTTGGTTTCTGAATGTCTGGTGTCTGCTGATACATAAATATAGAATGTATTAACTTCAAGCAATATACATCTATTAATTTATCTTACACCCCCTTCACATCACGATTTTTTTCCTGGCCGCGGGATCCTGTTTTTTGCAGGACCCCAAGGACAGGAACAGACAGATCCGAATGTGTACCTCCGGATGCCATTTCTGTGTCCGGATCCGTGATTTTGAGGGATCTGAACACAGAAAGCTGGGAGGAGCCGAGCCTGTTATGTCACACGGGGGGAGGAAGAATCCTGTGTTCCTTTCCCTGTGTGACATGTCGGAGCGGAAGTTTTGCTTTCCCAGTGTATCTGCACACACTGTGAAAGCAAAATAAAAGAGAAAACATGTATTAAAAATAAATACTTCTCCACCGGCTGTCCGGGACCCGAGGAGAAGATGTCTGTTTGCTGAGAGGACCTTAAAATGTGATTGGCCGGTAGCGATCAGGTGATATGTCACGTCACATACCACCTGATTGCTACCGGCCAATCACATTTTTAAGGTCCTGGCATCATTCAGACGTCTTCATCTCGGGTCCCGGACAGCCCGCAGAGAGGTGAGAATTTATTTTTTTATTTTTAACATTCCTTTATTTAAATTCATTTTAGCAGTATATGTAGATGCACTGCTAAAGTAAAATTACACTGAAAAGAGCGGTTTTAGTATACTGTGCATGCTCAGTACACTAGAATGAGATCCGGGAAACAATCCTGTTTTTTTTTCTCGGATCCCAGATCCATAGACCCCCCCATGTTATTTGAATCGGACAGCGTTGGATCTGATGCTGTCCGATTGTGTCCGCTGTGCCCAAAATCGGAGCAGTCTCTGATTTTGGAGACGTGCAAACAGCGGGCACAATTGGATCCCTGCACACATGGATGGCTATTAAGCATCAATCCGTGCCCATCCGTGCCCATAGGGATACATGGAGACCAAATCGGATCCCTGGTTATCAGTTGTACAATGGATAGTTACGGATCCCAAAAAATCGTGATGTGAAGGGAGCCTTAATTCTACAGTGTCAATGCATTTTACGGCTATGTACAGCTTAAGTAGTCTCATTTACATAGAAGTTCCAGCTCACTGTGTTGTGTTTTGTTTGTATCCTCCTGGAGTGTAGATGCCGACCCTGCCTCGGCCTAATGTAAAACCAGGATAATGAAGTGGAAAATGAAATGCGTCGACTCAGGTCACGCTGACAATGTAATCTTTTCTGTATTGCACTTTTTATTGGAAAAGAAAACAGAAAAAAAATCTTCCATGTTGAGCTGGATTTCATTTTATTTTCCAAAGTAGTCTCATCACTGATTTGGCTAAAAGAGATGTGTAAGGGCCCTTTCACATCTGCGTTTATTTGAAATCGCGGCAGATGCGGTGAAAAAACCGCATCTGCCGCGATTGCCGCATAACCGCTGCACTTGCGGCGCGGTAGCGGTAATCCCCCATAGAAAGTATAGGGGGACTTGCGGCAGGTGCGGCAAGTGCGGTTTTGCTCTTGCGGCAGGTGGCGGCCGCGAAAAAAACCGCGGCTGACCGCGGTTTTTTTCGCGGCCGCACCTGCCGCAAGTGCAAAACCGCACTTGCCGCACCTGCCGCAAGTCCCCCTATACTTTCTATGGGGATTACCGCAACCACGCCGCAAGTGCATCGGTTATGTGGCAATCGCGGCAGATGCGTTTTTTTCACCGCATCTGCCGCGATTTCAAATAAACGCAGATGTGAAAGGGCCCTAAGGGAAATCTTATGTTAATCCTGATGGTTTGCTCATAATACTGTGTGTACAGTATGTCTCATTGGGGCAAAGAGAAATTAACTGTATATTATTTTGAAGATCCTCTACAGCACCACTCCAGCATTTTTTAAAATTTTTTCATTTCACCGCACCAGTGGCGCTTTAAATATAAGCCACCAGTCATTGGGGTCTGAATACTTTCCATACCCACTGTATATATATATATATATATATATATATATATATATATATATATATATATATATATGTATTAGCAAAAAAAAAAGAAAAAGCAGCACCAAAATAATAGTGGTGTAAACTTGAGAAAGGATTGCCATATCCGAAACGTCGCCACACCACAAGGCAATAAAAAAAGTTCACACCACTATTATTTTGGTGCTGCTTTTTCTTTTTTTTTTGCTATTATCTAAGGACATTGAGGTGTCTGGAGAAGCGTGCACTGCTTTAAGGTGTTTAGTGCTGTTCCCATTATTACGCACACACACACACATATTTATATACACACACACATATATATATATGTATACACATATATATACAGAAAATCAACATCATGTGACTTAAATATTAATGTCTGAGCAGAATCTCATACGACCATGTGATATTTCAGTTTTTCTATTTCAATAAGTGTGCAAAAATTTCTACATTTCCGCTTTTTTCGGTCAAGATAAGGCGCAGGGTGTACATTTAATGAGGAAAAAGTGCATTTTTTTAATTTACCAAATGGCTGCAATATATAAAGCTGAATGTGTGTGTTTATGTATGTATGTATGTATGTATGTGTGTGTGTATATCCGGGATTGGCATCTACACCGTCGCAAGTACAGCCACAAAATTTTGCACAGTCACTCGTCTGGACCCCGAGAGCGTCATAGGCTATGTTGTGAGGCGAAATTTTAACCCTGCGCGTTCCAGTTCACCAAACAATTTTGCCCCTATCTACATAATGGGGAAAAAGTGACAGTTACCAGTTGACAGTTGTGAATGAGAGGGGCTTAATGATAGCGCCAAAGACTAACAGCACATACCAGCATATAGTCACTAAGGTTGGGCCCCAAAATGAGATATTCACCACGCATGGGGACATGTATACACACCACACGCACTTAAAGAGTAACAGCAAGTGTATAGTCGCTAAAGTGCAGCCCCAACATTGGATACTCACCACGTACCGGAACAAACACACACACCACAAAGAGACACACACAACACAGAGACACACACCCCCAAGGGGACACACACACACACACCCTATAGCGACACATGCACTCACCCCACAGGGACACACACACCACAAAGAGACACGCACAACACAGACACACACACCACACAGACCCCCCCCCCCCACAGGGACACACACACATAGCCACCCTATAGGGACACATGCACTCACCCCACAGGGGCACACACACCACAAAGAGACACACACACACCACAGAGACCCCCCCCCACAGGGACACACACACATACACACCCTATAGGGACACATGCACTCACCCCACAGGGACACACACACACCACAAAGAGACACACACAACAGAGACACACACCACACAGACCCCCCCCCCCACAGGGTCACACACACATACACACCCTATAGGGACACATGCACTCACCCCACAGGGACACACACACACAACAAAGAGACACACACAACAGAGACACACACCACACAGACCCCCCCTACAGGGACACACACATACACACACCCCAGGGACACACACACCACACAGACAGACACAGATGTGCACAAATCACCTCACACAACTCACCTCATACGTGTGCTATCTTTCATTTCCAAACATAAACATCTGATTAAAAACAGCCAATGTGCAACACGTGCCATATAGGGAATTAAGGCAGATGTCAGTCACATGAGCTGTCTATTATGTATATGTGTGAGGTAACATATACTGCCCAGCCAGGGGGAGGGTTTACTGTTGTCTGGAGATTTATTAGGCTGCCTATAGCAATCAATCACAGCTCAGCTTCTATTTTCCTACAGGTCATTAATATGACATATTCAAATTCTATTTTGTTATAGCTAACATCAGTTATTTATTAACCCGGGCGTAGCCGGGTACTACAGCTAGTATATATATATATATTTATCAGATAAAGATGGGTCACCGTTGAAACGTTGCCACGGATCAGAAAAGTATCGACAGCTACACTTTGATTTTGGGTATGCTGCCTATTTTTCTTATTTACGGTGCATTATTTAGGAATTGGACTTTGCCCTTACAGGTTTTGCACCCATTTGTTGTTTTGGTGGTGCTGTCCATTGTTTGAGATATATATATATATATATATATATATATATATATATATATATATATATATACATATATATATATATATATATAAATAACTAAAAAAAAACGGACAGCACTCAGCAAGTTTGGTTCACACTTCTATTTATTGGCCCAACCTACTGCACCAATGGTATACATAGTGGGCTTACAATTGCAATTCATTTACAATCCATTACATCTGTCAAATTCATAACTTTTTATAGGGAAACAATGTGCAAAATGTGCTAAATACAACTTTTTCTCCTGTGCTTATAGTATCCATACAGATAACCATTATCCTCATTAATAAAGTGCATACAGTGTTTTTCCACTATACAATACTAACAAGTTCAGGTGTTAATTAAAAAGGGTTCATATAATTATGACTAATTGTGCCATTTTTTTTTTATTTTGTCTGCTTTACCAGACTCACCCATCACATTCCTATATAACCTCGCCGGTTAGACGATGGCGTCTTCCGGGTTGTTATGAGCATGATCACTGGGGCACCAATGATTTCACCGCTATCAGCCCACGTGATCGGGTTTACCAAGTCGCGGTCCCGCTACGTCACTCGTGCCAGGCTGATGTTGCTTCGGTCATGCGCAGTTCATCACTGAGGCTCCGTTTGCCGTCTTAGTTAGTGGACTATCGCTTCAGCTTCCCTTTACATTAGTTTTATTAAAAATATCGGCATAAGCTCTTTAAGATCTATCTTAGATCAGTGACTAAGGCTCTGGTATTAGGGCACTTAGATCCCCTATGGTCCCTGGTCCACCACATTTGCCCTCTCGTACTGTAGGTGGGTGGTCCTATCCCCACAAGGGGAGATATGAGACCAGTCACTGGGGTCCCTTACTTACCCAACCATCTGCCCTCACTGTCACTATAATATTTATGAATCAAACACATACATACATCTTCCTCATTGGTGCTACCCAGTGTTTTCTGCTCCATATGATCTTACTTATAAACATACAATACAATAATCATAATATTACTTAAATAGATGGATGAGTCTTCATTGTTAAAAATTCTTCTGCTGTTCTGCAAAAGAGAAAAAAATTATTTTTTAAAATCTCATATATAGAAACAAATACATAAAACACTCCACTGTGGAGTAACTCTTGAGGTTTCCTCTCCAGGTCATTTAGATCAGGGTTAATTCACATAACCGGGTTGGGTTTAAAATCAGCATTGAGTCCATTAGGTTTTAAAGATCCTAGCCTATGTATCCATTCCGATTCTTTTATCATCAATTTCTTCTCTCGATCCCCTCCTCTCCTCATGGTGGGATATGAACGATTATTCTAAATTTTAGTTGGCGTTCTGTGTGTCCCATCTCAGTGAAATGTTTAGGGACAGATAACTTTGTTCTTTTTGCAAATTGTGTACCTATGCTGATTTATTCTAGTAAAAAGGCGGCACTCACCATTAGTAGATCTTTTACTTTACTGCATCGGTGTGAGGAGGGGGTGCAGAGGGCGCGGACGACAGCACGCCGTTTCGAGGCTCAGCTCCTTTGACGAGTCCCTCGTCAAAGGAGCTGAGCCTCCGAAACGGCTTGCTGTCGTCCGCGCCCTCTGCACCCCCTCCCCACACCGATGCAATAAAGTAAAAGATCTACTAATGGTGAGTGCGCCTTTTTTCTTGAATTTTTTTATATACTTGGACTTTTGTCACAAGGCGCTACAACACCATTAACAGGGATTTGTAGTGGAAATACAAGGTACATCAGTGCTGTATAGACCGCATGAATCCTTGGAGGTGCCCAGTTACTTTTCTCTACATTATTTTGATTTATTCTAGTGTTCACATCTAATGTTGTTTTCTCACACATATAATTTTTTACATGGACATTCAAGAACATAAATTATATAGTCTGTGTCACATGTCAAATAATGATTAATTTGATACTCTTTATTAGTTTGTGGATGCATGAATTTATTTCCTTTCAACATGTATGTACAATTCACACATGACAAGCATGGGTAACAACCCGTCCTTTGGTTCCCTGTTAGACTGGGTTGTGAGGTATTCCTGAGACTCCCCACATCTGAATGTACTAATCGGTCACATAAACAGGCACCCCGTGTATATGCATATATCGGTGGATTCTTAAACTCTTCCACTTGAAGGAGACACTGTCCTAACATATACCAGTGCATTGTATGAATCTTTGCATGCGCCCCTGCGTGTGCATGCTCCTGTGTGTGTGCATGCCTCTTCTGTGCGCGCACTCCCGTGTGCGCGCGCTGCTGCGGAAGCACCCCTTTGCGCGTGCGCCCCGCAGATGACAGGTCACCAACTCAGTCAGTTCATGACCCATCACGATCCTGGGGTCACACAGGGGTTAACTGTGATCTTCATGGTGATCTGATTTGGAGATCACCATGAAGATCACAGTTAACCCCATTATCGGAATGGGTCCTGAGCCCACTGAGATCATGACCCATCAAGATCCTGGGGTTACACAGGGGTTAACTGGTTTGGAGATCACCATGAAGAGTACAGTTAACCCCTGTGTGACCTGAGGATCATGACCTGTCATGACCTCAATAAGTTCATGACCTGTCATTTCCCCCTGGCAGTATACCTGCTCTTATAGCATATGGGGGATGATGGACCTTTTAAATAAGCTATCTACAATAGGTCCCCTCCCCGAGAGTACCACTTAGCCACCATGGATGTGGAATCCCTATATTTAACATCCCACATGAAGATGGAAATTCTGCCTGCCAAATGTTTCTTGAAGTCAATGAGATCCCTTCTGAATCAGTACCAATCTCACCAGATTTAGCCACTCACAACATTTTCTCTTTTGGTGAAGAACTGTATTTACAATGCACCGCAACCACTATGGGAAGCAAAATGGCCCCCCAGTATGCCAATCTTTTCATATACTGGAAAATACTTTTTAGCCTTCTGCCTCATCAAACCCATGGCATACTTCCACTACATTGATGACATTTTAATAATCTGGACTGAGACTGAACATAAACTTCTAGAATTCCATGACAATTTCAACAAATTTCATCCCACCATAAACCTGAAACTGGACCACTCAAAACAGAAATCAACTTCCTGGCTACCACCTTAAAAATTCTAAATGGTTCATTCCAGACATTGGTATATCGGAAACCGATTGACTGTTTCACATATCTTAGATGGGACAGTTTCCACCCGAAACACAATAAAAAGTCCATTGTCTACAGCCAGGCCCTCAGATATAACTGTATTTGCTCCAACTCAGCGGACAGGGATAAACACTTAAATCATCTAAAAAAGACATTTTTAAACCAAGTTTACCACCCTACCTCCATTGAGGATCAGATCATTAAATCCACAAGGATCCCTAGAAGTCAGGCACTCCAATGCAGATAAAAATAAGAAAACCATCGTGTTCTTCTGGTGATGACCTACAACCCACAGCTTGAATACTAAGGAAAACTGTCAGGAAACTTCACCATATCCTACACAAGGATGACCGACTAAAAATAATATTCAAAGACCCTCCCTTGCTATGCTACAGGCAGCCTCCCAATTTAAGAAACATCATGGTCCGAAGTTCAATGCCCTCAGATACAACAAGAGGAACTTATCCATGCAATGTGAAGAGCTGCAAGACCTGTGCCCACTTAGAGACCAAAGACAGGATTCAGATCCCCAACTCACAACAGGATTATAAAATTCCTAGGACATTCACATGCTCCTCTGCCAACGTTGTGTATTTATGTGCACCATATGTTCTGTAGGAACTTTTTATGTTGGGGAGACTGGAAAAATGCTAAGAGTAAGGATGAAGTCTCATCGTCATACAATTACACACAAAAAAATCAATTTACCAGTAGCCAAACATTTTTCTAGTCAAGGACATAACATTGAAAATATGAAGATTGCAATTTTGAGAGGTAATTTCAAATCACAAAAACATCAAAGAGTCTGAATCCAAATTCATTAGAACTTTCGATTATATCCAAAAGGGCTAAAAATAAAAGATGGATTTATGGCTCATTATAATAGCTGAAGAATGTTGTTCAAAACATTGAAGTCCTTGGGGTACTTCACACAGCGATATCGCTGAAATCAGCGATCTCGCCAACAATATTGCTGTGTATGAAAAGCAGCAGCGAATGGGTCCTTGTTGCGAGGTCGCTGATTGTTACACAACGATCAGGACCATTTTTTGCTTGCTGATCTCCCCCTGTGCAGCACGCATCGGCATGTTGACGTGGGAGACCAACAAGCGCCAGTTCCGAGAATGTAGGGAGCTGGCGCGGGTAGCGGCACCACCACCAGCCGCAGCCACAGCGGCGTGCACTCGTCCGCGCAGTGCACGCTGGGACATGTAGTCATAAGACCCGCAGTGTACCATGATTACCAACCTGTAAGCGGAGAAGGCTGGAAACTAAGGTACACAGCGGGTAATTAGGACAGCACTGTGCTTAGTTACCTGATTGTACCTTATATTTACAAGCCTTCTCCCGCTTACCCAGCGATGTGGAGGTTGGCTCCCTGGTCGCTGAGGAGATCTGCCTGTTTGACAGCTCCCCAGTGACCACACAGCGATGTTCCAGCGATCCTGGTCGTTGTCAGGATCACTGGAACATCGCTGTGTGTGAAGTACCCCTTAAGAAACCAGGTTTTCATATAAATTATAGTCATAAAAACTTTGACATCAATAAGTCTGGCTGATTGATGATCCTCTCCAGGCTTTGCTTTGTTTATTTACTTAAATGTCCATTCATTATACCTTGCATCTGCTCTAGTTGTTCATGTATATATCTTGACTTTCTTTCAATGTTTTGTCATACCATGCCTGATGAAGGGACCTGAGATGTCCCAAAAGCTCGCCTTGTAACACTATTTATTTTATTTTGTTAACCTTTAAAGGTATCACAACTACAAGATTATTATTTTGTTTCTCCCTTCTGCTATAAAACTGAGAATCATCGAGGCAGCCCAATGGACTAGGTCAGACGTCACAGAATAATAAAGATGGGGTTGAAGTGTGTTTGTGTTTTTTTCCTAATAAAACTATTTTTCTCTGTGTTGTGTCTTCTTTACAATTTACTAGAGGTTCCTAATGGCTTAGTGCCAGCTGCCAATACAAAGCTGGTATTAACCCCTTATTACCCAGTCTGCCACCGCTACACGGCAGCTGCAAGAGGTGGATAAAGCACCAGAAAATGGTGCTTCTATGAATGCGCCATTTTCAGGGCGTGTGTGGACTGCAATTTGAAGCAAGGGCGGGGGGGGGGGGGTTAGGGCAGAAAGCTTGTACCACCCTACTCTGAGGATTCCAGCTCCATGTAATTAATTTTTTATTATTTCATGAAATTAAAAAGAAAGGGCTTCCCTATATTTTTGGTTTCCAGCCAGGTAAAAGTGTTTCCCTATATTTTTGGTTTCTAGCCAGGTAAAAGGGCTTCCCTATATTTTTGGTTTCCAGACAGGTAAAACTAGGCAGCTAGGGTCAGTGGCAGCCTGTAGCTGGCTGCTGTATCTAGCTGGCAACAAAAATATGGTGAAGCCCCTTGTCGTTTGTTTTAAAAATTTTATAAAGAAATGATAAAAAACATGCATGAGAGGAGACGTCCAGGACACAATGTCTCCAGGTCTTGTGCACATGGCCTAAAAGTGAGAAATTGTGTGAAAAAAAGAAAATGTTCAGTATGACAACCTATTGTATCAAGTTCTGTGAAGTAGCTGTAGGTTCCAAATGCTCACTATATGCCTAGATATAATCCTTGAGGGGTCTAGTTTCCACAGTGGGGTCACTTGTAGGGGAGTTTCTGCTGTTTAGGCCCCATAGCGATCCTGCAAATGTGACATGGTGCCCGCAATCTATTTAAGCTTTTCCAAAATTCAAATATTGCTCCGTCCCTTCTGATCCCTCTCATTTTTCTAAACAGAACTTTTTAACTACATGTGGGATATCGTTGCACTCATAAGAAAGTGAGTAACAAAGTGTGTTATCCATTTTTTGGTGTTACCTCTTGTAAAATTGTAAATTTTGGGCTAAAGCAACAATTTTGTGGAAAAAAGAGAATTTTCAATATAACGACCTATTGTTCAAAATTCTCATAAAAACCTCGTGGGGTCTTGTTTCCAAAATGAGGTTACTTGTGGGGGTTTTCTGCTGTTTAGGTACCTTAGGGGTCCGGAATATGCAAGATGGTGCCCTCATCTATTTCAGCCAAATTTGCTTTCTAAAATACAAATAGCGCTCCTTCCCTCTGAGCCCTCCTGTTTGTGCAAAGAGCGATTTTTGACCACATGTGGGATATCGGAGCATTCAGAAGAAACTGGGTAACAAGTTTTGACATCCAATTTGTCATGCTATCCCTTGTAAAGGTAAATTAATTGATGTTAAAGCAATAGTTTTAGGTAAAATATAAATGTATTTTTTCTTTCCACTTTGCATTCATTCCTGTGAATCACCTGAAGGGTTAATAATCTTCTTGAATGTGGTTTTCAGCAGTTGATAAGGTGCTGTTTTTGGAATGGTGTCACTTTTGGGTGTTTTCTGTCACACTGGCCCCTAAAAGTCTCTTCACATGTGATGTGGTTCCTAAAAAAAATGGTTTAGTAAATTTTGATGTAAAAATGAGAAATTGTTGATGAACTTTGAACCCTTCTAACTTCCTAACAAAGATTTTTTTTTTCCAAAATGGTGCTGATGTAAAGTAGACATGTGGGAAATATTGTTTATTAACTATTTTGTGACTTAACTCTCTGGTTTAATGGAATAAAGGTTCAACAGTTGAAAATTGCGAAATTTTCACCAAAATTCAGTTTTTTTCCCCAAATAAACACAAAGAAAAATCATCCTAAATTTACAACTAACATGAAACCCAATATGTCACGAAAAAACAGTCTCAGAATCGCTAGAATCTCTTGAAGCGTTTCAGAGATATTACCTCATGAAGTGACACTAGTCAGAATTGCAAAAAATGGTCTGGTCATTAAGGTGGAAATTGGCTCCGTCACTAAGGGGTTAATGGGACCTTACACTAGTTTAGCACTACATCCTACACTACACTTCAGCTTTCTGGCTACACGAAACTCCAGCACTGCTTCAAGTAAATATGGCTGTGCCGCAGTTCCCTGCCTGTAAAGCTGGTCGTGTGGGGAAAAAAAAAAGTAAAAGATAACCTAGTGCAATCTAAAGCTGTAGCTTTCATTGGGCATGGGTATTTCATAAACTGTCATAGAGAGCCAGCAATGCTTGTCAATGTATATAAAGATAGGTGCTGAAACAGCTAAGGCTGGTTTCACACTGGCGTATGCAAACGCAGCGCACCGAATTCAGCCAAACGCTTGCGCACTGCATTCCTATGTTTAACATGGGAATGCATGTGGCTGCGTTCGGTTGCATTTGCGTCCGGATGCACATAATTTGTGCGCACTCCGAGCGCACTCTGAATACAGCCTGTTGCATCTGTTGTGCGTTCGCGGTCGCTTGTTCTATCTGCAAGCGTCCGCAAGCGCACAAACCACGCATTGAAGTCAATGGGTCAGCATTGTCCTCCGCATGACAGTGCAGTAGAACGCTGCGGATCACATTGAAATCTTTCCAGCTGCAGCCACCGGGAGATCATGCAGAGACACAGCTGATCTCCCGCCGGTGTCAGCAGGGAGAAACAGCTGATCTGACAGCTGTTTAAATCTCCCGCGCTGACACCGAATAGCTGATCAGCGGCGGCCACCGTGAGATCAGCTGGAGCCGCCACTGATCTCCTGCTGGTGTCGGCGCGGGAGATTTAAAGAAACATCTGAACTGACAGCTGCTTAAATCTCCCTCGCCGTCACCGAACAGGTGATGTCGGCGCAGTAGATTTGAAACAGCGATTAGCTGTTTCTTATCTCCTGCACCGATATCACCTACTCGGTGTTGGCGCGGGAGATTTAAACAGCTGTCAGATCAGCTGTTTCTTCAAATCTCCCGCGCCGACACTGGCGGGAGATCAGCTGTGGCTGGGAGGAGGCGATCTCCACCGCTAATCTCCGCTCCCGGCTGCCGCCTGGACAGTTGATTGGCTGGCTGGGCTGCATACTAATGTGAACGCATGGGGAGATTCTCCACTGCGTTCACATTAGTATGGCTACGTTTGCACTGCATTTGTGTCTGCATGCCATAAGCATGTAGACACAAACACCAGTGTGGAACCAGCCTAAGGGGTGAGAGGGAAACAAGGCACAGTGGGACATAGATTTTTGGAGTTATTTGGGAAATTAATGTCAAATTATAACCAAGAAAGTGCAGAAGCTCCTGCCACTGACATAAGATACTAAGAAAAATAACAAAACATACCTAGAGCTACTTGAGTAAACTTTATCTTTAAAACATAGCAGATTTTCAATTTTCCAACTCCTGAATGGGGTTATTCAGGGACAGAGTGTTCTGGTGACTGATTGGGGCTTTGCCTAAGAACAACTATGGTATTTGTCTAAAGCTTCAGGATAAAGTGGTGATGTAGACCTTGCCAGCTCTGTGTTGTAAACTTTTTTTTCTTACAGCAATTTGGATAAAATCTATGATTGTTAACTTTTTTTTCATTCCACTGTCAGTCACTGGCTGGCATTTAGAGCCACAACTCATGAATATAGAGGACTTGTCAGTGGACACTGTGTTGCAGCAGATAACTGCATTGACATGAAACAACTGCAAGAAATGACGGTGCCTTCACACTTGCGTTTGGAGCGCAGCGCACCAAACACAGCCAAACACTTGCGCACATGCATTCCTATGTTTAACATGGGAACGCATGTGTCTGCGTATGGCTGCGTTTGGCCGCATTTGCGTACGCATGCGCATAATTTATGTGCCCTCCGACCGCACTCCAAACGCAGCCTGCTGCATTTTTTGTGCGTTCGCAGGTGTTTGTTTTATCCGCAAGCGCACAAAAAATGCATGGATCTCAATGGATCCGCAGTGTCCTCCGCATGACAGTGCAGGAGAACGCTGCAGATCTCATTGAAATCTCTCCCAGTGGCCGCCAGGAGATCATGCAGAGCCACAGCTGATCTCCCGCCGGTGTCAGCGGGGAGAACAGCTGATCTGACAGCTGTTTAAATCTCCCGTACTAACACCGAATAGGTGTGATGTCGGCGCGGGAGATTTGAAGCAGCAATCAGCTGTTTCATATCTCCTGCACTGATATCACCCTATTCGTTGTCAGCGCGGGAGATTTAAACAGCTGTCAGATCAGCTGTTTCTGTTTCTCCCTGCTGACACCGGCGGGAGATCAGCTGTGCCGGGAGGAGATCTCTGCCATTGATTTCCTCCTCCTGGCCGCCCCCAGAGACAGCTGATTGGCTGCCCGGGCACCATACTAATGTGAACGCATGCGGAGATTCTCCGCTGCGTTCACATAAGTATGTGCTGCGTTGCACTGCGTTTGCGTCTGCATGCCCTCCGCATAAACCAGAGTCTTTATCACTACTTCATCCTGTCCTTGGATAGATTCACTTTAAAATTGTTTAAAGTGAAGTTATTAGTAAAGCACCACGCATTGATCTAAATAGCTCTAAACGGCGAGCTGTTTTTTACCTGGAGCCAAAATGAAAAACATATCCATAATAATTTGGATGAGCGCACTATCCTTTCTGTCAGTTCTCACTATGTCCATGTTATTAAGGATATCTGCACTATGGTTCATTTTTAAGAAAAAAAAACAAAAAACGTGTGTTTGTTGGCCGGGATCAAGGATTGGAATCATAAGGTGAGTAGAAATAATCAAAACTTTATTTAAGGAACAAGTATACAAAAAAGTACACACGGCACACAATTTAAAAACAATTGAAAAGGTGTACAAAACAATCTAGATACTAAAATGCCCATGTCTGCTTATAAATAGAAACGATATGTGTCAATACCACATGAAAGTCTGTACTCTAGGAAGATGTATAGGGATATGAGTAATGTACTAAATTAATTCACAAAGCTGGAGATGAATCCCCTTAAGAACTGTCAATAGACACAAAGCAAGTATTAATTGATAGCCAGTTGTCATGTGCTGTTGATGGTAAAATGAGGTGAACAAAGAATAGTTGGAAGAAAATTTGTGGTTAAAGGGAACCTGTCAGGTGGTTTATGCCCCCCCAGCTATCACTGTACCTGTAACTTTATAATACTAGATACTAGTCTAATCATCCCTGTCTGAGCTCAGAGTGTAATGTGAAAGGTGAAAAAAGCATTTATACACTTACATTTTCTTATGTAATGAGGCAGTCAGTCTCCAGCTTGGAGGATGAGGACTGTTTGGCAGGTTAATAGTTAACATTTCAGCCTTGTGCTAGAACATCTTGGGAGACCTGATGTGATGTCACAACCGTGTGACTATAATAGGCGGAGCTAAGTTTCTCATAGAACATAATACGTTTGCTGGCTTAGCTCCGCCCACTATGGTCACATCATCGTTACATCACACAGGTCCTTTAGTCATCCAAGTTAAAAGTGAGTTAACTATTATCCTGCCAGACAGTCTCCCTCCTCCAAGGTGAGGACTGAAATATAAGTGTATAAATGCTTTTTTTTCACCTTTCACATTACACCATGAGCTCAGACAGGGATGATTAGACTGGTATTATAAAGCTACAGGTACAGACAGTGATAGCTGGGGGCATAAACCACCTGCCAGGTTCCCTTTAAGCCCTGTCTATGAGCCACTTAGAAATCCCCCTAGGTATGAGCAGATTATTTCACAAACAACTGCATGCCCGATTCTTCCAACTATTCTTTGTTCACCTGATTTTACCCACAATAGCACATGACAACTGGCTATCAATTAATACTTGCTTTGTGTCTACTCACCTTATGATTCCAATCCTTGATCCCGGTCAACAAACACGTTTCTTTTTTTTTTTTTTCTTAAAGTTGTTGGTTCAATTACGTGTGACTGGTGGATCACACAACTGTGCCTCTCAAAAACACTTCTTTACTGTACTATGGTTCATAATAATTTGTATGTCAGCCGCTGTATGATTTACAGCCATATTAGTGCATTAGAGCAATGACAAGAATCTAGAAAAGTGGTCAGCAACGGTCTGTGTTTGGAATCTGTGGAATCAGAGTACAGGACAATGGCGAGCCTTGTTTAAATGCAAAGGAGGAGAAAGCATTCAGCAATCTGCAAGACTGGTGTCAGGACCATGTCAGGACATATATTAAGTGATTATAAAAACTGTCAAAATTATTTTGTCCTTCATTGCCTCTATTAGAGGAGGCCCAAAATATTGTAGCTCAGTTTTACCTTTGCTTATTGATAGTAATCTGATTAAAAAAAGTGATGGTATATCTTGCAATTTAATGGGAGTCTGCCACACCTAAATCTCAAATTGAGCTATTTAGATCGTAAAATAGAGAATATAGTAACTCTAAATATCATACTTAAATTGTAGATTTATATTCAAAACCGAACCAATGGCTCAATGCACAGTCTCACCATCTACATCACCACCCCCTTCCCTTGCGGTGAATAAACAGCACCACTACTCTGAGGTGATGGGTAGTAGGTCTGGAGAAATACTATTAAAAATGAATAAGTATGAATATATATGTATATAGTCAGAAATATGGAAGAAGCATACTATAGTGCTATGGTATATTGTACTCAAATGCTTCTTCCATACTTCTTACAACATACATACATATTCATACTTATTAATTTATTTATACAAGAGCCATAATTGATTCACTTGCCTCTACCTCAATCTAGATCTTTACATTTAACCAATTGGTAAGATTTTATTTACGTTAGTATATTCCTGAAGTACCCTCTTTGAAGGAAAATTATTTACGCCAAAAAATATTTATCATAAAAATATTATTTATACTATTTTTTACTTTGTATTTCTCCAGTATTTCTTAATACACTGCAAAATCAATTGGGCGGTCACAGGTGTCACAGGATTCTTCCTCCCCTCTGAGACGTCAGATGCAGCAGCGTCTGCCCGTATAGGAAAAAGTGTCGGCGCTGCTGCGTAAAGAATTGACAAGTCAATTCTTTTTACGCCAACGCTTTCTACCAGAAAGACGCAGTGCAAAAATACGCGCTGTCTGAATGGCAAAGTTAATTTTACATTCACTTTGCTGTCAGACAAAACGCATCTGCGCATTTTTGAAATGCGCTCATAAAAAAGCGCTCAAAAATGCGCAGTGTGTGAACGTAGCCTTAAGCAAACATCTCTTTAACCCTTTCACGCTATGCGTCCTAAATGTACAGCACAAGTAGGAAGTGGGTATATGGAACGGACTCACGGGGTTAGCTCACTCCATACTTGAAAGGTAATAGCTGTATGGTACAGCCAGGACATGGCTGTAACAATCACAAGGGACGCGAAGTACCACCCACAATTGTTAACTTGTGAAATGCTGCTGTCAAACTCAGACAGCGGCATTTACTACGCGTCGGCGTATGCTAGCCCTACTGTGGATTCCAGCTTACATTGAGAGCAGTAGGCTGCAATAGTTTGGGGAGTAAGGAAACCTTTAGAATTTTATAAATTTGGAGTAGCGTTCACTTAGATTGTGAGTGTCTGGTGTAACCATATCGGACATCTGTGTTTCATATAAAGTATAACTGGAAGATGGAAGAAATAGAAAGGCAGGGTTTTACTCAGTTGTAATATTTCCAGTCTCTTTTTTTTGTGTGTTGGGGAAACTGCAGCTATTAATCATAGTGTGAATATTTCTGCCTCATCTCTACTTGTACTGCAGTATTGGCACTCGGTGAGCATCTGTCACATTTGGAACTTACAAGGACATTACAACCGAAAATTGGAAATATCTTTTGTGCAGCCCTACCTTTTTATAAATCTCCTGTGAAAGCAAAAGGGTTAATCTCATACAGGTAATAAAGTATATCAGTTCATGACGACTTTTTACCAAATATTTCACGCTGAAATGGACACAATGTAATACTGCCTTCAGAGTGGAATAAAAGGTTTTTATTTTATTTTAACTCCTTCACCCCTAGCCTGTTGTACCTTCACGATCAAGCAAAATTTTACAATTCTGACCAGTGTCACTTTATGTGGTAATAACTCTGGAAGGTTTCAATTTATCCCAGTGATTCTGAGACTGTTTTTTTGTGTGACACGTTGTACTTTATATTAGTGGTACATTTTGGTTGTTATGGCTTGCGTATAAATTTATGAAAATTTTTAAACTTCGACAAAAATGTCAACATTTTTAAATTTTAGAACTTTGAATTTTTATGCCCTTCAACTAGATGGTTATATCGCACATAATTGGTAACAAATAACATTTCATGTCTACTTTACTATTATTTTTGAAACATACATTTTTTGTCAGGAAGTTTGAAAAGGGTTAAAAGTTTATTAGTAATTTCTTATTGTTCCAACAAAACTTACAAAACCAATTTTTTTAAGGACCACATCACAAGTGACCTTGAAGTGACTAAAGTGATTGAAGTGACTTTGAGAGACCTATGTGGCATAAAATTTCAAAGTGGCAAGATTAAACAACACCTCATAGTGCTCAAAGCCATATTCAAGAAATATTTGGGTGCTTTTTAGGAATTAGAGCAATGTAGAAAGAAAAAATTGCAATCTTTTTCCAAGAAAAATATTGCTTTAGCAAAAAAATTAGCATTTTCTCAAGGATAACAAGAAAATGCACCATACAATTTGTTGTGAAGTTTCTCTTGTGTGCGCAGATACCCCATATGTCATGGGAAAAATACTGTTTAGGCACACAACTGGACTTGGAAAGGAAGGAGCGCCATTTGAATTTCAGAGCACAAAATTGACTGGAATACTGTAGATAGTGGATGCCATGTCTCGTTTGCAGAGCCCCTGATGTGCCTTTACAGAGGAAACCCCCCACAAGAGACCACATGTTGAAAACTACACCTCTCAAGGCACTTATCTTGATGTGTGTCGAGAACCTTAAATCTACAGGTGCTTCACAGAATTTTAAAACTTTGAGCCATGGAAATGAAAATAGTCATTTTTCCCACAAAAAAATTTTTTAGCCCCAATTTATTGATCTTCACAAGGGTAACAGGAGAAAACGGGCCATAGAATTTCTTGTACAGTTTCTCCTGAGCACACTGACACCCTATATGTGTTGTAAAACAACTTTTTGGGCACACTGCAGATCTCAGAAAATAAGGAGCACCATTTGAATTTTGGTCTCGGTCTCGCATCAGCCGCATAGTGCCCAAAACCTTGTGCCTGCGCAGTATAAACACTGGCCCATCAATAGGGTGCAGTGAGGCACACCATTGCACAGATGCAAGACTTATGCATGATGTTTCTGTCATTCACTTGCATACATCCAGGAGAGGCAGGTTTTCCATGCAGCGGAGCGGTGTCATGAAGCGGGGTGGTTCTAGCCGCAGTGTGGAGCACCCCATATGACCCTTAAAAAGTAATTAGCATAAAGTGCAGGACAGATTAAAAGTCATTTTATGAGGTATGCAGGGGGACGTCTGGTGATATAAAGGAGTTCCAAGAACCCCAATTTCATCAATTTAAAGTGGTGGGCAGGGTTTTGAACCCACAAAACAGATGACAGGTGCACTTTAAGCGATGTGTACCTGCTCTACAGTGAGATAAAACTGGAATGGTATCCACGGTCCGCGCTGCTGCTCTTTATCCAAGGAATCCACAAGAGGTTATTACCATCAAAAGTTCTTTATTTCATCACACCAACGCGTTTCGGTGCTGTCCCAGCACCTTCCTCAGGGCATGTCCTGGGACAGCACCGAAACGCGTTGGTGTGATGAAATAAAGAACTTTTGATGGTAATAACCTCTTGTGGATTCCTTGGATAAAGAGCAGCAGTGCGGACCGTGGATACCATTCCAGTTTTATCTTCTGATTTCCCGCGGTTTTGTGGCGTTGGTGGAGGTTCTGCAGCAGCTGCCTTATGCTTTTAAACTGGTTGTGAGTCTCACAACCATAAAAGGTGAGTGGATACACTTATAATCCACATAAGAACTATAGTGTCTGTTTGATAGGGCACAATCTGCGCCTCTTGTATCTCCCTTCTTTTCTAGTTGCTCTACAGTGAGAGCAGGCTGTCATGTCATCTCATATAGGAACATTCTATTCTGAGCTACTACTGTGTGAGACGCCCTGCTCTGATCACACTGCAGAGAGATTGCAAGTTACCCTGAACAAAGCAGACATAAGTGTGGTTAATGACACATCTCTGGAGCATCAATGTGGGGGAGGGGCAGTACAACGTAAGTGTCAATGCTATGAGTGAGAAAAGAAAACAAGAGGGGCGCTGCAATGGGTAATACCCAGTGGTCTAGTGGGAGGGGGAATAGATCAACACTAACCTTTCCTGGTTGTACCGCCCATACAACCAGAATCTCCAGCCTGTGGTGTATTACTACTCACCAAGCAGGGCCCAGCATTTCCTGGATGGCCAGATCATGTGACGGTGACATCACCTAAGGTCCTGTGGTTTAAGGTCCTTCAGCCTTCTGCTCCCAGCGGTCTCCTCCTATGCAGCTCTGCCACTATTCCCTTTGAAGGGACAATTTATGGAGATTAAGAAGATTGCTAGTGTGTGCAGGGGCCAGAGAGAGGCCAACCAGGAGATTCTTGTCACAGGGTGTTTGTTCACTACGCGTTTTGGCGGTATTGCCCGCCTCCATCAGTACACCTAATGAAGGTGGGCAATACCGCCGAAACACGTTGTGAATAAATAGCCTGTGACAAGAATCTCCTGGCTGGCCTATCTCTTGCACCTGCACATACTAGTAATCTTCTTAAGCTCCATGCTATGAGTGAAGGAGAGCTGGTAATACCACATCTCCTGGGCAGGAAGGGGGGGATTTATAAGATTGTTTCAGCACAGGAAAATATTTTTTAAACACGTCCAATTGGGGAAATTATTATTATTTTAAGTTCTATTGATTAAAATGAACTTGAAAATAAACTTTGTTCGTGGGAAAACCCCTTAGAAAATGTTAACTCAGAAGGTGCCAAACACTTTGATTGCTAATATCTCTGCAATGAAAAGGCAAAGTTAAAAGAATAAAAAAAATACTAAGATTTATTCAGCCTCCATAGCATAGTGTGTCCATTTCAGCATGACAAATTTAGTGAAAGGTCCTCTTTATTCATCTGTCCTCTTGTTGCTCTCATTGCTGAAATCAAAGTAGCCTGGGTCACCACTGTTAGCAAGAAAGTTGACACGGCATGTTTAGATGTAAGGACTGCATCAAATATGATTTTGTTGGTTTTAAAAAAGCCATATGCCAACCAACAAGGCCATTTTTACAGCTGCCAGGTGTGGATACTCTGCTTTCTTAGGCTGGTTTCACATTGGCGTAGTGTACGTGTCCGTCTGGTGCGCAGACGCAAACGCATGGCCGAACGCAGGCATACGCTGCTGACGCTGCATTTATTCAGTGGCTGGGAATTCTCCATAGGAAATCATTACAAGGCTTTCACCCCTTAGGGCACTATTATAGTGGTCTGGAGGAGAGAGCGCTGCATTTGATTGCGCTGCCATCCGTATTGCAGTGCGGATATGTAGAGCTCTATGTATTATTTGTGTGCTTGAGGATGCTTGCGTGTAAAGCATCTTCAAACACACTAAAAATGCAACAAGATGCGTTTTCATTGCACACAAAAACTGCATGTGAATGCAAAGGCATGCATCTGCAGCCAAACGCAGATACCATGCGTCCCCATGAGCATGTCTGTTCTATTCTGTGTTTTTGCAGTGTTCTTTGGGCAAAAACACAGGAAAAACGCAGATTTGCTCCTGGCAAGAAATCTGTTGTTTACAATCTAAACATTGCTGTGTTTTTGCTGCAGCAAAAATGCACTGTGTGACCACAGCCTTATGGTGGGTTTACACGTCCCAACGTCGGTCCGATATTGTATCCAACGACGCGGGAGCGCGCTTTATCTGGGCAGAATTCCAACATCGCATAGGAGCTGTCACACAGCGCGATATCGGCATACAACGTCTCTACGATGTCTACGCCCCCTTGTACGGCCGACCCAGGAATGACCATTTAACATGGAAGTGAATAGGGAACGTTGTACTGCACATCGTATTTGGGCATTTACACAGCACGATCCTGCTCCAACCTCCATCCAATATCGGCCCGTTGAATAGCACGCTCATTCGATCCCCGATATCGGTGTGTCATCGTTCGTGCAACGTATTGGTCATTTACACCATACAACGCACGAACGATATCGGGTCCAACGCACGAACCACGTGACTTTTGGTCGGAGTTGGACGCCGATATCGGGACGTGTAAACCCACCATCAGACTTTGTATCTAACTGTTTACTGCACAACAAGGCCGATTTGCACAAAAATGGGTTCTATTTTCACATCAGAACAGTAGTATCTGTTTGTATCAGAAGCAAGATTTAACCCTATTGGGTTCTGCCAAGGTGTTTATCATTTTGAATGACAAATATTGATTTAGTACTGTATGATCTAGGACAGCTGTGAACAGATAGACCATGTATTTTATAATCTAAATTAAATTTAGAATTAATCATTTTTAAATTCAGAAATTAATTTAACCATCTTTTGTAATCAGCATTATATTTATTTGGTTATATTGTTGTAATTATTTTTTAGTAAATACAAAATACCAAAATGCCTATAGTAAGAACTTGTGAACCTTTTTCTACCGAGTCAAATACAAGGATGTGTTTGTGCCATATCAGTGCTGACTTGTCTTCTATTAACTCTCCCTGGCATTTTCACAGATAAGCAAAACAAAACTGAGTGATAACGCAGAATTATTTCTATCCCAAGAGTGACATTTTAAGATCATAAACTTGAAAACTTTAGGATCATGGAAAAGAGCAAGATTCCATAGGGATTTTGAAAGTTCAATTCACAGCAAAAAAAAAAAAAAAATAGAGCTAATTTTCTTCTGAGATCAGTATATCCTAGAAAGACATGTGAAGGTACTCTGCTAGCATCAATGTCCGTCAGCAGAAGAAAGCAATGATGACTGTCTACTTTTTGCTAACAAAGTAATAAGCATGCCCATCAAAACCATTACTTTAGGCTGTCCTTATGTGAGATTCCCTCAAATCATAGCTGTATTTTGTGCTAATAATCTGATGCTCTAAAATGTATCACTTATAGCGGCTCTAACCTTAGATACCAAAATGCAAACTGTATACATCTCTTAAACCTGATGAGGGTAGTGTACTTATTTTGAAAATCCTTGTCAGGATGGCTGTTATAATCCTTATATTAAGATGAGCATTTTATGAATCTAAAGGCTGCTTCACACGCTAGGATATAGGTGAACGATATCGTTAGCTATGTCACGTGACTGCGATCCTTCCGACATCGTTGGTGCGTTGTCACACGCAAGGTTATCGTTAATGATCCTAAATTTGGCAACACGCCAGCGAAGCGGAGAAGAATGTATGAAAATGTTATAAAGCGGGTAGGAATAGGAGAAATATGAATGACATCGTTCAAAAAGGTGTCACACTGAACGATGTTGCTGCTTCACAGATCCTTAATTGGACGATGATCTTGATTTGAGGTCAGGATCTCAAATTTTGGATGAACGATCCAATGATTTATCCTTCCAACATCGTTTACACCAAACGATGCACAAACTATATCGTTTGAACGATCACAAATCCATGATGTTTCAGTGATATCGTTAACGAGATCCTAGCCGTGTGAAGCGCCTTAAGGCCAGGTTCACCTAAGTGTTTTTTTGTATGCGGCAGAAATTAGGTGAAAGCCGCATCTGACCAGTCATGGGTTTTTTCCCTTAATTTGGATGCAGCCGGATAAAGCTGTACCAGTATTATACCGGATCCATTTACCTGTTCCATTATAATACCAGTACGGTTTCATCTGGCTGCATCTTGTACCATCCGGTATTGTCCAGATGCCTTTTTTGGGTCCATACCGAACATCTGATTGGCAGCACCGGACCTGGCAGCCCCATAACCTGGAACAGTTCTTTTATATAAAGTGATAAAAGATGAATTATCCACAGCAAGACATCTGATATGAGGCACACAGATATTTTTTCAGGAGTCTATAACATGTATGCCTATATTCATAATTTAGATAGGTCAAATGTGGTGACAGATTCCATTTAAACTTTGGTAACCTTTTCTGGAAATGTATGAAGCAACTGACCATTTTGATAAGTGAAAAGGATATGACCCCAGCATATTTTCTAGTACTAATTCCCCTGTGTCAATCCTATATTTTATATTTCATATTGCTAGATATTAAAAGATTTTAGAGAGAGAGAGTATATAGGTTTATGCTATTTTAAGAAAGCCCCAAGAATTGATTATGCCCAGATAATGGAATGTGGCAATTTAGTTTGATGAAAAGAAATATGGCAAGTGGTAAGGCCGGCTTCACACTTGTGCTCCTCACCACTGCGTATTGCGGCGAGGAAGAGCAAGCTGAGCGCAGACACCGTGTGTCCCTATGTTTATCATGGGGACGCACGGTGATACGCTCAGCTGCGGATGGGCTTGCGCACCCATTCACTTCTGTGTGTGATTTGTATATGCTTGCGAATTCTTGCGTACAAATCACACATTCTCGTCCCCACATGAACGCGACAATTGGCCGAACGAGGAAATTGATTATTGCTACCAAAACCCCTAAAACTGATTCCATCTTGAAGAGATATGCTGGAAAAGGGGCAATTGTCAATCAAGCCATTTGGTGGGCAAGTACTGATTTAATGAATACCCCCCCCATCGGTATACAGAGGCCCCCCTGCTGGCACACTGCCCCCCCATCAGTATACAGAGGAGAGTGGACGGAGGACCCCGGGTGCCTGCGGACATCGGAGGGTGAGATCAGTGCGGAGGTAGGGAGCTCTGTATACCGATGGGGGGCCGTGTGCCAGCAGGGGGGCATCTGTATATTTATACATAAATTTAAATGAATAAAAACCACTGTTGCCAGATATTACATGTACAATTGTTTGACAGAATTCCTTTTTAAATGAGAGTTTAGAAAAAATATCGATCTTGATTTTACAAAAAATCCTTACGTGATGGAAAAAAATGGAGGTCATTTTCGTAATCAGCACACCAAATTACAAAAACTCTTGTATTTTAAAAAAAATTCAATTTTGCAGGGTTGTGTTTTTCTTTTGAAAGCTGTAACCCTCCCAAATGTGGTTTAGGTTAAGAAAATAAATTGGCATCAATGCTGAAATATTGATCATTTAATGAACACAGAATGGTCAGATTTTGGCAAGACAAAAGTTTTGTCGCCCATAGAAAGTAATGTGATATCAAATAATTAACTTAAAATACAAATATATGTTGCATAGCATTGGTGAATGAAGTTGTGGTGCTATTAGAGTCATAGTTAATATTTTGTGTGACTTCCATGAGCTTGAAGGACTGCATCCATGCGGTTCAACAATGATTCATACAATTTATTAATGAAGTCATCAGGAATAGCAAAGAATGCAATCTTATATGCCTCCCAGAGTTCATCTAGATTCTTTGGTTTTGTCTTCCAAGCTTCCTCTTTCATCCTACCCCAAACATGCTCAATGATGTTCATGTCTGGTGACTGGGCTGGCCAGTCCTTGAGCACCTTGATCTTTTTTGCCTGGAGGAGCTTTGTTGTAGAGATGGATGTATGAGATGAAGCACCATCCTACTGCAGAATTTGACCCCTTTTATGATTTGGAATGTAAGAGGTAGCTAATAGTTCTTGATATTTTAGGCTATTGATATTGCCTTCCACCTTGCTAATGTTTCGCACACCCCCATACTGAATATAACCCCAGACCATGATCTTTTCACCACCAAATGTAACTGTTTTCTGGGTGTGTTTTGTATCAATACGAGCTCCAGTGGGTCTACTGCAGTATTTGCGGCGGCTGTGGTGTAATTCTACTGAAGATTCATCAGAGAAATCCACCTTCTGACACTTTTCCAGCATTTAGCAGGCTGTGGGACTTTGCAAATGCCACATGGTTTTTTATTTGCCTTTTGTTTAATGCTGGCTTCTGATTCGACCATGGAGGCCATTTCTAGACACAATCCTACAAACTGTTCTAGTTGTCACAGGGATTTGAGGTGATCAGGCCTGTTGGAGCTCTGCTGCAGTTGAAGAAGGGCTTGCTTTGGATTTTCTAACCAACAAACGTTCCTCCTGAGGAGTTGTCTTGCAGGGTCTGCCAGACCTGGGCTTGTCTAACACATATCCAATCTCTTCAAATCTTTTTTTAATTCTTTGTACTTGATGCTAAGACACAATAAAGGTGCCAGCCACCTCTGCAGTGGATCTGGTCTTCAGCCTCTTGATAATCAAAGCTTTGGTCACAGGGTGGATTTTTGGCATGTTGTCAGCGCTCAAGTTGCAGTTCAAGTGAAGGTCTGGGGTGCTGGGTCTCTTTTTATACACACCCACTAATTAGCCGATCATTTACTGAGCACAGGTAAGGATGTAAACTAGGATTGGGTGCATTATATGACCAGGCGACAAAAACCTTCGTCTTGCCAAAATCTGACCATTCTGTGTTCATTAAATGATTAATATTTCAGCATTGATGCCAATTTATTTTCTTAACCTAAACCACATTTGGGAGGGTTTCAGCTTTCAAAAAAGTAATTTTAAAAAACAATGGATGAATTTAATGTCAGGTTACAAGCTTTTATTTACACAACATGGATAAGCGACATAACTTTTGTCAGGGACTGTAGAAGGGTACCTTTACACGCCGCCACGGCAGGCTGGATACATCGCGCTACAGGCTACAAATGTAGCTTGTAGCGTCAATGTAGCCCGTCGTAGCGGCGTCTGAAGACGCGACGCTACAGCCGGCGACAGATACATCTGTTTATGGGCTCTGCTCGAAAACAGATGGCTATATCGCCGATGGTAGCGAGCTGTATCGGCGTGTAAAGAAGCAACGGAAGGGAACTCTGGACACCCGGGGCTGTAGCTGCAATGTAGCTAAGGCGTGACCTCGGCTCCATGTTACCGCGCCCCATGTGCGATCATTGGTGGAAGCTGCTGCATGACGATTGGTAGTCGCTGCATAGGGAGGCATATTTAAGGAGCTGACGAGTCACACTACACAATCGCTCGAGCGTGCTGTATTACTCAGCCTCCTGCGATGCCTGCCCAATCAGGATGTTATTGCTTCGTCCTATCAGCGTACGGAAGTCTTGTAATCCACAATTGGAGCACGCCTATGTGCTGTCCCTGCTGCACCAGGTCCGCCCATAGTAGCTGGTTGTAGCGGTGTGTAAATGAGCAACAGCTGGCTACTTGAGACACCCGGCGATGTAGCTAGCTATAGATGTAGCGTGGCGTAGCGAACCTTGTGGCGGCGTGTAAAGAGGGTGCGTTGACCGTTTGTAGCCGTTTGAGCGTGCTCGTGCACGTGAAGTAGCGGGATGTATCCAGCCTGCCGTGGCGGCGTGTAAAGGTACCAGAAGAGTTTAACCATTCATCAAAACTGACTTTGCTTTGTCACCAATCCAAGTTAGTTGTAATAAAGGAGAGATGAGGCTAATGCTTACCAATATCCTTGGTCCACAAGTAAAAGAATCCAACTAGCAAATGCAAGTGCATAAAGGAATTTATTAACAGTAGTTGAACAGATCAGCAGACCAAGACAGTAAAGGCCCCGTCACACCCGTCAATGTCGTTAGCGATCTGATCGCTGGCGACATTGACGGCTGATCGCTGGTGAGCTGTCACACAGGCAGACTCACCAGCGATCATTGGACCAGCGACATCGTGGAAATGATTTAAATATCGTTACCACGATGTCTGCAGGCTGGTATCCATGGTAAACTGCGGGTAACTAGGCAGCGCGCGCTGCCTAGATACCCGATGTATATCTTGGTTACCAGCCTTCTCCACTCACCGGCTGGTATCCAAGGTGCACAGCGGGTAACTAGGGTCCCTAGTTACCTACTGTGTACCTTGGATACCAGCTGGTGAGCGGAGAATGCTGGTAACCAAGGTATACATCAGGTATCTAGGCAGCGAGCGCTGCCTAGTTACCCGCAGTTTACCATGGGTACCAGCTCCCAGCGCTTGCTGAGAGGCGCTGGGAGCTGGCTGATTGCGCGTCCCGGTGTCACACGCAGCGATGCTGAGTGTCCACCGGGCGACCATCGCCAGGTTTTTGGTCCAGTCCAAAAACCTGGAGACCATCGCTGGTTTATGCGCCCTGTCAAACGCGTCAATATCGCTGCAACGTCACATGCAGCAGCGATATTGCACACGATATTGACGCGTGTGACAGCCCCTTAACAAACAGGTCTTCAGATTACTGGGACAATAGGGCTAACACTTGTAAACAACATGCATAAATAGTATCCACATAGTAATGGTGTCATAACCCTCTTGAGCCATAAAGTGCTTAAATAAGACCGGCTTCAGTTATACACTCACCCATGTCAAACGCAACGGGGGTATACAGAACGGTCTGGGGTTTTAAGACCTGTCTAGTGCACATAATACTATTACTTTCCCATGATCACCCAGTAATGGGTTAGTATACAGATCTGTCTGTTTTCTCAATATTGTTGATTTGGTCTAAATGATTGTTTGTTACTGTCTTGGTCTGCTGATCTGTACAACTAGTGTTAAAGGGAAACTGACCCCTAAAAATAACCCCCTATCCTTTACAATACATGTCCTTGCACCTTAATTAACCTATTCTACCTATACCTTTTTGTTAAAATTGTATTTAGTGAAACTTTCAAAAAGGGCTTTTATTATCTTATCATTTGCGGCTTCTGGGCTCTTGAGAAGTCAGACAGGACGTTTCCTGTGGCTTCTTGCCGCCGCCTGTAGTGTAATTATTCACGCCCCAATGGGCGTGATAATACTTTTGTATACTTCTCGGCCTCCTCCATTGCAGGATAAGCCAGTATGACATTAATCACGTCATATCCAGCTATCATGACGTTGGTACACCCATTGGGTGTATCGAGGACCTTGCGATGCGCATTGCACATGCGCGAGGTTACTTTACGGCAGCTCATCGCAACATATACCACACCATACCATCAATTTTTGTGTTCCAACAGTCTTGAGGGATCTATCCACTGTGGGTTAGTGTCAGACCAATAGCGGTGGTTTTGTTTGTTAATTTCGCCATTCACAAAAAAGTTTACCTCATCACTCATCTGAAGGCAATTGTCTATGCTGTGAAGATATGAGATGTACAGCATCTGAAATAATGGATACTGGAAGCCTGTGCTAGCATTTCTTCTGTGGTGTTGCTTTCAGTGTGTCAAGAGTGGGAGAAGAGGGTTGCATTGACAATCCAACACAATGGGCAGCACTTTGTACACATTTTATAAGTAGTCATAAACTTGTGAATAACTCATGAAAGAATAAAGTTATGTTAATACCAAGCACACCATTGTTTTTCTTATTAAGTTTCATGTGTCACATGACCTTCTTCCCATTGAAAAAAATAAAGTTGGATCCAAAATTGCCGACTTCAAAATGGCCGCCATGTCACCACCCATCTGGAAAAGTTTTCCCCCTCTCATACACTGATGTGCCACAAACAGGAAGTTGATATCACCAAACATTCCCATTTTATTTAGGTGCATCCATATAAATGTCCCACCCTATACATGTATAGATGTATAGTGCTGCTCACCATTATTGGGACCCCTTCATTTTTTTCACAGACTGTACAATATCTTAAGTTATAGCCTCAGGATTTTTTCATTTAGTGGTCCAAAGTACTATAACAATAAAACATGGTTTCTCAACTTACATGTTGGAATTTTAAAGAATAAACAGCATGTGCACCAATAAAAGCCCCTAATTATTGTTTGGTTGCACATCCTTTGGCATTGATGACAGCCTTCAAACCTCCTTGTAGCCATCTCTAAGCTTTTTGCACTTTTCAGCAGTTATTTTCTCCCACTTTTCCTTTGCAATTTGTTCAAGCTCTTGAATGTTTACAGGGTTCTTTTTCCCAGTGGCAGATTTAAGCTCACCCCAAAGCTTTTCAGTGGAATTGAGGTCAGGGCTCATTGCTGGCCATTATAAAACAATCAATTTTTTTTCTATTTTATCCATTTTTTTGTACTTTTGGATGCGTGCTTTGGATCATTGTCTTACTGGAGGACACATGATCTTTAACTCAAAACAAATTTTCTTACACCGGGTAGGACATTTTGCTCTAAAATCTCTGATTTAATGATTTCTGTGATACGATCAATGGCCTCCAGTACCATGCCGAAAGCAACCCTACAGCATTATGGGTTCTCCAACAAGCTTAACTGTTGGTAGGGTATTCTTTTCCCTTACAAGCTTCATTGCGACATCTATAAACAAACTGTTGATTTGCATAGCCAAAAAGGTCTATTTTTCTTTCATCTGTCTGCAGAATATTTTCCCAGAAGGATTGTGGTTTGTCCAGTTACTCTTTGGCAAAGATCAGTCATTCCTTTTTATGTCTTTTCTTCAGCAAGGTTTCTTCCTTGGCTTTCGCCCATAAAGTTCTGCTTGCTTTAGTGTGCAGTACATGGTACTTTGCTAAAACCATGACCCAAGACTGTTCTAGGTTGACCTTCAGGTCTTTGGATGTTTAACATGATTTTTTTTTTTGCATCATTTGCACCAACCTTCAAATACATCTCTTTTCAGTTTTCCTCTTTCCCCCATTCCAGTGGGATTCTTCATTTTTCTATGCTTGGAAACCTCTTAATAACATTGTGCACTGTTAAAACTGGGATACCGAGGTCTTTGGAGATTGCCTTATACCCTTTGGAAGTTTTGTGTTTGCTAATATTAGCAGTCCTGATGCCCTCAGTATTTTCTCTTCACCATTGTGACAAAGGAACAGGGACTAACGTGGCTTTTTAAATTACTAAAGTCATTTATTGGCTAATTTATGTCATATGGACACTGACATTTTATCACAGCTGATTCTCATTTGTGATTTACACAAGCAAGTCAAAATGTGTTTCTTTACTAATATAATGTAAAGGGTGTCAATACCAGTGTCACAGCAAGCTTTAGGTTTTCCTATTTTTCCCTGCCATTATTTTTTGTCTTAAATTGTTGTTTATCATTTTCTTCTTTGTATTTATCCTGAGTGCTCTATACAAAAAAGCTATTTCAGTTGATTAATTTCTTTCAGGAGATATTCCACATTATATACTTAAACTTCATGAGTGCCAATAACGATGAGCAGGACTAGATAGATAGATAGTACTGTGCTAAGGTTTAGGCAGGTGTAAAAAAATACTGCAAAGTAGGAACACCTTCAAACATAGAAATGCAAGCAGTATTTTTTGTCAATTAACCATATGCATAAAAAAAAATCTAAAGTACCGTATATACTCGTGTATAAGCCGACCCGTATATAAGCCGACACCCCTACTTTTGCCCCCAAAACCTGGGAAAACCTATTGACTCGTGTATAAGCCGAGGGTGGACCCCAGCACAGGTATACAGCCCCCACAGTGTGGTATACAGGCCCCCCCAGTGGTATACAGGCCTCCCCAGTGGTAGTATACAGCAGCCTCCCCAGTGGTATATACAGCAGCCTCCCCAGTAGTATATACAGCAGCCCCCAGTGGTATATACAGCAGCCCCAGGTATATACAGCAGCCCCGAGGTATATACAGCAGCCCCAGTGGTAATGATACAGCAGCCCCAGTGGTATACAGCAGTCCCAGAGGTATATACAGCAGCCCCAGTGGTATACAGCAGCCCCAGAGGTATATACAGCAGCCCCAGTGGTATACAGCAGCCCCATGGGTATATACAGCAGCCTAGTGGTATACAGCAGCCCCAGAGGTGTATACAGCAGCCCCAGTGTATACAGCAGCCCCAGTGTATACAGCAGCCCCAGAGGTGTATACAGCAGCCCAGAGGTATATAGCAGCCCCAGGGTATACAGCAGCCCAAAGGTGTATACAGCAGCCCCAGAGGTGTATACAGCAGCCCCAGAGGTGTATAAGCAGCCCCAGAGGTATACAGCAGCCCAGAGGTATACAGCAGCCCCAGGGTGTTACAGCAGCCCCAGTGGTATACAGCAGCCCCAGAGGTGTATAGCAGCCAAGTATACAGCAGCCCCAGAGGTGTACAGCAGCCCCAGGGGTGTATACAGCAGCCCCAGAGGTGTATAAGCAGCCCCAGAGGTGTAAATGACAGCCCCCAGGTATACAGCAGCCCCAGAGGTGTATAGCAGCCCCAAGGTATACAGCAGCCCCAGAGGTGTATACAGCAGCCCCAGAGGTATACAGCAGCCCCAGAGGTATATACAGGCCCACAGTGAGTTATATATGGCCCCCAAATGCTGGCACTCGTCCCCCTCCGTTATAAGCCCCCCCCCCCCCGGCTGCTTAAGTTACCATCCCTGGTCTTCTGCTCCGCACCGGTCCTCCATGCTCCCGTCCTCTGCTGCATCCGGGGTCCCCGGCCAGTAGCGATGACGTCATGCGACCTGCCGGTCACATGACCCCGGATGCTGCCGAGGACGGAGCATACAGGGGTGGTAACTTAAGCAGCCGGGGGGCCTTATAACGGAGGGGGACGAGTGCCAGCATTTGGGGGCCATATATGCACTGCTTCCCCCTGCCGCTGATTGACAGGGGGAAGCAGTGCATATATAATGAGCGCCCACACCCTCACCCCCCCCCGCCCCTCCAGCCTTGTTGCTAGAGTTACCTTATTGACCCGTGTATAAGCCGAGGGGGGGACTTTTCAGCCCAATTTTGGGCTGAAAAACTCGGCTTATACACGAGTATATACGGTAATTCAATTTGTCTGACCACCTTTGGCTTTAAAACAACAATTGTTCTAGGTTTATTTGCACAAATTTATGGATGTTGAAGGATTATAGTCACATGAATGAATGAATAATGACACCAAACAAGGGATAATGATCACGAAACATAGTTGTTAATTGAAACAAACTGCTGTGTAGTACGGTAGGTTTAAAAGTGGATGAGGAACACCCAAACTGCTACAAAGATGAGGTTATGGAAGATAGTTTCATGTCACAGATCTGATCACAGCATTAAAACACAAGATAGATATACTGCATCAGCAAGGTATCTCCCAGGCAAAGATTTCAAATCAGATTGGGGTTTCAAGATGTGCTGTTCAAGCTCTTGAAGAAGCATCAACAAATGGGGAACGTTTAGGACCACAGATGCTCAGTATTAGAATTGACAGCAACCAGTGAGACCTATCTATACCTATCTACTCTTCTACAAAATTTGACCAGAACTTAAATATAAAAAATATATATAGGTCCAGCACACCTTTACTATTGAATTAATGTACAGGTGCACAAATTTGCTACTTGGCCAATATACAGATATACTGTATACTCACAAGGTGCGGAAGCACACTGCAATTAATGAGTACATGAACTCCAATATTGCTGTAAAAGGTAAAAATGTGAGGTATGGTACTGAGTTAACAATTTAATAATGGAGCAGAGCCCTGGAGGGGGCCACACTCCCCAATATGTACTACAACAAAGAGAAAATATAGGGCCCGCACACCCATATTATTGAATGTATACATGTATATTTATACAGAAGTAATCTTAAAGGAAGAATTGTGGCCAAAAATCCATACTTTCTACATGGGAAGAATGTCTAAACTGTGCATGAAAACATTGGACGTGAGATACAGAAAATGTCGGCTGGTGCTCTCGACTGATGAGTCAAAATCTGAAAAACAGGCAGATTTGTGCATGTTTACATCGCCAGAAGAGCTCTGAAGGTTGTTCGAACAATCTTCCTGGAGAGTTCCTTTAAATACTGTGTGCAAGTCTACCTTGAGGAATTAATGATTTGAGGCTGCTTTGAAGAGAAAGAGCGGTCATATCAAATATTTAAGTTAGTGGATGGACTTTTCTGTCTAATCATCCTATTCCTGACAGTCTTTGTATACTGTTGTGTCCAAAACACATGATATAAATGTTACAAATACTACAAGGCAGGTTTTGGGTGAAAATTACATCCGAATCCTGGTACATTTTTTAGGTTTATAAATCCCATTTGATTATGCTTTTTTCCTGCTATTTTAGGGTGTTTGTTGAAAAATTATCAGGTGTTTTGCAAAAATATATTTTCTCATTGATTTTCTTGCAATTTCCTTTATACTTCCCCTTAAGTTATTATTGTGTCATCTGCAAGGTTCTGCAATTCTGCTGCTAAGACATCCTGAAATGTGAATGCCTATTGTAAAATATGTACATTGATTGATTAACTACAGAAATGCATGTTACATGAATACTGCACGGATACAACAGCATCAACACTGGACAGACCTTGGGCGCAGCATCAGTGTCCTTTTGCTCTTTTAGTTTTGCCAACATATCCATTTTGATCAGTTTGCATTGACTTTTCCGGCAAACATGTATTTTTAACACAGTAGATGACTCAGCGTTCTAGGATGTTGTTTTTTGTTGTTGTTTTAATACTTTATGTTTATGGATTGTACTAGAATAAGTACTAGTAAGTAATCACATTTTAATCTGTCCTTTTTAAATCAACTTTAATAATAAAAATAAAAGTACGGTAACTTAGAAAAAAGAATCTTTTTTTATCCAATTAAGTCAATAAGTCCCAAGATGCAATTGTGATTCTTGGTTTAGTATAATAAAAACTGCTGTCATTTTAAATCATTAACCTTAACAGATGGGCTCTGCTTGCCTGATATTTACATTAGAGATACAGGGTGGAAATGTGTTCATAGGCTATGCTTCCTTGGGCAATACACCATACTTCACAAACACTCCTTATCTGATTTCTATGTACAGATCTTCAATTTTTGTGAGCAGTTTTCCTGTGTTGTTCCTTGGAGCTAATAACCTATTACTGTAGATAGGTATTTAATGTGATATTTAGAATAAAAGATTGTGGTCATCCATAATTTCATCGTTTTTAAGGTTGAAGGTAGACTTTACGTCCATGTAGTTCAACCCATAGCCTAACATATTGATATAGAGGAAGGAAAAAAAAGAATGTAAACCATGTGGCAACACTAAACCACACACTGGGGAAATGTATTTTTTCCTGACTCCACATAAGGCAATCAGACTAGTTCCCTGGATCAACGCCCTATCAAAGATTCTGGTATATATAGCCAGTAATATTATAGTTTTCAAGAAAGGCATCCAGGCCCTTCTTAGGCCCCTTTCACATCAGTGGTAATCGCTGATCGTGGCAATTGCGGTGAAAAAAAAACGCAACTGCTGCGGTACCGCATAACGGCCGCACTTGCGGTTCAATTGTGGCAAGCCCCATGCAATGTCTATGGGGCTTGCGGTAAGTGTGCGGCCTTAAGGGGCCTTAAATGTTAGTAGTGAGTCACTCATTACAACATCATGTGACAGAGAGTTCCATAGTCTCACTGCTCTTACAGTAAAGAATCCACGTCTGTGATTATGATCAAACCTTCTTTCCTCCAGACGTAGAGGATGCCCCCTTGTCCCCATCTCAGGCCTAGCTGTAAAAAGATCATTAGAAATTTCTCTGTACTGTCCCCTCATATATTTATACATTATTATAAGATCACCCCTAAAGGTACCTTTACACGCCGCTACAGAAGGTTAGAAACAACCTGGTGTCGGAGACAATTGTATCTTGCACCGTCAAAACACCGCTAGGTAGCGGCGTGTAATTCAGGTTGTTGCCACCGGTCACTGTCGACACCTGTTTTTCAGCAGTGCTCAAAAACAGGTTGGTTTCAACCCGATGGTAGCGGCGTGTAATCGAGGAACAGGAAGGTTTTTGCGACACCTAGTGAACTCCCTGGGGCGTGACACAGCCTCCGGGATACGCACCCCATCAGTCGAGTCATTGGTTGTCTCTGCATAGGGCGGCATATTTAAGGAGCTGACCAGTCACACTACACAATTGCAATAGCATCATGTATTAGCCAGCCTTCCTGCGCTGGCTGGCCAATCATGATGCTATTGCATTGTCCAATCACCGTACGAGCGTCACGTAATATCACAATTGGCACCTTGTGTTGTCCCTGCTGCCCCAGGTCCTCCCATATTGCCTGTGGTAGCGCGTGTAAATGAGGGAAGGTGCTCTACAGAAGGTAACCTGCGGCACCCGTCGGTGCCTCCAGGGATAGAAAAAACCTTCTGTAGAGCACCTTGTAGCGGCGTGTAAAGGCGGTATCAGGTACCATTAGGAACTGTTGAAACGTGCTCGTGCACGTGAGACACCCGATTGTTTCTAACCTTCTGTAGCGGCGTGTAAAGGTACCTTTAGCCTTCATTTTTCCAAACTAAATAACCTCAAGTTTAACAACCTTTCTTGGTATTGCAGACCCCTCAGTCCTATAATAACCTTGGTCCCTCTTCTCTGCACCCGCTCTAGTTCAGCTATGTCTTTCTTATACTCCGGAGACCAGAATTGTACACAGTATTCTAAGGGTGGTCGCACTAGTGACTTGTTGGGTAAAATATGTTCTCTCTTGAGCATCTATGTCTGTTTTAATACATTCCATTATTTTGTTTGCCTTTGCAGCAGCTGCCTGACACTGGCCACTAAATGTGAGTTTGTCATCCACCCTACACCAGGTCTTTTCAGTGACAGTTTTACCCAGTGTTCTACAATTAACTGCATAATTATAAATATAATTTCCTCTGCCCAAGTCCATGACCTTATATTTATCCCCCTTAAACTTTAATTGCTATTTCTCAGCCCAAGCCACCAGTTTGACATAAATTCTCCTGTAATATAAATTGCCCTCCTTCGTTGATTTACCCTGAAGAGTATAGTGTCATCTGCAAATATTGAAGTTCAATTCCTGATTCCAAATTTAAAACATACAGGCAGCAAGTCATCTTATTTACTAAATGATTAGGGTATTTGACAACTTAATCTCATCTGGTAAATCGATAAATTAACAATCTGAAAATCACTTTCTTCTTCTTTCTTGTTTTTACTCCCCCTCAAAAATCACTCTAACTCAGGGGTCAGGAACTCCAGGCCTCGAGGGCCGCCAACAGTGCATGTTTTCATGATTTCCTAAGTATTGCACAGGTTATAATTGAATCACCTACCACTGGTGATGATTCCAAATCCTGTGCAATACTAAGGCCGGCTTCACATTGCGGGTCAGATCCGATCCGAGGTTGTCAGGGTGAACCTGACAGCCCCGGATCGGATCAGCACACAGAACCGGAGGGCTAATATGCCCTCCGGTCCAGTGTGCACCCGGACGCAGCTGCCGCTGCTGAATCAGGACCGCGGCTGGCAGTGAGCTAGCCGCGGTCCTGAAACAACTGCGGCGTGTAGCCGCTGGTGTCCGGTTCCCGGGATCCTCCCGGACTGGTGCCATCTGGCTCCATAGGCTCCCATGTTAGGGAGCACCGGATTGCTCCGGATCCGGGCGAATCCAGGAGTAGGCAATTAGAGGAGATATTCTCCTCTCGGACACAAAAACGCTGCAAGCAACGTTTTTGTGTCCGTGAGAGACTTCTGAATTCTCCCGGTATTGTCCCAGACAGATAAAAACCGGATGGCAGAGAGCTGCCATCTGGCTTCTATCCGGTCCCATAGGCTACTTTGGGGCCAAAATCCGGTCTGGGGCTGTCCGGTTTACACAGACAGCCTCAGATCGGATGTGACCCGCAATGTGAAGCCAGCCTAAGGAAATCTTGAAAACCTGCACTGTTGGCGGCCCTCAAGGCCTGGAGTGTCTCACCCCTGCTTTAACCCTATGTTCCAAGGATCAGGAGCTTCTGTGTTCTACATGCAGCGTGTTCCTTTCTGCAGAGATGTGAGTGTTCTCTGTGGGAGAATGCAGCATATGTGCCCACGATCAGGACTCTGGGTGCAGTGTATTTTCGCTGTGTTCTCCAGCTGAGATCACTTGCATCGCCACAAACATAAATTGACATGCTTCAGCTCGGGAAGCCACACCGCATGTCAGTTTATGCTGAGGAAAAAAAGAAGCACAGTGGGCATGAGATCTCTATAAATCCATCTATTGCGCTAGTATTGTACAATGTAGCATTTTGGATGTAGCGAAAATATGCTGCGTCCAAAACATTGATAACACTGATCGAGGGCACACAGCCTAAGCTGCTAGCCACTACGTATCTTTATTCTGTCTTAACTGGTTGTCCACTGTCAGGTGCAACCCTATTCTAGCAGCAGAAACTCTAAGGCCTGGGTCACATGAGTGTATAGCATCCAATGCAACAGCATTAGATGCAATATACTAGTGACACTCGGCTCAAACTCTGCTGCGATCGTGAACCGAGTGTGATTGACTGAGCTCCGATCCTCACTCATGGGAGAATTGGACCACAGGTTAGAATGCCAGATTTATATCTCCAACTTCTCCGTTGGCAGTATTTACGTATATCAGACAGTGCAGTCTGATGTTTCACACGCACCCACACAGTTGTATGAGTGTGTGATCTGATCTGTGGACACATTTGTAGCATGCATGCCTGTTTTCTCATGCTGAATCGGTTCTGGCTCATTGAATCACATTGGTTCGAGTGTAGTGTTTCCTCGCATTGCACAAATTTATACGCTCATGTGATTGAGGCCTAAGACTTTGTGCACATGTTGCGTTTCTGTCACTTTTTTTTGGCTCAATGAGAATCCTGAAGGGTCATGAACACTTTGTTTATTTTTAACTTGCAGATTTGCTTCAGATTTAAACCATACTACTGTGGGCAAAGACCTACGCAAAAAATTGAGTTAACACATTAAAAAAATGTGGCACAAATTAGCATATTTTATGCTTCATTTTTCCTGCCAAGACATGCATAAATGGTGCATAAATTTCCGCATCAAATACCTTGTTCGCATACTTTATGCCCTATTGCAGGAATTGAGGGGTGTTCTTCGCCTCTCTTAAGCTCTCCTATCTACCTGCATGGATTAATACTAGAGAGGCAAGCTTTGAGATCTGACTACTGGACAGGTGCAGGCACAATGCATGCTTGGATGTATGGGATAAGAACTTCCAGCAACTTGGGTGCTGCAGAACGCTGAAGAGAAAATGTAGGTTTTAATTGTACAGTAAAGCTTTAATTATTTAGATAAAGCTTTGAAATAACTGGAAGTGCACTAGAAATGAAGCTAAGCAGGTAAAGTTTTGCATCTGTAGAATAGAAAATAAATATAAAAGGGAACCTGTCAGCTCATTTTTACCCTCAAACCTATCACCACCTGTCCATGCAGCTTCCTACTACTTCCCTAACCATCCCTGTCTGACCTAAATGTGAAGTATGATAGTTTAAAAAATGCTGTTTATAACTTTCATTTTCCCCCCATTGTCTAGACGGGTAGGCGATGGGTGGACAGTCTCTCAGCCTTCACGTCTCTATTCGCTCCGTGGTATCACACCCCGGGGGGCGTGATAATTCAGAAACATTATAACAACGGAGCGAGGAAAGACATGGAGGCTGAGAGAACACCACATTATACTTCACATCTAGGTCAGACAGGGATGCTTGGGGACGTACTAGAAAGCTCCAGGGAGGCAGTGATAGGTTTACGGAATAAATGACCTGACATATTCCCTTTATGATTGCCTAATTCAGTAAATTAATTAGAAAGCAGCAGGTTATCTGATCACACCTGCAGCAAGGCTTCCATCTATTATATAATCACGAATGGGATTTTTGCCCCTTTTGAGTCCGCTCACGCTGCGAGTCAATGTCGTCATGTGGATACGACCGAAGCATTGGCCGCGCAGCGGCCATTGCGAGCAGTTCTAAGGCGACTCGCTATGCCCGCGCAGCGGGCATGGCGAGTCGCCTCAGCAGCGCGAAGCATTGGCCGCGAAGCGGCCATTGCGAGTCAGAGACTCGCTCTGCTAGAATCCCGATGCATCTGCATCGGGCACCCAGCTAGTCTATTATATAATCACGAATGGGATTTTTGCCCCTTTTGAGTCCGCTCACGCTGCGAGCCAATGTCGTCATGTGGATACGTCCGAAGCATTGGCCGCGCAGCGGCCATTGCGAGCAGTTCTAAGGCGACTCGCTATGCCCGCGCAGCTGGCATGGCGAGTCGCCTTAGCAGCGCGAAGCATTGGCCGCGAGGCGGCCATTGCGAGTCAGAGACTCGCTCTGCTAGAATCCCGATGCATCTGCATCGGGCACCCAGCTAGTTTATAATAATGATGGATCCTTTGTATGGCAGTCACAAACATCATATTGACTTTACTGGGTTTTGTTGGGACTTTTTATTTAGCAATGACAAAAACAGTCCTTCAGTTCATCAGAAATACTTGGAAAGTTTTGTGAACCCTTGACAGTGGTTCACAATTCAAGTATGGACAGCGGCCAACAGTATTAGGCTGGCTTCACACTTGCAGATGCATCTGCAGCGTTTTGCAGATGCATCTGCAAGTATCAGCATGCAGACCGCGGCCGTGGTGTGAATGCTCTCATTCATTCCTATATGTGAGCCGTAAGCAGGCGTATGCCTGCTTACAGATCACACTCTCCCGCCCGCACTATGGACGCGAGATGTTGCGTCCAAGGTGCGGGGCGGGAGTGTGTGATCTGTCAGCAGGCATACGCCTGCTTACGGCTCACATATAGGAATGAATGAGAGCATTCAGACCGCGGTGCGCCCTATTATAAACATAGGGGCCGCGGTCTGCATGCTGATACTTGCAGATGCATCTGCAAAACGCTGCAGATGCATCTGCAAGTGTGAAGGCAGCCTTAGAGAAGAGTCTATTCAAAGAACTCCGGCACATTTGTAGAGCTAGAGATCACAACTTCCAGGTCTAATGGAAATACTGATATACCACTGAGTTGAGACTCCCAAGAGTTTCATTACTCTCATATGAAAATAGACCATTTGCTTTGGCAGGTAATTGTCGGTATGTTTTAAACTATGTGTCTTTACCAGCTCTGTACCTGAGAGATTTCACAACTTCAGTTACATTAAACTGAAAACTGGAGAGTTTTCTGAGAGCTCCACCTTCACATAACAAATATTAAATTCATTATGGAAGTACATCAGTAAACAGCGTCATAAATCTTGCAAGTTCAGGCATGTAATTACAAAGTACATAAAATTACATATCTCTCAATTAAAAGCAAATTAGTGCTACTGAAGCATTTTAGCCCGCAATTATATATTTTATGTGAACGATGTAAACAATAATGCAGTTGCAGAACATTTCTTTTTTGTGAAGTCAGTTGAGTTACTTTGAAAATACATTGGTTCACTGCTTATATTTTAGATCTACAATTACAATTTCCGTGGTTGCTATTTCAAATAGCATCCTTCATGACATCCATGTCCCTGACAATTCAGTCGAGCTTTTATTGTTAACTAGAAGACTAAAAATCTCTCATACACATTAGACTAAAGGGCCTGTTTCATGCTACAATATCGTTAACGATATCATTGAAACGTCACGGGTTTCAGTCGTTCAAACGACGTCGTAATGACATCGTTCAGTGTGACATATACATCCGATCAATGATAATTGGGCAGATCATTTATCGGAGGTTTTTGAACTGGATCTAAAACCAAACGATGATCGTTTGTCCAACCTGCAGCCTTGCTGTGTGTGACACCTTGATAACGATGTCATTAACGACCTCGTTTATTGAGAAGTGAAGGATGTAGGCGATCTAACGACTGCAAGTATCGTTTGCTTGTCGCGGAATCGTTGATGCGTCGTTAACGATATCTGTACGTGTGACTTTTCACTAGCGATCATTGAACGACATTCAAGCGATCTAGGTCAACTCGAATCGTTCAACCATCGAAGCGTGAAACGGGCCCTTAACGTTAGCCAAATCCACCGATAATTACAGGTTTGGCCAACAGTGGAATGTATTTGTGAAACGCAGACAATTGTTTTTCAAAAGAGTTAAAAATCCGGCATGGCTAATTTTGGACCACCAAACTTTTTATTCTCCCCTAGATAGGCCGACACCAGAGATGTCTGGCAGCAGCCCTGTTATTGAGAGCAGAGGAATGCTTGGAGAAATGACCGCTCTTGTATATGGGAGAGATTGCCTAGATAGCTCATATGATTCACCAAATCGTCTTTTGGCAACAGGCATCTAAGGTGTATGGAGGGCTTAAGCTTATTCTGCATTTTTCATGCAGTGCCTTAGGTTGAGATGAAACTTCACGCAATGTAAACCACCGGTGTATACTCCGTGCAGAGGGCTCTGTGCCAGCAGGGAATGGCAGGATAAGTAAACTCTTATGCCTTCAAAACTGTACATGCAACTCTGGAATATAGAAGAGGACATTAAATTTAATGCATTTTAAGTATTGCCGGTTCCGTTCATCTTGGTTTGACGATTCGAGTATGGACCATGAGGTTTGGACTGGATTTGGATATGTCTAAATAGAGGAAAAATATTACTGTGTGCCCTGCTTGTTCCCCGAGTACAAGTACCTGCAGCTTTGTACTATGTGTTCTGTGCAACCTCTGCCATGTGCATTAGATCTTGCATATGTTTAATAACAGCACCTCATATGTAGTTTGCAATTATTATTTATTCCAGTAATTGAATGAGATGAGCATTGAGAACTCATGACACAGCACAAATTATCAAATTATAGTACATAGTGGATGATAAGGTTGGGAGATTTCAGAGCACAGGGATTTGAGCCTGATGTGTACTAAATCCTCTCTGCTCCATTGATCCGCAATTAAATCTTTGCCCAATAGAAGCTTTATTTCTGCTATTTTTTATACGGACTCCTACAAAAATAATTACGGTATCTTTTTTGCTAATACTACAAATATCTATTATATAAAACCCGAAGGCCACTTCCGCCCAAAATCCGCTTCCGCTTCCGTGATGGCCTCCCTCCTGTGTCAAACACCGGAACCGGAAGCACCAGACCCACAGAGCCCCGTCTGCGCCCACCCACATCCGGCCCACAGCCCTGCAGCTCACCGCCCACTCTCCATCAGGGACCGCCATGCCGCCACTGGGTCCGCACACAGCCTGGTGTGCGCCCACCAACATGAGGGAACCGGCCCGGACCGGCCCACACTCCGGTGTGCGGCCTCCGCCGGCAACGCTCCCCCGCCACCTCGGGGGGCCACACAACCTCTGGGGGTACCCGTGCTCCGCGCCTGGAGAGGAGAGAGGGCGGGACTGACTGTCCTGCAGCTCTGCCCGCCCCTCCTCTCCTCCTACACCCGACGCGCGCCCACCGGTAAGTCTGCCCTCCTGCCTCCGCCTCCGCTCCAGCCTGTGCCCGCCGCCTCCGCTGCAGCCTGTGCTCCCTCCAGCCTGTGTCTCCTCCAGCCTGTGTCCTGTGCCCCCCTCCGGCCTGTGTCCTGTGCCCCCCTCCGGCCTGTGTCCTGTGCCCCCCTCCGGCCTGTGTCCTGTGCCCCCCTCCGGCCTGTGTCCTGTGCCCCCCTCCGCCCTGTGTCCTGTGCCCCCCTCCGGCCTGTGTCCTGTCACCCCCTCCGGCCTGTGTCCTGTCACCCCCTCCGGCCTGTGTCCTGTCACCCCCTCCGGCCTGTGTCCTGTCACCCCCTCCGGCCTGTGTCCTGTCACCCCCTCCGGCCTGTGTCCTGTCACCCCCTCCGGCCTGTGTCCTGTGCCCCCCTCCGGCCTGTGTCCTGTCACCCCCTCCGGCCTGTGTCCTGTCACCCCCTCCGGCCTGTGTCCTGTCACCCCCTCCGGCCTGTGTCCTGTCACCCCCCTCCGGCCTGTGTCCTGTCACCCCCTCCGGCCTGTGTCCTGTCACCCCCTCCGGCCTGTGTCCTGTGCCCCCCTCCGGCCTGTGTCCTGTGACCCCCTCCGGCCTGTGTCCTGTGACCCCCTCCGGCCTGTGTCCTGTGACCCCCTCCGGCCTGTGTCCTGTGACCCCCTCCGGCCTGTGTCCTGTGACCCCCTCCGGCCTGTGTCCTGTGACCCCCTCCGGCCTGTGTCCTGTGACCCCCTCTGGCCTGTGTCCTGTGACCCCCTCCGGCCTGTGTCCTGTGACCCCCTCCGGCCTGTGTCCTGTGACCCCCTCCGCCCTGTGTCCTGTGACCCCCTCCGCCCTGTGTCCTGTGACCCCCTCCGCCCTGTGTCCTGTGACCCCCTCCGCCCTGTGTCCTGTGACCCCCTCCGCCCTGTGTCCTGTGACCCCCTCCGCCCTGTGTCCTGTGACCCCCTCCGCCCTGTGTCCTGTGACCCCCTCCGCCCTGTGTCCTGTGACCCCCTCCGCCCTGTGTCCTGTGACCCCCTCCGCCCTGTGTCCTGTGACCCCCTCCGCCCTGTGTCCTGTGACCCCCTCCGCCCTGTGTCCTGTGACCCCCTCCGCCCTGTGTCCTGTGACCCCCTCCGCCCTGTGTCCTGTGACCTCCTCTGCCCCCTGTCCTCTGTGACCTCCTCTGCCCCCTGTCCTCTGTGTCCTCTGCCCCCTGTCCTCTGTGTCCTCTGCCCCCTGTCCTCTGTGTCCTCTGCCCCCTGTCCTCTGTGTCCTCTGCCCCCTGTCCTCTGTGTCCTCTGCCCCCTGTCCTCTGTGTCCTCTGCCCCCTGTCCTCTGTGTCCTCTGCCCCCTGTCCTCTGTGTCCTCTGCCCCCTGTCCTCTGTGTCCTCTGCCCCCTGTCCTCTGTGTCCTCTGCCCCCTGTCCTCTGTGTCCTCTGCCCCCTGTCCTCTGTGTCCTCTGCCCCCTGTCCTCTGTGTCCTCTGCCCCCTGTCCTCTGTGTCCTCTGCCCCCTGTCCTCTGTGTCCTCTGCCCCCTGTCCTCTGTGTCCTCTGCCCCCTGTCCTCTGTGTCCTCTGCCCCCTGTCCTCTGTGTCCTCTGCCCCCTGTCCTCTGTGTCCTCTGCCCCCTGTCCTCTGCCCCCTGTCCTCTGCCCCTGTCCTCTGCCCCCTGTCCTCTGCCCCCTGTCCTCTGCCCCCTGTCCTCTGCGTCCTCTGCCCCCTGTCCTCTGCGTCCTCTGCCCCCTCTCCTCTGCGTCCTCTGCCCCCTCTGTGTCCTCTGCCCCCTGTCCTCTGCCCCCTGTCCTCTGCCCCTGTCCTCTGCCCCCTGTCCTCTGCGTCCTCTGCCCCCTCTGTGTCCTCTGCCCCCTCTGTGTCCTCTGCGTCCTCTGCCCCCTGTCATCTGCCCCCTGTCCTCTGCGTCCTGTCCTCTGCGTCCTGTCCTCTGCCCCCTGTCCTCTGCCCCCCTGTCCTCTGCCCCCTGTCCTCTGCCCCCTCTGTGTCCTCTGCCCCCTCTGTGTCCTCTGCCCCCCTCTGTGTCCTCTGCGTCCTCTGCCCCCTCTGTGTCCTCTGCGTCCTCTGCCCCCTCTGTGTCCTCTGCGTCCTCTGCCCCCTCTGTGTCCTCTGCGTCCTCTGCCCCTCTGGTCCTCTGCGTCCTCTGCCCCCTCTGTGTCCTCTCGCGTCCTCTGCCCCCCTGTGTCCTCTGCGTCCTCTGCCCCCTGTCCTCTGCCCCCTTGTCCTCTGCCCCCTGTTCCTCTGCCCCCTTCTGCGTCCTCTGCCTCCTCTGCCCCCTCTGCGTCCTCTGCCCCCTCTGCGTCCTCTGCGTCCTCTGCCCCCTCTGCCCCCTCTGCGTCCTCTGCCCCCTGTCCTCTGCCCCCTGTCCTCTGCCCCCTGTCCTCTGCCCCCTGTCATCTGCCCCCTGTCATCTGCCCCCTGTCATCTGCCCCCTGTCATCTGCCCCCTGTCATCTGCCCCCTGTCATCTGCCCCCTGTCATCTGCCCCCTCTCATCTGCCCCCTCTCTATCTGCCCCCTGTCCTCTGCCCCCTCTCATCTGCCCCCTGTCCTCTGCCCCCTGTCATCTGCCCCCTGTCATCTGCCCCCTGTCATCTGCCCCCTGTCCTCTGCGTCCTCTGCCCCCTCTGTGTCCTCTGCCCCCTTTGTGTCCTCTGCGTCCTCTGCCCCCTCTGCGTCCTCTGCGTCCTCTGCCCCCTGTCCTCTGCCCCCTGTCCTCTGCCCCCTGTCCTCTGCCCCCTGTCCTCTGCCCCCTGTCCTCTGCCCCCTGTCCTCTGCCCCCTCTGTGTCCTCTGCCCCCTCTGTGTCCTCTTGCCCCCTCTGTGTACTCTGCCTCCTCTGTGTCTCTGCCCTTCCTCTGCCCCCTCTGTGTCCTCTGCCCCCTGTCCTCTGCGTCCCTCTGCCCCCTCTCCTCTGCCCCCTGTCCTCTGCCTCCTCTGCCCCCTGTCCTCTGCCTCCTCTGCCCCCTGTCCTCTGCCGTCCTCTGCCCCCTGTCCTCTGCCTCCTCTGCCCCCTGTCCTCTGCCTCCTCTGCCCCCTGTCCTCTGCCCCCTGTCCTCTGCCTCCTCTTGCCCCCTGTCCTCTGCCTCCTCTGCCCCCTGTCCTCTGCCTCCTCTGCCCCCTGTCCTCTGCCTCCTCTGCCCCCTGTCCTCTGCCCCCTCTGCCCCCTGTCCTCTGCCCCTCTGCTCCTCTGCCCCCTGTCCTCTGCCTCCTCTGCCCCCTGTCCTCTGCCTCCCCTGTCCTCTGCCTCCTCTGCCCCCTGTCCTCTGCCTCCTCTGCCCCCTGTCCTCTGCGTCCTCTGCCCCCTGTCCTCTGCGTCCTCTGCCCCCTGTCCTCTGCGTCCTCTGCCCCCTGTCCTCTGCGTCCTCTGCCCCCTGTCCTCTGCGTCCTCTGCCCCCTGTCCTCTGCCTCCTCTGCCCCCTGTCCTCTGCGTCCTCTGCGTCCTCTGCCCCCTCTGCGTCCTCTGCCCCCTCTGCGTCCTCTGCCCCCTCTGCGTCCTCTGCCCCCTCTGCGTCCTCTGCCCCCTCTGCGTCCTCTGCCCCTCTGCGTCCTCTGCCCCCTCTGCGTCCTCTGCCCCTCTGCGTCCTCTGCCCCCTGTCCTCTGCCCCCTCTGCGTCCTCTGCCCCCTCTGCGTCCTCTGCCCCCTCTGCGTCCTCTGCCCCCTCTGCGTCCTCTGCGTCCTCTGCCCCCTCTGCGTCCTCTGCGTCCTCTGCCCCCTGCTCCTCTGCCCCTCTGCGTCCTCTGCCCCTCTGCTCCTGCGTCTCTCGTCCTCTGCCCCCTCTGCGTCCTCTGCCCCCTCTGCGTCCTTGCCCCCTCTGCGTCCTCTGCCCCCTCTGCGTCCTCTGCCCCCTCTGCGTCCTCTGCCCCCTCTGCCCCCTCTGCGTCCTCTGCCCCCTCTGCGTCCTCTGCGTCCTCTGCCCCTCTGCCCCCTCTGCCCCCTCTGGTCCTCTGCGTCCTCTGCGTCCCCTGCCCCCTCTGCGTCCTCTGCGTCCTCTGCCCCCTCTGCGTCCTCTGCCCCCTCTGCGTCTCTGCCCCTCTGCCCCCTCTGCCCCTCTGCGTCCTCTGCTCCCTCTGCGTCCTCTGCCCCTCTTGCGTCCTCTGCCCCTCTGCGTCCTCTGCCCCCTCTGCGTCCTCTGCCCCCTCTGCGTCCTCTGCCCCCTCTGCGTCCTCTGCCCCCTCGGCGTCCTCTGCCCCGCGTCCTCTGCCCCCTGTCCTCTGCCCCCTGTCCTCTGCGTCCTCTGCCCCCTGTCCTCTGCGTCCTCTGCCCCCTGTCCTCTGCGTCCTCTGCCCCCTGTCCTCTGCGTCCTCTGCCCCCTGTCCTCTGCGTCCTCTGCCCCCTCTGCGTCCTCTGCCCCCTCTGCGTCCTCTGCCCCTCTGCCCCTCTGCGTCCTCTGCCCCCTCTGCGTCCTCTGCGTCCTCTGCCCCCTCTGCGTCCTCTGCGTCCTCTGCCCCCTCTGCGTCCTCTGCCCCCTCTGCGTCCTCTGCCCCCTCTGCGTCCTCTGCCCCCTCTGCGTCCTCTGCCCCCTGTCCTCTGCGTCCTCTGCCCCCTGTCCTCTGCGTCCTCTGCCCCTGTCCTCTGCCCAGCCGCCTCTGCCCCCTGTCCTCTGCCCAGCCGCCTCTGCCCCCTGTCCTCTGCCCAGCCGCCTCTGCCCCCTGTCCTCTGCCCAGCCGCCTCTGCCCCCTGTCCTCTGCGCTGACCACTCTGCCCACGTCGCTGCGCTGACCAATCTCACCGCACTCACTGCTAACCACTGAGCCACCGCACTCACTGCTAACCACTGAGCCACCGCACTCACTGCTAACCACTGAGCCACCGCACTCACTGCTAACCACTGAGCCACCGTATACTCTGCTACCCACTGAGCCACCTGTATACACACAATTCATTTCACCGCACTCCCGTAACTATTAGTAAATAAACTATATATGGATTCTAGACTACCCGATTATTTAGAATCGGGCCGCCATCTAGTTAATTATAAATGTTCTTTATGAACCAACAATTCCTGTTTAGTTAATACAATTATTACTAATACTTTGAAAAGCCATATCTGGTCATTGTGTGACATAATATTAGGAGTGTTGGTCATTATGTGACATAATATTAGGAGTGTTGGTCATTATGTGACATAATATTAGGAGTGTTGATCATTGTGTGACATAATATTAGGAGTGTTGGTCATTGTGTGACATAATATTAGGAGTGTTGGTCATTATGTTACATAATATTAGGAGTGTTGGTCATTATGTGACATAATATTAGGAGTGTTGGTCGTTATGTGACATAATATTAGGAGTGTTGGTCATTATGTTACATAATATTAGGAGTGTTGGTCATTATGTGACATAATATTAGGAGTGTTGGTCGTTATGTGACATAATATTAGGAGTGTTGGTCTTGTGTGACATAACATTAGGAGTGTTGGTCATTATGTGACATAATATTAGGAGTGTTGGTCATTATGTGACATAATATTAGGAGTGTTGGTCATTGTGTGACATAATATTCGGAGTGTTGGTCATTATGTTACATAATATTAGGAGTGTTGGTCATTATGTGACATAATATTAGGAGTGTTGGTCGTTATGTGACATAATATTAGGAGTGTTGGTCTTGTGTGACATAACATTAGGTAGTGTTGGTGTCATTATGTGACATAATATTAGGAGTGATGGTCATTATGTGACATAATATTAGGAGTGTTGGTCATTATGTGACATAATATTAGGAGTGTTGGTCATTATGTGACATAATATTAGGAGTGTTGGTCATTATGTGACATAATATTAGGAGTGTTGGTCATTATGTGACATAATATTAGGAGTGTTGGTCATTATGTGACATAATATTAGGAGTATATGGTCATTTGGTGACATAAATATTAGGAGTGTTAGTCATTATGTGACATAATATTTGGAGTGTTGGTCATTATGTGACATAATATTAGGAGTGTTTGGTCATTATGTGACATAATATTAGGAGTGTTGGTCATTATGTGACATAATATTAGGAGTTTTGGGCATTATGTGACATAATATTAGGAGTGTTGCTCATTATGTGACATAATATTAGGAGTTTTGGGCATTATGTGACATAATATTAGGAGTGTTGCTCATTATGTGACATAATATTAGGAGTTTTGGGCATTATGTGACATAATATTAGGAGTGTTGGTCATTATGTGACATAATATTAGGAGTTTTGGGCATTAAGTGACATAATATTAGGAGTGTTGCTCATTATGTGACATAATATTAGGAGTTTTGGGGCATTATGTGATCATAATATTAGGAGTATTGCTCATTATGTGACATAATATTAGGAGTTTGATTATGGACATAATATTAGATGTTGGACATATGACATAATATTAGGAGTGTTGGTCATTGTGTGACATAATATTAGAGTAGTTGGTCATTATGTGACATAATATTAGGAGTGTTGGTCATTATGTGACATAATATTAGGAGTTGTTGGTCATTATGTGACATAATATTAGGAGTAGTTGGTATTGGTCAATATTGAGTTGGTCATTTGAATATTAGGAGTGTTAGTCATTATGTGACATAATATTAGGAGTGTTTGGTCATTATGTGACATAATTATTAGGAGTGTTAGGTCATTATGTGACATAATATTAGGAGTTGTATTTGGCATAATATTAGGATTGAGATCATTAGTGATATATGTGTTGGTCATTATGTGACATAATATTAGGAGTAGGTTGGTGTATTATGTGACATAATATTAGGAGTGTTGGTCATTATGTGACATAAATATTAGGAGTGTTGGTCATTATGTGACATAATATTAGGCAGTTTGGTCATTATGTGACATAATATTAGGAGTGTTGGTCATATATGTTGGCAATTAATATTAGGAGTGTTGGTCATTATGTGACATAATATTAGGAGTGTTGGTCATTTGTGTGACATAATATTAGGAGTGTTGGTCATTATGTGACATAATATTAGGAGTTGTTGGTCATTATGTGACATAATATTAGGAGTGTTGGTCATTATGTGACATAATATTAGTTGGATGTGCAAATTGGTTTGGTCATTATGTGACATAATATTAGGAGTGTTGGTCATTGTGTGACATAATATTAGGAGTGTTGGTCATTATGTGGACATAATATTAGGAGTGTTGGTCATTATGTGACATAATATTAGGAGTGTTGGTCATTATGTGACATAATATTAGGAGTGTATGGTCATTATGTGACATAATATTAGGAGTGTTGGTCATTGTGTGACATAATATTAGGAGTGTTGGTCATTATGTGACATAATATTAGGAGTGTTGGTCATTATGTGACATAATATTAGGAGTGTTGGTCATTATTGTGACATAATATTAGGAGTGTTGAGTCATTATGTGACATAATATTAGGAGTTTGGTCATTGTGTGACATAATATTAGGAGTGTTGGTCATTGTGTGACATAATATTAGGAGTGTTGGTCATTGTGTGACATAATATTAGGAGTGTTGGTCATTGTGTGGACATAATATTAGGAGTATTGGTCATTATGTGACATAATATTAGGAGTGTTGGTCATTATGTGACATAATATTAGGAGTGTTGGTCATTATGTGACATAATATTAGGAGTGTTGGTCATTATGTGACATAATATTAGGAGTGTTGGTCATTATGTGACATAATATTAGGAGTGTTGGTCATTATGTGACATAATATTAGGAGTGTTGGTCGTTATGTGACATAATTTTAGGAGTGTTGGTCATTATGTGACATAATATTAGGAGTGTTGGTCGTTATGTGACATAATATTTGGAGTTGTTGGTCATTATGTGACATAATATTAGGAGTGTTGGTCGTTATGTGACATAATATTAGGAGTGTTGGTCATTGTGTGACATAATATTAGGAGTGTTGGTCATTATGTGACATAATATTAGGAGTGTTGGTCATTATGTGACATAATATTAGGAGTGTTGGTCATTATGTGACATAATATTAGGAGTGTTGGTCATTATGTGACATAATATTAGGAGTGTTGGTCATTATGTGACATAATATTAGGAGTGTTGGTCATTGTGTGACATAATATTAGGAGTGTTGGTCATTATGTGACATAATATTAGGAGTGTTGGTCATTGTGTGACATAATATTAGGAGTGTTGGTCATTGTGTGACATAATATTAGGAGTGTTGGTCATTCTGTGACATAATATTAGGAGTGTTGGTCATTATGTGACATAATATTAGGAGTGTTGGTCATTATGTGACATAATATTAGGAGTGTTGGTCATTATGTGACATCATATTAGGAGTATTGGTCGTTATGTGACATAATATTAGGAGTGTTGGTCATTATGTGACATAATATTAGGATGTGTTGGTCATTATGTGACATAATATTAGGAGTTTTGGGCATTATGTGACATAATATTAGGAGTGTTAGTCATTATGTGACATAATATTAGGAGTGTTGGTCATTATGTGACATAATATTAGGAGTATTGGGCATTATGTGACATAATATTAGGAGTGTTGGTCATTATGTGACATAATATTAGGAGTTTTGGTCATTATGTGACATAATATTAGGAGTGTTGGTCATTGTGTGACATAATATTAGGAGTGTTGGTCATTGTGTGACATAATATTAGGAGTGTTGGTCATTCTGTGACATAATATTAGGAGTGTTGGTCATTATGTGACATAATATTAGGAGTGTTGGTCATTGTGTGACATAATATTAGGAGTGTTGGTCATTATGTGACATCATATTAGGAGTATTGGTCGTTATGTGACATAATATTAGGAGTGTTGGTCATTATGTGACATAATATTAGGAGTGTTGGTCATTATGTGACATAATATTAGGAGTATTGGTCATTGTGTGACATAATATTAGGAGTGTTGGTCATTGTGTGACATAATATTAGGAGTGTTGGTCATTCTGTGACATAATATTAGGAGTGTTGGTCATTATGTGACATAATATTAGGAGTGTTGGTCATTGTGTGACATAATATTAGGAGTGTTGGTCATTATGTGACATCATATTAGGAGTATTGGTCGTTATGTGACATAATATTAGGAGTGTTGGTCATTATGTGACATAATATTAGGAGTGTTGGTCATTATGTGACATAATATTAGGAGTTTTGGGCATTATGTGACATAATATTAGGAGTGTTAGTCATTATGTGACATAATATTAGGAGTGTTGGTCATTATGTGACATAATATTAGGAGTATTGGGCATTATGTGACATAATATTAGGAGTGTTGGTCATTATGTGACATAATATTAGGAGTTTTGGTCATTGTGTGACATAATATTAGCATTGCTGATCGTTATGCTCTACAGTACTTCTTCTGGTATTATTCTATAATGTGATCTCCAGCCAAGTGAAGCAGAATAGATTGAATATGAGTCATCTCATCTATGGAGAAGAGCAGGCGACATTTGCTTCTGGGATCCAGAGGTAAATGTATTATTTAGAGACGTGTGTTTGTGACGCTTGTGTTGTGCCCGTGGTTTTCCTGTCAGCTAAGCCCTTTAGGCTTTTCTGTATTCAGCGTTCAGCAGGTCACATGTTTGTGGCCGTCATAGAAGCTGCAGGAGCTGCTGTCCTCTTCTCTCCTTTGAATGGGTACAGTAATTGCCGGTCAATGAACTCCAAGGCGAGCAGGTCAGGGAACGCTTGCTCTGGTTTATTATTGTAAATTTAGGTACTAGTGTCGGCCATCAGTACTAAATTTTGATAGTATTTTTTATCACATGTGTTTGCTTTAACTTTGACTTAATCCATCTTCCCTTATCACCTGACCTTCTGCTTACTTTGCTCCCTATACGGGTTATACAGCATGTCTTCACCTGATAAGATTTTACTGACACCATTTTGCATTTTATTGGTAGCCGACAGACAACTTTCGGTGGTTTTCCATTGTTTAATATTCACCTGGCCACAAAGAGGCTATCCAGTCACAAGCTATTCTGAGAATAGATCGTCAGTATCAGAGGTTGGGGTGCCAGATGTTGGACCCCACCAATATCAGCTGCTCCAGGGACAGACGCCAGATGTAAATACAATGAATAGAGATGGGCATTGCAGTTCCATTCGATGTGCTTACTTTATCCACCATGGAGCCAAACATTGCTTATAGATGGGGTGCCAGGTGGTGGAGCTCACCAGTCTGATATTGATTATCCATGCTAAAGATAAGTAATTAATATCCTGTGATTGGACAACCCATTTAATAATGTGAGGTTTTTTTATTTTGCTTTGTCATATTTTAATGATGTGGTTGTGAGGCCTTATTTTATGCAGAAGAGACTTTTTTTTAATTATTTATTTATTACTTTGACTACTGCTCACATTTCACACTAAACATTTTGTCTTTTTATAAGGAACCTTTCATGTCCAATACCACTATTAATCTGTCGATATGGGGCTACAAGTTAATGGCATTATGAAGGTGCCCGACACTTTATCAAATGTTCGGCACTTGGGGGAAAATTAACTTAATTTCTCCTGGGAGCCCTTTGCATTCAGTCATGTGGTGTGTAAAGCTTCAGTCATTGCTCACCATACTGTACGTAGTGTCTGTAAGCATGCCCCGGTACTTTGACAAATGCCTCTGCACTGATGCACTCTGTTTGCAGAGACATGATTTGGGATGTTTGCCCTGCCTAAGTGCAAAGCAGGAGATCAGATTTGGCAAGGTGATAAGTTTCTGAAGAAATAATGTTACTCCTTGTGGAGAACGCCAAGCCGGCGTGAAGAGAATTATAGGCCATTCCTCTAGGAATTTATAGAATTCCATGCACTTTGGTTACTGTATGGATATGTTGTGTTAACAGCTCAAGAACCGCATTTTTCTTTTGTTCTAGTCACAATCCCCCTATTGGTGTGTTTGGATGTAGTGAATGACAGTTCAGTTGTCCAGTATTGGGCAAGGGTGTGCTAAGCTGTCAGCATGGGTATAAGCAGCTCAGGCATCAAATCCAAGGCTGGGGCATGCCGAGCTGTAAATGTTGACAGTCCATCTGGCCAATCAGGTCCGAGATGTGTGTTTTTTTTCCATATGTCTCCTATTCGGAATAATAAACCTGACTATTTAGCTGGCTACCTGCCTCCAATTACTGCCTGTTGTAGCTTTAGTTCGTTTTTGTCTGCTTGCCTTGTTTTCCTGTGCTCAGTTTCCGATTTACTATTACCCGATCGTTGACTTTGCTTCAGACTATCTATTTGCCCAGCCCCTTTGTCTTGATCTACTACCTTCCTGGAATTTTGAGCTCGGACCCTGACCTGACTACACCTTTGTCTTACCCTTTTGTTTATGACGAGCCCTTTTGATCTGACTCTACACCTCTTGACTACCAGCCTCACAGGTAACCCGTGATTAGTGACTAGCTTCACAGTTCTCTTTAGGCCCTGTTAAACAGCACAACATCGCTAACGACATCGATGATACGTTACGGGTTTGGAGGCGTTCCAGCGACCTCGTTGCATGTGACTCTGCCAAGTTGTAACGATAAATCGTTGGATCGCTGATCGCAGGTTTGAAAACATGTTCTCAAACACGATCAACGATCAGCAAACCTCGTATATTGTTGTGTTTGTATCAAAGCGATAAGTCCCGGCACTAGTTACAGCCCTCCAATCGACCCCTTAACAGCACCAGACATTTAGCAGTGTTGCTCAGGTCTCGGGGTCAAAGTCCATGTAAAATAGAAATTAGAATGAGACCTAGTTGGACCCGTTGAAGCACATCCAGTGCGAAACGGTGTGCCCGTCGTCCACCTTTGCACCCCCTCCCTCCACTTCTGCCTGTAACCCGCACAAATGAATTAATAAAGAAGCCGTTTGACATCATACCAGCAGTGAGTGCCGTCTCATTCTAATTTCTATTATCGTTGTGTTTGACACCGCGATAATGATGTCGATTACGACTTTGCCCATTCACAGCAATGAGCAGGGATCGTTCTCGTGGTTTGCGAACATTACCTGCTCACAACATCGTTGGTGCGTCGTCCACGATATCTAAACGTGTGACATCTAACCGACGAAGTCAAAACGATGTCCTAATGACCGTGCGCCCACGAGATCGTTGCCGACATCCTTCCAACGTCGTGCCGTGTATCAGTACCTTCATGAAGACATCTTTTCAATGCATTGCTGTATACTACATAGTAAAAGAACGTGAATGAAAACTTTAGTAAGATTAGATAACAAACTCCAGGACATCTCTTTTAAAAACATGAAACTAAAGTGATATTAAAAATGAATATGGATAAATATAAGGTTCATTTTAGTTCTGTATATGAACAGAAAGGTGTTTTTATTCCACTTACTTTTAGTTACAATTAACATTTTATATTGTATTAAAAGTTTAACGAAAGGAGAGAAAAAAACTTTTAGCTACATTCACACAGTGCAATTATTTGAGGATGTGTTTTTGCAATGAAATGCAGTGACGCTGGGCATACCAGCAAAGTGAATACATTTGCAAATTTAGCATTCAGATGCAACTTTTTTTGAGGATCTGTTTTGGCTGAAAAACGGATCCTCAAAAAGAATGAGCATGTCAGTTCTTTGGCGTTTTTCCTGATCCACTTTTACCATTGCCCCTATTGTTGAATGTGCTCAAAAAACAGATCCAGCAAAAACGCACTGTGTGAATGGATGATGCCTTTTTTGAAAAAGAGCATCTGTTTTGCAGCTGAAGAGCAGATCCTCAAAAAAACACCGTGTGAACTATGAAACAAAAGAGGCCAGTTCATACAGTATGTACTGTACCTGTGCACATCCAGGCACCAAAGAAGACAATGTGATTCACTTATATTGTATGACTCACGCATTTGACTCGAGCCATGAGATCATGGTGATGTTTACTAATTATACCAATGTGCCTGTTTCCCAAGGCGTTAGTCCATGTATTTCTGGACCAAAGGTGTAAACCACAAATGTTGTTCCACTTCTAATTGAGAGTTTCAGAACTAAAATTACTTGCAGCTCTTTCATTTAAAATCTTGTATTCTCTTTTCCCGTAGATGAGCCATGGCTTAAGGAGAGTCAACTAAAAAAAATATGGATAAGTCACAACATACATAATTAAAAATGAACAGCATGTGTTATAACAATGATCTAGTGTATGCATCACAAAATCCAATTTTTATTTCTATCAGGAAGTGATTACCGTAGATAGATTTTCTCCACTGTTCTAAAATCAGGGTTAAGTTAGTGGTTGCTTTAAATATTAAATATATATTTAAATAACGTATATGGCAACTAAGCACAGACACCGGTACAGATTGTGGGGGCGCAATCTGAGTGCAACAGCCAATCACAGACGCTGTCACTGAGAGTGAGCGTCGGTGATTGGCTGTTGCAGTTCAGTGCAGTGAATATTCATGAAGCTTAATGAGCGGCCCTGAAAGCAAGTAGCGGAAGAGTGGTGAGCTTTGTCTATCCACCTTCAAGTGAGACCCGCATGCTTAGTAAGCATGATTCTATAAAACTGGATCCGACATCCATTGCTTACGTAGTGCTCAGTACTGAATGCTACATCCTCACAGGGCTTGCGCTGGTTTAAAGGGCCAACAGCTGAAAAGTGCAGCAATCGTCCTGAGCAACTCGGTCCCCAGCAATCTGCTCGGATGCCGGAAAAAAGGTCTTTGCGAGCCATATACAGCCGGGGACCAGAGGTTCCCCATCCCTGCTTTAGATCAACATGTTAGGCTATAGAGTGAACTCGATGGACTTATGTCTATCTTCAATCTTAAAGAGAAACTCTGGGGAGAAAACACTTTTTAGTACTGTTCTTGCCCTCTTACGAAGCAGATATATAAATATTCCTAGATTTATATTTATATAATAATAATATAAGAAAAATCTATATTTAGGAACATTAACATGGGATTTTTTTTCACCTTTTAATAGATATTACTTGATAATACAGGTGTGTACTATAACTTGTGTATACTTATACCATGTCTAGCAGATACTGCACAGATGTCTGGATGCTTTGCTGTGACTCAGTAGACAACACGATTCATAGTGCTAAAGATTCAGGGGACAAGAGCCTACCAAGCTGCTATGGGTGAGGGGAGACTATTGCAGTGCTGATCAACGCAGTGCTTTGCCTCTGCTCCTAGCCTGGTACATGACAGTACACATTATGCATCATCATGTCATTGTACAGCAGAGAATCACAGCATGTATTTATATCTGCTTGTTGACATGGTTTCTATCTGAAGCAAGAACGCTCCTGTTACTTGACATAGGATGGTATATAAGTGGCAGAATTGTAGTGTGTTGATGGCAGGGCTGTGGAGTCTGAGTCGTGGAGTCGTAGTATGAGCCCATTTTGGTGGAGTTGGAGTTGAAGTCGGTAGAAAATGGACTGACTTCAACTCCTAAAATATATAATACATTGGTTACAGCAGTTCAATGCAGAATGTTCTGAATATTATTATTATGAATTGTTATTATGTTCTATCTAAATATCTTGATTATTGTATCATAATAATTATTAAAACCTGATTTTCACATTACACTACAATAAATGTATCACTTAAACATGAGCAATGTATGAAGGAGTCGGAGTCAGAGTCGAAGGAGTCTGAGTTGCAGTCAGGGAAATTCAGGAATCGGAGTCAGAGTTGTAGTCGGTGGTTTGACTTTCCGACTCCACAGCCCTGATTGGCAGCCACGCATCCTAACACGCCTCCTGCCCATACAGCAGTGTGAGGGGGTGGAAATGTAAAATGATCTTGGAGCCCCCAGGGTCCACGCTCCTGCCACACCTCCTGTCACTGCTTCAACATGAGGGTGAATTTCTCAGACCCCTGAGGGATGGGTGAGAACTCAAGAGCAGATATGATTTTATTGATTTATAAGGGATCTATAGATCCTAGAACTGCAGTGTACAGCTCTGCTTCATCATTTAGGAGGGCAAGGACAGTACTAAAAAGTTCTCTCTCCCCGGAGTTCCGCTTTAACAACTATGAAACTATGAAAATCCAGTTTTAAGAACATGACAATGTCTCGGACAGGGACATTGTGTTGCATTTCACACATCTTGGAACATAATGGTGGATTTTTTTAATACTTGATCAGCTGATTATTTTATAGAGAAAGACTGTTTTACTACGCAGTACATTATGTAAGTCATGTGTTTTTCTGAGTTCAAGAAACTTTAGTAACTTGGGAACTTTTGGAACTCTCCGTGCTCATGAATTCAGTTATTGCTTGCAGACTGCACATTATTTTCTGCCTGTCATGTCTACGCTTTCTGTCTTCATTATAACCACAGAAATCTAATGTTTTTCTGGGTTATTGGTCTCACCAGTTTATCAGAGTTCAACATTTTAACCATGTACAAAGGTTACTACAGGGCATTCCTTTTTATCTGGAGCTCCAGCTGAGCCAAGAAGGAAGCTGTGACAAAACAAACCCTGCTGCACATTCATTGCAGTTCTTTAATGCTGAATTGGTAGAAGGGCTTGGCTCACAGGGTGTTGATTGGCAGTTTATACAATTGTTTCTTGTCTTGAGCCTGCAGGTCAGCATAATCTACTCAGCCTCTGCCTTGGTTAGGCTGGGTTCACATTTGCGTTCGGCATACGCATATGCAGTGCCGAACGCAAACATTTTCATGTGAACGTAGCGGAGATTGTCCGCATGCGTTCACATGAAAATGTTAGTGAGGCAGCCCAGCCACCCAATCAGCGGCTGTGGCCGGGAGGCGGTGATCAGTGGCGGAGATCCAGGCAGCCGCCGCTGACCTCTACTTCCCGACCGCCGCTGATCTCCCGCCGCCGCTGGTTCGTTTAGAATAGCTGGCGGGAAAGTCGGCTTTCTCGACCCGCTATTTCAAATGAAGAGCTGACTTCATCAGCTGTTCATTTGAAATAGCAGAATGGGAAATCCGACTTCACCGCCGGCTTTCCCGCTGGCTTTTCTAAATGAACCACCGTCATCAGCTGTTCATTTGAAATAGCGGGGCAGGAAAACCAACTTCACCGCCGGCTATTCTAACCGAACCAGCGACGGCGGCGGCATCAGGGAGAGAAAAGAAAAAGAAAGAATAAGGAAGAAAAAGAAGAGAACTGTGGGACAGGATTCACCTGCAAATAACCTCGGAGGAGGTCATCTTCCGCTGCGTCTGTGTGCTTGCCAGCAGATGGCAATGCGCACAGATGCACTTTCATTCATTTTCTGTGCGCAGCTGTCTGCTTGCGTATAAAACAAGCACACAGCTACGCACAAAGAAATCCAACATTTTGCGTTTGGCTGCGCATACATTATGCGCAGCCGAACACAAACGCAGCTGAATGCAGCTACAAACAGGCACCATACGTTCCCATGTTAAACATAGGAGCACATAGTGCCTGCGTTTTGCTGCACACAGGGACGCTGCGCATCATGCGCAAATGTGAAGCCAGCCTTAAAGAGGACCTGTCGCCCCCCATATGGATTAGAATTTAAGTGCTGCACTGAAAGCAGCATGTCTGCTGCATTCAGGCAAGCGGTCCCCCATGTCTCTGTGCGGCTGGGTACCCCGATATATAGGCTTTGAAAAACTTAGAAGCCATGGAGGCTGGCCCTTTTGCTGCAGCCACCTCGTAGCACGGAGGCATTTCATGTTCCCTGTGTCTCTGTGCCATCTTTTTTAAATGTGTTTGCCGCCTCTCTCCTGACAGTCATTTCACCCATGTCCTCGCCTGCGCTCTGCACGTCTTTGTGCTGTTGACGTAGGCGGGACAAAGAGCAAAGGCTCTGACGTCAGAGCAGGAGGCGGGACAGGCGGCGATAAGCAATACCTCGCTTTGGCCCACGTCAACAGCTCAAGCCTATATCTGGGGTACCCAGCCGCACAGAGACATGGGGGACCGCTTGCCTGAATGCAGCAGACATGCTGCTTTCACTGCAGCACTTAAATTCTAAACCATATGGGGGGCGACAGGTCCTCTTTAAGGCTGGCTTCACATTTGCGCACGATGCGTAGTGTCCCTGTGTGCAGCAAAACGGTGAACACATTTAAAAAATGCGGCACAGAGACGCAGGGAGGGTGAAATGCCTCCGTGCTATGAGGTGGCTGAAGCACAAGGGTCAGCCTCCATGGCTTCTAACTGTAAGTTTTTCTAAGCCTATATCTCGGGGTACCAGCTGCACAGAGACATGGGAGACCCCTTGCCTGAATGCAGCAGACATGCTGCATTTAGTGCTGCACTTAGATTCTAATCCATGGAGGGGTGACAGGTCTTAACCCCACTGGACTGTTGGGTTACACACTGATCATATTGTAACTTCAAACATGAGTGAATTTCAGGTTTTGCACGCAAAGTCTGTTTGTGAACATACATTTTTCATCAAATATTTATTTGTTTAAAAAAAATCTAAGAGTTCAGCAAAAGGACCAAAATCCAGTTGTTTATTAAGGGCCCGTTAAACTCTGCAATGTGGCAGCGATCCGACCAACGATGTGGATCGCTGCCACATCGTGAACTGATCGCTGGTGAGCTGTCACACAGGCAGACTCACCAGCGATCAGGGCTAGCGAGAATGCTGGTAACCATGGTAAACATCAGGTAACTAAGCTGAGCGCGGCGCTTAGTTACCTGCTGTTTACCACGATTACCATCTCTCAGCGCTTGCTGTGCGGCGCTGAGAGCTTGTTCATTGTTGGTCTCCCGCTGTCACATGCACCAATGCTGGGCGCCCAGCGGGAGACCAACAATAGATTTATGGTCCTGGCCATAAATCTAACGATCAATGATCAACGACTTATTGTTGATCGTTGATACTGTCACACACAATGATGTTGTTACGACATCGCTGCAACGTCACCAAACTGGTGACGTTGCAACAATATCGTTCATGATATCATTGTGTGTAAAGGGCCCTTTATTCTTCTCGAGAGTTGAAGACCCCACAAATCTTATGTGAATGGCATATTTTAAGGTGAGGACATCAATTTTAAATCACTCTCCTGTTTCTTTTGCATGATCTGCTGCAGGATTGGGTATGTATGCTGTATTTGCCATCTTGTTCCATCTGAGTTTTCTGAATGAACTTCATATATTTAAAAAATAACCGATCGTTAGTTTCTTGCTGGCCAAACTATGGGCAGCATGAATCTGAGTCTGACTGCTCAATTGTAGCCAGGTCTGTCTTTCTATGGCGGCCGTCACACGGTTCAATATTGCGAACGATATAGTTTAAGCGATCTGCTTTTTGATCGCTTAAGCGATATCGTTTGTGCATCGCTACGTGCGATCAAGCGATTTTACAATGTAAAATCGCTTGATCGTGACATCGCAGATATGAGAGCCGGAGCTCATATCAAGCGATCATCGCTTGTTCAATCTGCTTCATCGTGGTGTGTGACACCACGATGAACGATCTCCCAGTGGCAGAGCCTATGCTGGGAGATGGTATCTATGGTAAACGTTGGGTTACTAAGCGCCGCGTGGTGCCTAGTAACCCGATGTGTACCATAGTTACCAGCGAACTCGCTGGCCCACATCGCTGGTGAGTCTGTCTGTGTGACATCTCACCAGCGATGTGAACGATATTGTTAGCGATCGCGCGTGCACGTGATCGCTAACAATATCGCTCACGATATTGTAGCGTGTGACGGCCGCCCATGAAACATCTTGGAGTTTCAGAGAAAATATACCGGTAGTTTGAAAAGCTGGATGGGCACCATGTGTTGTTATTTCATAAGTAGCACTCAGACTTGTCTTGGTTGTACTGTACTGATCCTAATGTAAAAAGAAAAAAGCATGCTCAATATACTACCAAGCACACCAAGATAACATTTTTCAAGATATGAGCTGTCACTTTGTATCTTTTTTGCTTCATGCTGCGAGCACAAATGTGGGTTTCGAGCAGCTGGGCAGCTGCTGCATGATCATGTGTACCCTCTCATTAACAACTGAATATTCTCTGCCCCCCACATCCCCACCAATCATGTGGAAAGCAGTGAATAAAGTAACCTGGCAGCTGACGGTATATATGGGAGCATGGCGCTCCCACACTGATCAACTGTCTGCATCACACCACGTACTTCTCTCCGGCCCTCCGCAGCGCAGTGTTATCATCTCATGCAGGCAGCTGCCTGCGTGTGAGTTCGCGTCTCCTGATCACTGAGTGCTGGTCAGCTGATCAGCGTGGGAGAGTGGGTCAGCTGGTCAGATATGAGCTCTGCACTCTCACACACTGTCAGCATGAGATGAATGCTCTGCTTTGCAGGGGACCAGAGGGAGGGTGAGTATAATAGCTTTTGTTAAGTGTATGGTGTGATAGGTGCCATGTACCAGCATGGGGGGCCATATATCAAGATGGGGGGGACATGTACTAGCTTGGGCGGCGGGGCACGTACAATTAGTAGGGGCTGGAATGGATTATAAGCATTTTAATTAGGTTTAATGGGGACATTAAATTTGACATAGGAGCAAATTGAGTTAAAAGCTCGGTCACAAAATGAATTAAACTTGTAAGTCAAGGTATTACTGTACCCTGAAAATATATGTACAATAATTTTATGAATTCACAATTGAGCAAAAAAAATGTAGCAAAACACTTAGAAGGCCAAAAGGCTATGTGTGTTTATATTCAGCTTTTTTTGCTTAAGTGTTTTTTTTACATTTTTTGTTCAGTTGTGAATTAATACAATTATTATTTTAAAGGTGATCCCTTGTATTGTGTATACCGTACTTCTTTTTTTTGTCTTTTTAGATTACTTAGCCTTTGGTATGTGCAGGGTTGATACCTTATTGTTGACCTCTATCTTGTTACTCATTAGTAATTAACCACATTGCTCCGTGCTGCTGTAAATTTAGTTTGGGAGAACCAAATGAACTGAGAAGTCTACCCCATCAGCAAAGTTATATCCACCTAGGCTCTTTCATTGCAAAGATCCATGTTGTCATGATACCTCTGTCCAGAGTATCTTCAACGCAGTGAGTGACTATTTGTTGTAACTATAGAATCACAGCGTGCTGAGCTATTGCTGTGTTGAGTATAGCTCAGTCATCCAATCTTGGAGGTGCTGGATTATTCAGGTGTTCTCTGTTCGTGGTTATTCCCCAGCTACTTAGTGGAGCAGTTTCTCCCAGAATTCAGTCAGTTATAGCACTTAGCTCAGTGATGCTTGTTGGCCTATTTTCCTGGGCTATTTTGATTGATCTATTGCTGCCTGACTTTGGACCTCATTCTGATCTCTATCTGTTCTCAATCTGATCTCAATCTATTTAGCCTCTTTGCTCTTATCCCAGGTATTCTCACTCTGTACCATTCCCTGACTACACCTCAGTTTATTCAAGTCCTCAGGTTTTACCCATATAAACTGTGTTCACCACCAGTAAGCCCTTATTTTGCATTCTGAGATTCTGTATACAAGTCCCCAAGACGATATGTATAACATAAAAAATAGCTTATATTATATTCACTGATGGGGCAGGAAGATGGGTGTTGCTGATCTTGAACCGGCACCTCCTGACTTTTTGCAATGAACATCTTCCTTCCTTGCTTCATGTAAATGACGCATCCTATGTCATCCACACAGTGTTCCCCATTGTAGCCCTACGAATGCGCACTTTTCTCTGTCCTGCTGAGGGCAGAGCAAAGTACTGTAATGCGCACGTACGGGGAAAGGTCAAAGAGCACACATGCATGCACACTACAGTGCTTTGCTCTATCCTCAGCAGGGCAAAGAAGTGCGCATGTGCAGGAGCGTAATGGAGTACATTGAGTGGATGATGTAGGATACATCATCCACACGAAGCAGGGTAGGAGGGTGGTGATCACAAGCAGACAGGAGGCACCATATCGCGAATAGTAACATCCATCAGACTGAACCGCTCTAGAAGTGAGTTAAATAAAAGCTCTTTTTTATGTTATACAGATTGGCCTGGGGACTTATATACCAGCATTCTAGAATGCTGTATACAAGGGCTTACTGGTGGTGGCTGCAGTTTATTGGGGAAAACCTGATGACAGGGTCATTTTAATCCTTGAGGTTCGCTCCTGATACCTGACCCTGGAATACTTGTCTACATTACCTCATTAGAGATGTGCATCATACTGTGGGTCTTTTTGTATGAATCTCCTGCAGTCTGGTAATCCACTCCAATTATGAGTGTTTATGATGACCTGTGTGGAATTTTGATCAGAACATCTACTATATAATTGCCTAATCGTGTCTGTGTGTCCAGAAAATCGCGCGCCAGCTCTGATTGGTCGCCGCCAGCCACTTGGCGCATGTTTTAAAACACACTTCACTGATTGGTTGCGACCAATCAGCGAAGCGATGCGGCTTGGCGGGAAATATGAATCCTGTAACGCTGATTGGTCGCCGCTCTCAGCGGCAACCAATTAGTGGCACGGGATTCAAAACCCTTGCCAAGCCATGCTCCGCTTCACTGATTGGTCGCCGTGGCTGGCGGCGACCAATCAGCGAAGCGTGTTTTAAAACACGCGCCAAGTGCGCTGATTGGTCGCTGCGGCTGGCGGAGACCAATCAGCGCACTTGGCGCATGTTTTAAAACACGCATCGCTGATTGGTCGCCACAGCTGGCGGCGACCAATCAGCGAAGCACGGCTTGGCAGGGGTTTTGAATCCCACGCCACTGATTGGTCGCCGCTGAGAGCGGCGACCAATCAGCGGCGCTGGATTCATATTTCCCACCAAGAGGCTGATTGATCAGCGAAGCATGTTTTAAAACACGCACCAAGTGCGGCTGGCGGCGACCAATCAGTGAAGTGGAGCACGGCTTGGTATATTGGCGCACAATTTGAACTGCCGCTCATAGTGTGATGCACTTCATTCCTGTTTACAAGGCTGCCGCTCATAGTGTGACGCACTTCACTCCTGTTTACAAGGCTGTCAGTCATAGTGTGACACACTTCACTCCTGTTTACAAGGCTCTCGGTTATAGTGTGACACACTTCACTCCTGTTTACAAGGCTGTCAGTCATAGTGTGACGCACTTCACTCCTGTTTACAAGGCTGGCAGTCATAGTGTGACACACTTCACTCCTGTTTACAAGGCTGTCAGTCAAGTGTGACACACTTCACTCCTGTTTCCAAGGCTGTCGTCATAGTGTGACGCACTTCACTCCTGTTTACAAGGCTGTCGTCATAGTGTGACGCACTTCACTCCTGTTTACAAGGCTGTCGTCATAGTGTGACACACTTCACTCCTGTTTACAAGACTGTCAGTCAAAGTGTGACGCACTTCACTCCTGTTTAGAAGGCTGTCAGTCATAGTGTGACGCACTTCACTCCTGTTTACAAGGCTGTCAGTCAGAGTGTGACGCACTTCACTCCTGTTTAGAAGGCTGTCCGTCATAGTGTGACGCACTTCACTCCTGTTTACAAGGCTGTCAGTCAAATTGTGACAAACTTCACTCCTGTTTCCAAGGCTGTCAGTCATACTGTGACACACTTCACTCCTGTTTCCAAGGCTGTCAGTCATAGTGTGATGCACTTCACTCCTGTTTACAAGGCTGTCAATCATAGTGTGATGCACTTCACTCCTGTTTACAAGGCTGTCAGTCATAGTGTGACGAACTTCACTCCTGTTTACAAGGCTGTCAGTCATAGTGTGACACACTTCACTCCTGTTTACAAGGCTGTCAGATATAGTGTGACGCACTTCACTCCTGTTTACAAGGTCTGTCAGTCATATTGTTCTGTTCTTCAGTCACATTTATTTCACACGTTGTGTCAATGACAGTCTGAACTACTTCAGTCACATTTATTCAATGGGTTTAATTGGTCGTAAGTGTAAATACGCCAATGACGATGACAGAAAAGCTGCAGAAGCAGCAAGACAACATCGACACCAAGAGACACCACAACAAACTGCCATGAGACAAGTCGAGGATGCTGCATCTCACAGACGTCATTGGGAACAGGAGACACCACAACAAACTTCTACCAGACAAGCCCAAGACGCCAAATCTCATAGACAGTGCCGGCTGAATGAATCTCCAGAAGACAGGGCAAACAGACAACAACATATTCGCGCCATTCATACAACACGAATGCTCTACCAACTAAGGCAAGCCGAGGAGAGTATTCAAAAGACTCGATAGACACATAGGGAGACGATAGATATCGTGTATTCATTGCATTATTCTTAAATCTTCATAAATAAACTACATACATATTCTAGAATACCCGATGCGTTAGAATCGGGCCACCATATAGTTTTGTAATATTCTTCTCAGAAAATGTATATCCACAGACAAATGCACACAGGCAAAAACTGGGTATTATAATTTGCGTATACCCCTACATGTGTTCTATTGGATTTCCACTAAAATTAGCATTGAGGTGATTCCATAATTTATTCAAGTTACTTTGCTGAAGGCTAAATCTGGTTATCCCCAAGATTCTTATGAACCTGACAATATCTACTGGGTTCATTGATGTCATGTGTATAGTAGAGCTGATAAACGCTGATGTCAGGTAAATGGGGATTGGCCATGTTGGATTTTCAAACTGCAGATTTTCTGTTTCCGCAAAAGATAAACTGATAGAATTGTAAGACAACAATCTATTCCACTGTTCTTTTGGACATAAACATGGATTTTCAGCCAAACATGCGTGATTTATGGTGGAGCTGGCAGAAATAGCATAAGGCTAACAGCTATTTGCATGCAAGTTCTCACTTTACTTTAAGCAATATATTTAATATTGCTATGGTCTCATATTTTACTTGTCATCAGGCAGTGATATAAGCTCTTTAAAGGTAGACAACCAGCAGGATTTAGGGCTATAAAGTAAAGCCAGTGCCTTAAGGGCATTGGGATACTGAGTGCAATCATACCTTTACTTCAATGATAACATGTATAATTGCAGTGAAAACTGTTATCTAACAGCAAATCTATGCAGCAAATTAGCATATGTGCAGCAAAGGGGGGTGGGTTGCTTTGCATTACTGCCCTGTTGGCTCTAAGCCAAACCCCCCCACTCCCTCCCTCTCCTCTCACTCCCTATCACTATATACCAGGCACATTACGTAGGACATTGTGCATGGAGGTAGCACAATGTCAGGCTCCTGTGTGCCCGAGCTCATCCCTCCCTCCTGTGTCCCTGGCTTCTCAGGCTTCCTCTCTCTGCTTCTTCTCTGGATGTGTGTGATCGGGCAGTAAAAGTGCAAGAGAAGACCAGCCCCATCCAGTCTGCGCGTCCCCAGCTCAGCCCTCTCCTCACAGTCACAGGTCTTTAACTGCCTGATCAGACACAACAAGAGAAGAAGCAGTGAGAGGAAAACTGAGAAGCCGGAGACACAGGCAAGAGGGAGGGAGTGATGAGCACATAGGAGCCTGACATTGTGATATCTATCTCCATGCACAATGTGAGGTATAATGTGCCTGGTAAATAGTGACAGGGAGGGAGGGAGAGGGGAGGAAGAGGGGGAAGGGGTAGGTTTGGCTTAAGGCTCCGTTACACAGCACGACATTGTTAACGATATTGCGTAATCATCACGGGTTTGGAGTCATTCAAGTGACATCGTTAGGACGTTGTTGCGTGTAACACCCAGATTCAACTACGATAAGTCGTTGGATCGCTGATCGCATGTTTGAGAAGATGTTCTCAAATCAGACGTCCACAATCAGCCAACCTGCTGCATCGTTGTGTGTGACGCCGCGATAACTATGTCATTTACGACTTCGCCCATTCACAGCAATGAGCAGGTATCGTTCGCTGGGTTATGCGAATGATACCTGCTCACAACATCGTTGGTGCGTTGTCCACGATATCCAAACGTGTGACATCTCACCAACGATGTCAGAAACGATCGCGCACCCACGAGATCATTGCCGACATCGTTCCAACGTCGTGCCGTTTAACGGTACCTTTAGAGCAAACGGGGTAATAAAAAAAAAGCCTCACAGTGACGTTCTGCTGCATTTATGCAAATGTGCTGCACAGATTTCCCAATGTTTGATAACAGTTTTCTCTGTATTTATACATGTAATCATTGAAGGAATGATTGCACTCAGTATCCCAGAGCCTGTAAGGCACTGGCTTCACTTTGTAGCCCTAAATCCTGCTGGTTGGTTCCCTTTAAGAAAATTGTTAGTCTGAGAAGCAAGATTTTCTAGAATTCCTATAGTCATCTCTGATGTATTCCGGGTTTCTTGTTTAAGCCTCAATATTTAGTGTTGAGTAAGATATAATTACCGTATATACTCGCGTATAAGCCGAGTTTTTCAGCCCAAAAATTGGGCTGAAAAGTCCCCCCCTCGGCTTATACGCGAGTCAATACGGCGCCCCCACCTCACTGGCACCCCCACCTCACTTTCTGGGCCCCCCCGCATGCAGCGCTGCGCATATACATTACCTGTCTAGCAGCTGTCACCCTCCGATGGCGGATCGCGGCTCCCGGCTCCGGGCTCCATCTTCCTCGCTGACTTCCTGCTTGTCAGGTGACCGGCCGGCGTCGCGATGACGTCATCGCGCTGAGCCCCGGTCACAAAGCAGGAAGACAGCGAGGAAGATGGAGCCCGGAGCCGGGAGCCGCGATCCGCCATCGGAGGGTGACAGCTGCTAGACAGGTAATGTATATGTGCAGCGCTGCATGCGGGGGGGCCCAGAAAGGGAGGTGGGGCGCCAAATTATGAGGGGGGCCCTGCTGGGGCCATGTATACTACCACTGGGGCTATATACTACCACTGGGGCTGTATACTACCACTGGGACTGAATATACCACTGGGGCTGCTGTATACTACCACTGGGGCTATATACTACCACTGGGGCTATATACTACCACTGGGGCTATATACTACCACTGGGGCTGTATACTACCACTGGGGCTGTATATATACTACCACTGGGGCTATATACTACCACTGGGGCTGTATACTACCACTGGGGCTGAATATACCACTGGGGCTGCTGTATACTACCACTGGGGCTATATACTACCACTGGGGCTGTATACTACTACTGGGGCTGTATGTATACTACCACTGGGGCTATATACTACCACTGGGGCTATATACTACCACTGGGGCTGAATATACCACTGGGCTGCTGTATACTACCACTGGGGCTATATACTACCACTGGGGCTGTATACTACTACTGGGGCTGTATGTATACTACCACTGGGGCTATATACTACCACTGGGGCTATATACTACCACTGGGGCTATATACTACCACTGGGGCTGTATATATACTACCACTGGGCTATATACTACCACTGGGGCTGTATACTACCACTGGGGCTGAATATACCACTGGGGCTGCTGTATACTACCACTGGGGCTATATACTACCACTGGGGCTATATACTACCACTGGGGCTGTATATATACTACCACTGGGGCTATATACTACCACTGGGGCTGTATACTACCACTGGGGCTGAATATACCACTGGGGCTGCTGTATACTACCACTGGGGCTATATACTACCACTGGGGCTGTATACTACTACTGGGGCTGTATGTATACTACCACTGGGGCTATATACTACCACTGGGGCTATATACTACCACTGGGGCTGAATATACCACTGGGGCTGCTGTATACTACCACTGGGGCTATATACTACCACTGGGGCTGTATACTACTACTGGGGCTGTATGTATACTACCACTGGGGCTATATACTACCACTGGGGCTATATACTACCACTGGGGCTATATACTACCACTGGGGCTGAATATACCACTGGGGCTGCTGTATACTACCACTGGGGCTGTATACTACCACTGGGGCTGAATATACCACTGGGGCTGCTGTATACTACCACTGGGGCTGTATACTACTACTGGGGCTGTATGTATACTACCACTGGGGCTATATACTACTGCTGGGGCTGTATGTATACTACCACTGGGGCTATATACTACCACTGGGGCTGTATACTACTACTGGGGCTGTATGTATACTACCACTGGGGCTATATACTACCACTGGGGATGTATACTACCACTGGGGCTGTATACTACTACTGGGGCTGCTGTATACTACCACTGGGGCTGTATATACTACTGGGGCTGCGTGTATACTACCACTGGGGCTGTATATACTACTAGGGCTGCGTGTATACTACCACTGTGGCTGCTGCTGTATACTACCACTGGGGCTGCTGTATATACCTCTGGGGCTGCTGTATACTACCACTGGGGCTGCTGCTGTATATACCACTGGGGCTGCTGCTGTAACACTGCTGGGGCCTGTATATACCACTGGGGAGGCTGCTGTATACCACACTGCTGGGGCTGTATACCTGTGCTGGGGTCCACCCTCGGCTTATACACGAGTCAATACATTTTCCCAGGTTTTGGGGGCAAAAGTAGGGGGGTCGGCTTATACACGGGTCGGCTTATACACGAGTATAAACGGTAACTATAATTATTTTGTTACTAAATGTGTTCTTGTCTATGTAGACCATCTGTTCATTGAAATCAGGAGTATTTATAGACTTTTATATTAAGTATATGCTGGAATATTTGAACATTAATCTTCATAGAAGACTTGGCTTTTAATTGGCTCTTTGCTCTTCTGACTTATTTCATAAATCTGCTAAAGTGTGAATACATATGTAGCTTTTACAAAGGCTTCATGAAACATACAGCTGCAATGAACATGTACCATAGTTTTAAATGGAAAAGGGATGATACTGTACCAGGTTGCAAATATGAGCTCTCTTCTTGCTGATTTAGGCTACATTCACACGCTGCACATTTCCTGCGCTTTTGGGGGTGCTCGTTTTTTGCAGCGTTTTGCGGCCGCGCTATTTAGCACAGGTAAAAAAACACTGCATTCACACACATCATTTTTTTCCTGTCGCATTCGTCCTCCAAAAGCGCAGGAGGGATGTGATGTCACACAAGGGAGGAAGAATCTTGTGTTCCTCCCCTGTGTGACGTGTGACAAGCATTTTGGCTTTCACAGTGTACTAATATACACTGTGAAAGCTAAATAAAAGCCTCTCCGGTGGCTGTTCTGGTTACCGGAACCCGAGACATCCACGTCTACTGTGCTGCCAGGACCTTTCAGATCTGTGATTCGCCAGTAACAATCATGTGGTACGTGACGTAAACACCACATTACCGCTACTGGCCAATCACAACTGGAAGGTCTTGTAAGCAGATCAGAAGTGGATTTCTCGGCTCCAGGTAACCAGGAACAGCCGCCGGAGAGGTAAGTATTGAATTTTTTTTATTTTTAATGCCTTTTGCTTACTTTTATTTAGCTTTCGCAGTGTACTATATATTAATACACTGTGAAAGCCAAAAGGGCTGCCACACATGCCACACAGGGGAGGAACACAGGATTCTTCATCCCCTGTGTGACATCACATCCTGCAGCGCCGCCATTATACGCGCTGGAATTGCGCATCGTCTGAACGGTGATGCGTAATTCCAGCGGTTATAATGGCTCCTATGGGAGAAAGTATGCAAAAAAGCGTCAATAATTGACATGTTGATATATTTACGCAGCGTCTGCATGGCAAAAGTGAAAGTCCATTCACTTTGCCGGCTGACGCAGACGAGCTTTTGTGGAAAAGCCAAGTGTAAAAAAGTGCAAAGAAAGCGCTGTGTGTTAACATAGCCTAACTTCACATTCACTCCAATGTGTTGGTCCCTTCTGCTCCTGAGAAAATTGCAAGCTGTATACCATTTACTGAATGAATGCAGCCAATCACTGGTCTCAGCAGTGCTATATTAAATATAGACTCAAGGTCAGTAATGTCAGTGATTGACTGCAGCGTTAACATTAATAATGAACAGGATCTCTCCAGGACTGGCAGGGACAGCTGGAGTAACAGATAGTACAAGTTGCTTCCCTTTAGCATACAATGACATATTTTGTTCCAATCATCCACACTTTGTCCGTCAATACTTATATCCTAATTACCAGAATTCTTTTTAAAGTGCTATTAGAGTTATATACAATGAAGCTGAGAATGACTGTAAACTTTCATCTTTAGTCATGTCAGGGAGACGTTTTTATTCTACATGGTCAAAAATTCAGTGGTGTTGTCTTTGTAAACCTGCCTAAGTAAGTGCGCATGCTCACGCTCTGTATATGCTTGTGCACTTACTCAGGCGGTGATGTACAGTGTCAGCGGCGGCGGCTGCGGGCGGCAGTTGCAGGAAGCAGAAGAGGACCATGCGGGACCGCTGGTCTTTTCATGGCCATGCGCAAAAACTGACACAGCTGCCATTTTTGTACACCCAGTCATGCACAGTAGCGAACCAGGTGTAGCAGTGGCTATATTGCTAACCCCGGTCATTAATTTAGGAAGATGTGGCCATGGACTTTATTAGAATTGCCGCAAGTCATATCAAACTTGGAAGGATCACATCCATCTAGCATCTACCATCAGATCATAGTTAACTAGCCCGCGATATTACTACACCCGCTGATGCATATTATCACTCTGGGTGTAAGAGTTGTCACATTAGTACAGCAAAACATTCCCAATATCACTCCGCTTGCCAGATTTGAGGTCACACACATAACAAGGACCATTTGGAAACCATTGCCTGTTACAACATACATATTGGTCACACACATAAGAAGTACCATATGGATGCCATTTTTAATCAGTACCATCATTCATCATATTTTCCATACTTTTTTTTTACATGCACCTATTTTTTTTTGCATTCAGTAACCTAAAATATGAATGATATAGTTGAACTGATTTATAATCTCACACCCTTCTAGAATCTCCCGACGTGATAGAATCGGGCCCCCGTCTACTCAGTATGTAAAGCAGCAACATTATTGGCTATGTATGAATTTGTTATTACTAATTATTGGCCATTTATGAAGGTATTGAAGTTGAAACCTTGGCTTACATATTCCACAGCTCTGGTTACTTTTTCACTTCATTGAGAACTAAATAACCTGTTGACAACTTGTGCATCATCTGAAATATGATGTATGAAGTATGATGAAATGGTATTTGAAAATAAATATATAGAATACTTTCAATAATCGCCAGATCTAGACTGAATTAGTATTTGCAGATTAACATGATTGTAGAATTTTATGACGTGCTTCCTCTAGGTGAGAGTATTACAGTACTCACTTTCCCCTGCTCCAGCATTGCTTCTCTGTCTGTAGTCCAGTCTACGTTGATAGTCTGCAGCGGTGACTTCAACACTAATGCATAGTGATAATTCTACTGTAGGTGGCACAGCCACTGAACAATGTGATTTGCTGCTGAGGTCATTTGCGCTGTAGTCATAATGTCGCTACTATGGCCTGTCAGCAAATAAAGGAACAGCAATAAAGAAGCGAGAAAAAGAATACCGTATATACTCGTGTATAAGCCGACCCATGTATAAGCCGACCCCCCTACTTTTGCCCCCAAAACCTGGGAAAATCTATTGACTCGTGTATAAGCCGAGGGTGGACCCTAGCACAAGTATACAGCCCCCAGCAGTGTGGTATACACCAGTCCCAGAGGTAGATACAGCAGCCCCAGTGGTAGTATACACGCAGCCCCAGTAGTATATACAGCCCCAGTGGTAGTATAGACGCAGCCCTAGTAGTATATACAGCCCCAGTGGTATATACAGCCCCAATGGTAGTATAGACGCAGCCCTAGTAGTATATACAGCCCCAGTGGTAGTATATACAGCCCCAGTGGTAGTATACAGGGCCCCAGCAGTATATACAGCCCCAGTGGTAGTATATACAGCCCCAGTGGTAGTATATCCAGCCCCAGTGGTAGTATACAGGGCCCCAGCAGTATATACAGCCCCAGTGGTAGTATACAGGGCCCCAGCAGTATATACAGCCCCAGTGGTAGTATATACAGCCCCAGTGGTAGTATACAGGGCCCCAGCAGTATATACAGCCCCAGTGGTAGTATATACAGCCCCAGTGGTAGTATACAGGGCCCTAGCAGTATATACAGCCCCAGTGGTAGTATATACAGCCCCAGTGGTAGTATATACAGCCCCAGTGGTAGTATACAGGGCCCCAGCCATATATACAGCCCCAGTGGTTTATACAGCCCCAGTGGTAGTATACAGGGCCCCAGAGGTATATACAGCCCCAGTGGTAGTATATACAGCCCCAGTGGTAGTATACAGGGCCCCAGCAGTATATACAGCCCCAGTGGTAGTATATACAGCCCCAGTGGTAGTATACAGGGCCCCAGCAGTATATACAGCCCCAGGGGTTTATACAGCCCCAGTGGTAGTATACAGGGGCCCAGAGGTATATACAGCCCCAGTGGTAGTATATAGCAGCCCCAGTGGTAGTGTATACAGCCCCAGTAGTAGTGTATAGCAGCCCCAGCGGTAGTATACAGTATCCCCAGTAATCCAGGGCCCCCCCAGCCTGACTCCGGTCACCTGTAAAGCAAACTATACTTATCACAGTCCCGCTGTCCGCGCCCGCTCGCCGCTGCCATCCGCGATCCTCCATCTTCATGCGACTTCTTCCTGTTTCCTGTGCTCGTCGCAGGGAATGACATCGGCAGCGGCGGGCGCGGACAGCGGGACTGTGATAAGTATAGTTTGCTTTACAGGTGACCGGAGCGACGCTGGGGGGGCCCTGCATTACTGGGGATGCGGGGGCTGCTGTATACCGATGTATACATCGGTATGTACCGATGTATACATCGGTATACAGCACTGACTCGCGTATAAGCCGAGGGGGGTACTTTTCAGCCCAATTTTTGGGCTGAAAAACTCGGCTTATACGCGAGTATATACGGTAATAGCTCTGTTTATTATTTTCACCAAGAGCAGGGGTGTACAACCATTATTGGTTAAGGTGCTACATTATCATATTAAACCAATTATCAGGACCAAAGCAAAAATAAACCAAGTATTACCTTCTGTGACATCTATGGCATATCAAAGTATATGTTATACAGTCCCTGACAAAAGTTATGTCGCTTATCCATGTTATGTAAATAAAAGCTTATAACCTGACGTTAAATTCATCCATTGGTTTTATAAATGACTCTTTTGAAAGCTGATACCCTCCCAAATGTGTCTTAGGTTAAGAAAATAAATTGGCATCAATGCTGAAATATTGATCATTTAATAAACACAGAATGCTCAGGTTTTGGCAAGACAAAAGTTTTGTCACCTGGTCATATAATGCACCCAATCCTAGTTTACATCCTCACCTTTGCTCCGTAAATGATCGGTTAATTAGTGAGTGTGTATAAAAAGAAACCCAGCACCCCAGACCTTCACTTGACTTGCAACTTGAGCTCTGACAACATGCCAAAAATCTACCCTGCGACTAAAGCCTTGACTATCAAGAGGCTGAAGACCAGATCCACTGCAGAGTTGGCTGGCACCTTTAATGTGTCTCAGCGTCAAGTACAAAGAATTCAAATAAGATTTGAAGAGACTGGAGATGTGTTTGACAAGTCTAGGTACAGCAGACCCTGCAAGACAACTGCTCAGGAGGAACGTTTGTTGGTTAGAAAATCCAAAGCAAGCCTCTCTTCCACTGCAGCAGAGCTCCAACAGGCCTGGTCACTTCAAGTCCCTGTGTCAACTGAATAAACAAAGATATTTATATATTTTTCAGGCAAAATAAAATTTCAAGAAAAAAATATTGTGTGTAACGTTTCGGCCTAGCACTCGGCTTTCATCAGGCACAGTTTATATTTTCTTGTCATATAAAACATTGCCTCATTAGAAGATTTTGCAGAGCATCACTGGAAGGCAAATCTGAAATGGTGCTGTGTATGAAGAGCACATCCATGCATGTGGGTAATGGTGCAGGTATTTTCAATTACCAAGAGACTGCAATAGAGGTTGGGCCTATTTTTGCACTCATTTCACAGTCTGAGAATACAATCATACCCGAAAGTGTTGGTTGAAATTGTTCCAGAAAATGAGATATTTCTTCCAGAAATTTTTTGCAATTATACATGTTTTGTTATACATATCTTTATTAAATTGAGTGTGTTGGAGGAACACAAAAACTCTGAGAAAAAAAGGCAATTGGATGTAATTTCACAGAGAACCCCCAAAATGGACTAGACACAATTGTGGGTAAGCAACTTTGTTTCAAGCATGTAATGCTACTTCAAACTCACAAGTGGAAAGTAACTGGGACTTTATTACTAAAATTGTTGATAAATATAAAAAAATCTCAAGATTACAAGTCTATCTATAGAGATCTTGATGTTCCTTTGTCCACAATGTGCAACACTATCAAGAAGTTTGCATCCCTTGGCACTATAGCTAATTTCCCTGGACACAGACAGCAGAGAAAATTTGATGAAAGGTTGCAATGCAGCATAGTCAAAATGGTGGATAACATTCCTTGCCAAATTAGCAATTTTCCTTTTCGAAAATTGGTGTATGAAAGCTCTCTGGGTGGAAGAATATTCAATTAAAAATGACAATGACATGATTTCCTGTTTTGAAAAATTCATTTTACAAACACAACACAAAAATTGGACCTAATTATAAAATCTTAGTTAGAAGCAAAAGATTAGGCGTCCCAAAAAAAGGACGTTGGTAGATAATGGGATAAGCAGCCCCAATCAAGTTCCAAAGAAATTCAAGCCGACCTGCAGGCTCAGGGTACATCTGTGTCAGCACAAACTATCCATTGACCTTTGAATGAAATGAAACACTATGGCAGGAAGCCCAGGATGACCCTACTCCTGACACAGAGACAATAAAAAAGCAAGATTATAGTTTTTCAAAATGTACATGAGTAAAACAAAATCCTTCTGAGAAAAAGTCTTGTGGACAGATGAGACCAAGATAAAGCTTGTTAGTAAAGCAAATATGAGCACCCTGAACCAGTTTGCAAAAGCAGAGTGGTCCAAAATTCCAGTTGAGAGGTGTAAAAAGTTTTTTGATGGCTATAGTTAGCGACTACAGTTATTTATTCCAAAGACTGAGCAACTAAATATTAAGTTGAGGGCGAGAACAATTTTGTCTGGCCCATTTTTGTAGTTTTGAGTGAAATTATGTCCAATTTGCTTTTTTTCTCAGGTTTTTTTTGTATTATTCCAATGCACACAAAGTAAATGCACACATGTATACCAAAACGGGGGGAGGAGGCAAGCACGCACGCACGCACGATGAGCATGGCGGCCGCCTAGTCTGCAGGAGCGCAGCTCCACGAGGTCCTGAGCGGCGCTGACCGGCACCTGGCACCTGAGATTCCCTCTGCCCTTCCGCTGTTTTTTCCTGCTGCTCCCGGTAGGATCCCGTTGTTGCTGGACTCCACGGCTCAGTTAAGCTGTGGTGGGTGGAGTATAAGCTGGATGCAGACCCGAGGACGGCGTGCAGGAGTGCAGGAGTGGCCGACTCGGCAGTCTGTCAGCTTTACAGCAGGCTCGAGCCAGTGACTGAGGGAAGACACAGGCAGATATTAAGGAGCCTGAAGGAGCTTGAAAATTGAAGAATCAACTGCTGTAGGCACTGGAGAGCACTGGAGGAGTGCTGCATCTGGAGTTTGCAGTTGAACAGTATACCTGCCTTTCTCCACAAGATTCCCTTAAGGGGAAAACAAAACTGTGAGTACAGAGTCCGGTTAAGCCGCACTCAGTATAAATGATGACTAGGGGGAAGGCTGGGAGGCACACATCCCCCCCACGGTTACCAGACTTTTATCCAGCAGGACAGAAGGTACATGCTAAGGGGAAAGTGACACCAGCATCACCTCTTAAGGATTTAAGATCACAAGCAGGAGCATTGGGGGGAGGAGGTGGTGTGAGCCCCCCTCCCAATAGTGGAAATCAGAGTAGAGGGAGCAGCAGAGGTACCATGGATGCCCCACTAACAAGGGGAGATATGGAAGAGTTTATTACCATGGTGCGAACCTCTCTGAGAGAAGATATGTATGATATGTTAAATGAAATAAGAAAGGATTTGGACGGAGTAGGTGAGAGAACATCACATATAGAGGACCAGATGGCAGAATATGCATCTACAATAAACGCATTGGTGGATGAAAATAAGACATTAAAGAATGAGCTGGGCACAGTACATATGAAATTAAATGACCTAGAGGATAGATCTAGAAAACAGAATATAAGAATCCGGGGGATCCCTGAGGATGTTAGAGACCATCAATTGGAGTCCTTCGTGATTACGTTTTTCATTGCTGTTCTGCCGGATCGGTCACCTGAGGATATATTGATAGAGAGAGTGCATAGGACTCCAAAACCGAGACATTTAGACGCTGCACTACCGAGAGATATTTTGGTTAGGATGCTGCGTTTTCCAATTAAAGAGGCGTTTATTCAACAAATTAGGAAATCTCAAATGTTACCTAAAGAGTTTCAAGGCCTTAAAGTATTTCCAGATTTGTCAGCAGCTACTTTAGACGCAAGAAGGGATTATGCACATGTCTGCACTGCTCTGAGAGATGCTAATGTCAGATATAAGTGGGGGTTTAACCCAGTTAAATTACATATTATATATGAAGATAAGACTGTAACATGTATTTCCCCTAAAGATGCGGAAGGGAAGTTAACTATTTGGAAGATAGACTTTGCCCCTGCAAAAATAATACAGGGGAGGAAAATAAGACCAGAATGGAAGAAAGTTTAAGAGGGAAGAGGGAAGAAATGAGGCCTCGTGGGCAGCTCCATAGACATTCCTGGAGACAAGTATTTGTGCTCTAGGCTCCCGATATGGCAGACATGTTCTGCCCGTAGCCCAAGGAACAGGGCGCCTTTTTATGGCTCAGGAGATCGGCCATAATGTCTGTTATATGTATTGGTTTAGATTAATGTTGTGTGTTTTTTTTTTCTTCTTCTTTTTTTTTTCTTTTCTTCATGCAGGTACAGATCATCTTTTGTTATATATTTTATTTTTTAATCTTTACAGAAGGTATAGAAAACATAAATTCGTTCTCTCCTTAGGAGGAAAAAAATTGGTAGTCATAAATAAAAATGGATCAAATTTTGGGGGAAAAAATGTGGCCAAATTTAATTTAAAATGAAGATAAAAATTATGTCCTTAAATGTGAGAGGTTTGAATGCTCCAGGTAAAAGAACTATGGTATGGAAAGAGGTTGAGAGAGCTCAGGCAGATATTATTTGTCTGCAGGAGACACATCTATTGGGTAAAGATAATGGTAGATTTCAACATAAAAATTTTCCGCACAGCTTCTTTTCGAATAATAAAGCTAAGAAGGCAGGAGTATGTATCCTGATTAAAAACACAGTAACATTTGAGTTAGTTCAAGAATGTGAAGACTTAGAAGGTAGACTCCTGGTTCTGATTTGTAGAATAAATGGGACATTATATACAGTTGCGACAATATATACTCCTAATATGGGACAAAAGAAGTTTATTAAACGGTGTCTTCAAAAAATAAAAGAAGTAGCGCAGGGTAATAAGGTAATATGTGGAGATTTTAATTTGCCTATGCAAAGAGAGCTAGATACAACTAAAGGAGGTATAGGGAGTAGAGGAGAGATGAAAGAGTTAATCTGGAATATCACTATCATGATGTATGGAGGTATATACACTCGTCAGAAAAAGATTTAACGTTTTTTTCAAATCGTCACCGAACGTATAGTCGAATAGACTATATTTTGGTTGATGATAATATTTTGACAAGCAGCACGAGTGCGGACATCGGATTAATAACATGGTCTGATCATGCGCCAATTTATTTGGAAATCTCTCACTCGGATTCCCATCCCTCGATAAGGAGATGGCGTCTGAGTGAAAGGTTGTTATTAAATGAGGAAATAGCGGGGAAAATAAAATTAGCCTTGAAGGAATACTTTAATACAAATGATAATGAAGAGATAAATGATGAGTGTTTATGGTTAGCACATAAAGTGGTGATAAGGGGTGTCTGTATTCAACAAGCTGCAATACTTAAACGTAAAAAAGAGAAAGATAGAAAAGAACTGATTAATAGATTGCAAACTTTAGAGGTTCGTAATAAAGAGGCTGCCACTATACCTATATCAGCTGAAATACAGGAAATTAGATTTAAATTGAGAGAGAGTTTGTTACAGACACATGCAGATAATATGCGAAAATTACAGATGAAAATTTATGCTGAGGGAGATAAAGGGGGAGCCTTGTTAGCCCGGAGGGTGCGGAAAAAAGAAATTAAATCTAGGATTGAATATATTATTAAAAAAGATGGAACAGTAAGTAGAAGACCATCAGAAATTGCAGAGGAGATGGCTAAATACTATTCAAAATTATATAACTTAAAAGATGATCCGGACACCCCTCAACCATTAGAAAAGGGAATAAAGGAATATTTAGATGAATGTAATTTACCAAAAATTACAGAAACACAGCTGATACAGTTAAACGCACCGATAACGAAAGAAGAAATTGGGAAGATTATAAAACAAACAAGAAAAGGGAGCGCTCCGGGTCCAGACGGGTTCCCTAATAGTTATTATCGAGAATACTCGGAGGAACTAGTCCCCTTTTTGGTAAGATGCTGCGAATATTGGAGGGAAAGAGGATTTATTGCAGACAGCAATCTTGAAGCTACTATAGTTACTATACCAAAGACAGGCAAACCACCAAACAGACCCCAGAACCTGAGGCCGATTGCATTGTTGAATGGGGATCTGAAGATTTTTACAAAACTACTTGCATCTAGAATAAATCAAATAATTTCTATTCTGATAAAACCAGATCAGGTAGGTTTTGTGCGTGATAGGGAAGCCAAAGATGGTATAAGACGTATGGTAAATTTGGTACAAATAGCGGAAGTATCTGGTTCCCCCAGTGCATTCCTGTCATTGGACGCAGAGAAGGCCTTTGACAGGGTGCACTGGGGGTATCTGTTTGCAGTACTGAAAAAGTTTGGCTTTGAAGGATCAATATTGTCGGCAATCTCTGCAGTATATTCGGCCCCTTCAGCAAAAGTATGGATTGCAGGAACAATGTCGGAAGTCTTTAATATAACAAATGGGACCCGACAAGGATGTCCCCTATCTCCAATAATTTTTGCTTTAAGTTTGGAACCACTTGCTGAGAGGATCAGGAACTCTTCATTAATTTCGGGAATTATGGTAGGAAAAGAAGCACATAAAATTAATATGTACGCGGATGATATTATTATCTCCTGCGAGAAGGTAGAGCAATCGATTAAGGCTATATTAAATGAACTGGAAGCGTATAGTAAAGTCTCTTACTATAAAATAAACGTTGATAAATCAGTAATATTACCTATAGCTATACCCTCAAATAGTAAACAATATATAAAAGAATTGTGCGCATTTCAATGGTCAGATAATGGGCTTCAATACTTAGGAATCAGGTTGACACCATCAAAGAAATTAATAACAGTGAATTTTACTATCCTGTATAGACAAATTAAAAAGGTGATTGAGGAAGTACGTCAAACCATGCTATCTTGGATAGCGAGAATTAATATCATAAAAATGATAGTGTTGCCGAAGATTTTGTATTATTTTAGATCATTTCCCCTCGAAATCCCAAAAAAATATATTACCGAATTACAAAGATTGATTAGCAAATTTATTTGGGCAGGTAAAAAACCCCGGATAGCGAGAAATATACTAGCCTTACCTATGGATAAAGGGGGAATGGGGATACCAGATTTAAGTTTATATCATAAAGCGTCCATAATAGGAGGGCTCCGTGATTGGTGGCAAATGCGGAAAGATCATAAATGGTTGGAGATTGAGAAGGTCTATTCTAGACGGGGCTCGACTAGATTTATAATGGAAGCGGAAATACTTCAGCGAAGTACAACTGTACCGCCACTACTGACAATGCAAGCGGCCTTACGGGTTTGGAGATCATTAACCCCTAATCATAATAGGTCGATGAGATCATCAATATCTATCCTATCTATAGAACCACATATTCCATATCTAAACTTACAAAACTGGAAGGATGCAGGAATACAAACAATAGGAGAGATAGAAGGACCAATGGGAGTAATACCGTTTGATCAAGTGGCTGGTAAATTTGAGGGAGTACGTAGATATTTTTATCAATATCTGCAAATTAAACATTATCTAAATAAAAATTCATATAGAGGAAACGGGGTACATGGGAAGGAGGAAGAAATTTTGAGATATATGCACGATGAGCATGGCGGCCGCCTAGTCTGCAGGAGCGCAGCTCCACGAGGTCTTGAGCGGCGCTGACCGGCACCTGACACCTGAGATTCCCTCTGTCCTCCCGCTGTCTTTCCTGCTGCTCCCGGTAGGATCCCGTTGTTGCTGGACTCCACGGCTCAGTTAAGCTGTGGTGGGTGGAGTATAAGCTGGATGCAGACCCGAGGACGGCGTGTAGGAGTGCAGGAGTGGCCGACTCGGCAGTCTGTCAGCTTTACAGCAGGCTCGAGCCAGTGAATGAGGGAAGACACAGGCAGATATTAAGGAGCCTGAAGGAGCTTGAAAATTGAAGAATCAACTGCTGCAGGCACTGGAGAACACTGGAGGAGTGCTGCATCTGGAGTTTGCAGTTGAATAGTATACCTGCCTTTCTCCACAAGATTCCCCTAAGGGGAAAAGAAAACTGTGAGTACAGAGTCCGGTTAAGCCGCACTCAGTATAAATGATGACGGGGGAAGGCTGGGAGGCACACATCCCCCCCACGGTTACCAGACTTTTATCCAGCAGGACAGAAGGTACATGCTAAGGGGAAAGTGACACCAGCATCACCTCTTAAGGATTTAAGATCACAAGCAGGAGCATTGGGGGGAGGAGGTGGTGTGAGCCCCCCTCCCAATAGTGGAAATCAGAGTAGAGGGAGCAGCAGAGGTACCATGGATGCCCCACTAACAAGGGGAGATATGGAAGAGTTTATTACCATGGTGCGAACCTCTCTGAGAGAAGATATGTATGATATGTTAAATGAAATAAGAAAGGATTTGGACGGAGTAGGTGAGAGAACATCACATATAGAGGACCAGATGGCAGAATATGCATCTACAATAAACGCATTGGTGGATGAAAATAAGACATTAAAGAATGAGCTGGGCACAGTACATATGAAATTAAATGACCTAGAGGATAGATCTAGAAAACAGAATATAAGAATCCGGGGGATCCCTGAGGATGTAAGAGACCATCAATTGGAGCCCTTTGTGATTAAGTTTTTCATTGCTGTTCTGCCGGATCGGTCATCTGAGGATATATTGATAGAGAGAGTGCATAGGACTCCAAAACCGAGACATTTAGACGCTGCACTACCGAGAGATATTTTGGTTAGGATGCTGCGTTTTCCAATTAAAGAGGCGTTTATTCAACAAATTAGGAAATCTCAAATGTTACCTAAAGAGTTTCAAGGCCTTAAAGTATTTCCAGATTTGTCAGCAGCTACTTTAGATGCAAGAAGGGATTATGCACATGTCTGCACTGCTCTGAGAGATGCTAATGTCAGATATAAGTGGGGATTTAACCCAGTTAAATTACATATTATATATGAAGATAAGACTGTAACATGTATTTCCCCTAAAGATGCGGAAGGGAAGTTAACTATTTGGAAGATAGACTTTGCCCCTGCAAAAATAATACAGGGAGGAAAATAAGACCAGAATGGAAGAAAGTTTAAGAGGGAAGAGGGAAGAAATGAGGCCTCGTGGGCAGCTCCATAGACATTCCTGGAGACAAGTATTTGTGCTCTAGGCTCCCGATATGGCAGACATGTTCTGCCCGTAGCCCAAGGAACAGGGCGCTTTTTTATGGCTCAGGAGATCGGCCATAATGTCTGTTATATGTATTGGTTTAGATCAATGTTGTGTGTTTTTTTTTCCTTCTTCTTTTTTTTTTCCTTTCTTCATGCAGGTACAGATCATCTTTTGTTATATATTTTATTTTTTAATCTTTACAGAAGGTATAGAAAAAATAAATTTGTTCTCTCCTTAGGAGGAAAAAAATTGGTAGTCATAAATAAAAATGGGTCAATTTTGGGGGAAAAAATGTGGCCAAATTTAATTTAAAATGAAGATAAAAATTATGTCCTTAAATGTGAGAGGTTTGAATGCTCCAGGTAAAAGAACTATGGTATGGAAAGAGGTTGAGAGAGCTCAGGCAGATATTATTTGTCTGCAGGAGACACATCTATTGGGTAAAGATAATGGTAGATTCCAACATAAAAATTTTCCGCACAGCTTTTTTTCGAATAATAAAGCTAAGAAGGCAGGAGTATGTATCCTGATTAAAAACACAGTAACATTTGAGTTAGTTCAAGTATGTGAAGACTTAGAAGGTAGACTCCTGGTTCTGATTTGTAGAATAAATGGGACATTATATACAGTTGCGACAATATATACTCCTAATATGGGACAAAAGAAGTTTATTAAACGGTGTCTTCAAAAAATAAAAGAAGTAGCGCAGGGTAATAAGGTAATATGTGGAGATTTTAATTTGCCTATGCAAAGAGAGCTAGATACAACTAAAGGAGGTATAGGGAGTAGAGGAGAGATGAAAGAGTTAATCTGGGAATATCACTATCATGATGTATGGAGGTATATACACTCATCAGAAAAAGATTTAACGTTTTTTTCAAATCGTCACCGAACGTATAGTCGAATAGACTATATTTTGGTTGATGATAATATTCTGACAAGCAGCACGAGTGCGGACATCGGATTAATAACATGGTCTGATCATGCGCCAATTTATTTGGAAATCTCTCACTCGGATTCCCATCCCTCGATAAGGAGATGGTGTCTGAGTGAAAGGTTGTTATTAAATGAGGAAATAGCGGGGAAAATAAAATTAGCCTTGAAGGAATACTTTAATACAAATGATAATGAAGAGATAAATGATGAGTGTTTATGGTTAGCACATAAAGTGGTGATAAGGGGTGTCTGTATTCAACAAGCTGCAATACTTAAACGTAAAAAAGAGAAAGATAGAAAAGAACTGATTCATAGACTGCAAACTTTAGAGGTTCGTAATAAAGAGGCTGCCACTATACCTATATCAGCTGAAATACAGGAAATTAGATTTAAATTGAGAGAGAGTTTGTTACAGACACATGCAGATAATATGCGAAAATTACAGATGAAAATTTATGCTGAGGGAGATAAAGGGGGAGCCTTGTTAGCCCGGAGGGTGCGGAAAAAAGAAATTAAATCTAGGATTGAATATATTATTAAAAAAGATGGAACAGTAAGTAGAAGACCATCAGAAATTGCAGAGGAGATGGCTAAATACTATTCAAAATTATATAACTTAAAAGATGATCCGGACACCTCTCAACCATTAGAAAAGGGAATAAAGGAATATTTAGATGAATGTAATTTACCAAAAATTACAGAAACACAGCTGATACAGTTAAACGCACCGATAACGAAAGAAGAAATTGGGAAGATTATAAAACAAACAAGAAAAGGGAGCGCTCCGGGTCCAGACGGGTTCCCTAATAGTTATTACGAGAATACTCGGAGGAACTAGTCCCCTTTTTGGTAAGATGCTGCGAATATTGGAGGGAAAGAGGCTTTATTGCAGACAGCAATCTTGAAGCTACTATAGTTACTATACCAAAGATAGGCAAACCACCAAACAGACCCCAGAACCTGAGGCCGATTGCATTGTTGAATGGGGATCTGAAGATTTTTACAAAACTACTTGCATCTAGAATAAATCAAATAATTTCTATTCTGATAAAACCAGATCAGGTAGGTTTTGTGCGTGATAGGGAAGCCAAAGATGGTATAAGACGTATGGTAAATTTGGTACAAATAGCGGAAGTATCTGGTTCCCCCAGTGCATTCCTGTCATTGGACGCAGAGAAAGCCTTTGACAGGGTGCACTGGGGGTATCTGTTTGCAGTACTGAAAAAGTTTGGCTTTGAAGGATCAATATTGTCGGCAATCTCTGCAGTATATTCGGCCCCATCAGCAAAAGTATGGATTGCAGGAACAATGTCGGAAGTCTTTAATATAACAAATGGGACCCGACAAGGATGTCCCCTATCTCCAATAATTTTTGCTTTAAGTTTGGAACCACTTGCTGAGAGGATCAGGAACTCTTCATTAATTTCGGGAATTATGGTAGGAAAAGAAGCACATAAAATTAACATGTACGCGGATGATATTATTATCTCCTGTGAGAAGGTAGAGCAATCGATTAAGGCTATATTAAATGAACTGGAAGCGTATAGTAAAGTCTCTTACTATAAAATAAACGTTGATAAATCAGTAATATTACCTATAGCTATACCCTCAAATAGTAAACAATATATAAAAGAATTGTGCGCTTTTCAATGGTCAGATAATGGGCTTCAATACTTAGGAATCAGGTTGACACCATCAAAGAAATTAATAACAGTGAATTTTACTATCCTGTATAGACAAATTAAAAAGGTGATTGAGGAAGTACGTCAAACCATGCTATCTTGGATAGCGAGAATTAATATCATAAAAATGATAGTGTTGCCGAAGATTTTGTATTATTTTAGATCATTTCCCCTCGAAATCCCAAAAAAATATATTACCGAATTACAAAGATTGATTAGCAAATTTATTTGGGCAGGTAAAAAACCCCGGATAGCGAGAAATATACTAGCCTTACCTATGGATAAAGGGGGAATGGGGATACCAGATTTAAGTTTATATCATAAAGCGTCCATAATAGGAGGGCTCCGTGATTGGTGGCAAATGCGGAAAGATCATAAATGGTTGGAGATTGAGAAGGTCTATTCTAGACGGGGCTCGACTAGATTTATAATGGAAGCGGAAATACTTCAGCGAAGTACAACTGTACCGCCACTACTGACAATGCAAGCGGCCTTACGGGTTTGGAGATCATTAACCCCTAATCATAATAGGTCGATGAGATCATCAATATCTATCCTATCTATAGAACCACATATTCCATATCTAAACTTACAAAACTGGAAGGATGCAGGAATACAAACAATAGGAGAGATAGAAGGACCAATGGGAGTAATACCGTTTGATCAAGTGGCTGGTAAATTTGAGGGAGTACGTAGATATTTTTATCAATATCTGCAAATTAAACATTATCTAAATAAAAATTCATATAGAGGAAACGGGGTACATGGGAAGGAGGAAGAAATTTTGAGATATATTATGATAGGAGGGAATAACAAGAAATGCCTATCTAAATGTTATAAAATTTTAATTGATCCGGTGAATGGAAGTAAATTGGTCTACATGAAAAAATGGGAACAGGAGTTAGGAGAGGAGCTAACACTGGAAGAATGGGGAAATAGTATAAGTGAAATTAAAAAATACACTGCGTGTATAAATCATGTAGAGCAAATAAAAAAAATACAAATGAGGTGGTATTTATGCCCGGATAGAATAGCAAAAATGAATACTAAATATTCTAAATTATGTTGGAAAGGGTGCGGCCAGGTGGGATCTTTGATACACACCTGGTTTGCATGCCCGGTCTTAGGGTCCTTTTGGTCCGGACTGATAGAATTAATCAAAGAAATTACTGGAGAAATAATTCAAATAAAAACATCTCAGGTAATCCTACACGTGGGTATGAATAGGTTACCAAAACAAATGAGAGGTATTGTTTCGCATGTGTTAATAGCCGCTCGTATGACGGTAGCAACCAAATGGAAAGAGGTCAATCCTCCTCTTATAAAAAATGTAATAGAGAGGGTAAACATACAGTGTCAAAATGAAATGATGTTATACCAATCTAGATCCAGAGGAGAGGAAATCCGAAAGATGTGGAGACCATGGGTGATGTGTAAATATTATAAAGGTTAATTTATAAAAGAGTGTATCTGCTTTTGTAATATTGCGAACAAGGTGTTTTTTTTTTTTTTTTTTTTTTTTTTGTGTTTGTGTGTCTAGTTTTTTGTTACTTGTACAGGAAATTCCAAATAATGGGGATCTTGTAGTGTCTTGTATTATATTGTGTTGGAATGTATTTTTTTTTTGTGTGTATTGTTAAGGAGGAAAATTAATAAAAATATATAAAAAAAAAAAAAATGTATACCAAAACGTGTGTAACTGCAATCATCTTCTAGGAGAAATACTTTTCACTTCATTTTCACTAGGTGTTGGTGCTGTGTGTCGGCCATTATTGCTGTGGTGCTGTGTATATGGGTTGTTGTGGCCTGAATTCATGTAGATATAGCTTTATAGCATTGGTGCTGTGAGGCACCAGATCCCCCACCCTGCTGGAGCATTGTCACTGTGGTTGGTGCATGGCGCCGCACCTTTAAGGTTAGGAGCCCACTGTTCACCATGACATAACAGTGGGCTTCAAACACTCTGATCAGAATGTTAAACTAACAACTTTGTGATCAGTTTTGTAAATTTGGGCTTAGCCACAATAGATTATTGTACGTGTTGGATGTGCAGTCCATGTCTTTCTCTGTAAGTATAGTACCTACAATAATTAGCAATCTAATAGTTTGATCACACGGACAAAAAATAAAAAACAATTAATTTCACTGAGAACAATGTCCTATTCTGTATACATTGGTGTTTTTTATGTTTTTGGGTTTTTGTTTTTTGCATTTCCTATTAAAATTAATAAGATTATTAGAAGCAGGTTGTTTTTTATGTAGATTTTGGAGTAAAATTCATGAGGAATGAGGAAGAAGAGGTCATGCATACTCATGGCTCTATAGAGCTTATGGGTTTTGTGCTTACTGCCTACCATTTTACGTCTCCCAAAGGTGGCATTGTCCAATTCCCATATGCCTTTTTGATCTGCGAAATGGGTGATGAGATCCCATTCTCCTTATATAGGAGTAATTTAGAGATATTTACCCAGTGTAACATTATTACTTGCCAGTCCTTGCTTGATATTACTCTTCTATGTGTGTCCTCAAACAGCAGAAAAATTACTGGGCACTGCAGCTTTCACCCTATATGCCTGTGTGTGACCTCATGCATATACAGGTGTCAGTGTTGAGGGTCCAGAATAACGGTGCACGCTTAATGAAGTATGAACAAATTCTTTAAGAAAAAATGAGCGGCACTCACCATGTTGAAATCTTCTATTTTTTATTTGCCAAAGTGTAGGCACAACATGGCTGCTGTAGGAGAGGGAGTGTGGAGGAGTGACGACGGGCCGTTTTGCGGTGCTGTACCGCTTCTTCCGGTTCTTCTTTGACCGGAAGAAGCCGAACAGCACCGTGAAACGGCCCGTCGTCACTCCTCCACACTCCCTCCCTTACAGCAGCCATGTCGTGCCTACACTTTGGCAAATAAAAGATAGAAGATTTCAACATGGTGAGTGGCGCTCATTTTTTCTTAAAGAATTTCTTCTATGTGTGTGTGGCTGCTCACATATAGTTAACCTCGCAGACAAGCATATTGGTGTCCACATGGTTGGTGGCTGCAATAAATGGCATTGAGGGCCCCTGGGCAGAAGGTTGTGCAACCCCGATGCTAGCGGAAGCACATTGGCATTAAAAAAATTATACATGGAGCATCCCCTTCGAGAGTAAAATATCTGTGAACACCGCATGCTGATGTTTTCCAGGAGTGAGGCAAAGTTTTTCATCAACGAAACTGTTAATAATGAAATGCTAATGGTAACAAAACTGTTACATAGGTTCTAGCATTTACATTTTCTGATTATAGATCATCTATTACTTATTAATGGGAATAACAATGACTGTAGCCAGGGTGCCGATATTACAGGCTTTTTGTATATTTGCCTCCAGTCCCTCTTATGAATTGTGAGTTCTGATTGATTGTATTAAAAGCTTGTACCATTTCAGCTGCACTTTGGATTTACTTTGATCATGGATTTTCTAAGATTTCCTGTATCTTAACTGACAAATGCAAGCATTGTTTTATAAGAACTTCCACGTGACTAGGAATAAAAAGGAATAAGACGATTTCCTTTATTAATTATATTCTGACCACAAAATGACCTATTAAACTAAAGCTCAACTATCTACAAAATAAATAAACAAAAATCCAACAACATATCATTATAATAATAGATGTGTGTATAAAGGGCAGGAAATGTGCAGAATTCGTTTCTGAATACAATAGTGAACGTGCAACTTGAAAAGTTGTTCTATTTGCTTTTTTCTAGAAAAGCCTGATCTTTGCTGTTCTACAGTAACAATATTATCTGAATGAATAACATACTATTACATTCATTCTTCAATATATCTGACCCAAAAAATAATTATTCCAGAGTCCTGAACACTTATTTATGTTGATCGATAACTGTGTAGTATTTTCTTGCAACCCCCTCCATTCGTGTTTCTAGGACAGATAGTAGATGTCTGAGAGGCACCATAGCTATCTGTATTAGCTTTCATTGGCCTAATTTCTCCATCACTAGGGCCACTTAAGAGCCATTACTGGTTTCTTACTTGAATGTCAGTCAATCACTGTGCAGAAATTCATGATTTAGAGAGGTTGATTTGATTGCTACTGGACAATCTTATTAAAGGGATACTGTCACCTCCAAAACGCCTCCTAAGCTAGCAAAACATGTCACTGCACCATCCTATCACTAATCTCACACTTCTTTTGTCTCCTAAAAGCATCCTGTGAAAGTGCATAAAAACGTTTTAATACTCACTCATTAGTGATTATAATTAGCAGTGACTATATTCTTTAGTCACCAAGGCGGGCTGTTTTGCAGCTCCAGGATCCATCCTGTCTGTGTGTTCTGCTGTGATGTGCAGGCATTGCCCTCCCCTCTCTCTATCACTCACAAATCATTAGTCCTGCCTTCAGTTTCAGTTTCACAGCAGCACAGACAGAGAGAGGGTGGATCCTCAAGGCTGCAAAACAACTCCCCCTGGTGACTAAAGAATATGGCCCCTCCTAATTATAATCACTAATGAGTGAGTATTAAAACGTTTTTTCTGCACTTTCACAGGATGCTTTTAGGAGACAAAAGAAGTGTGAGATTAGTGATGGGATGCTGCAGGGACATGTTTTGATAGCTTAGGAGGCGTTTTGGAGGTGACAGGATCCCTTTAAGGGTGCCAGGTAGTTGAAAAAAAAATTGATACTCACCTCTTGTTCTAAACAGAAATGCAACACTGTGTAGGACAGCGCTGGTCCAGAAGCTGAGCATCCAGAGCTGTGGAATCAGAGTCGGAATTGTGGAGTTGGAGTCTGTGTCCATTTTGGTGGAGTTGAAGTCTGTATAAAATGAACACCGATTCTGACTCCTAAAACATATAATAAATTGGGTAAAGTATTTCAATGCAGAATGTGCTAAATATATATACTTTTAACTCTCTCCTCCACCCACTGCTGCCCCCTCCAACCTTCCTCATGTCTGCTGAGGACTTCGCCACATATTTCAAAAATAAGATCGACCAAATAAGGCAAATCTTTATTGTTCCACAACCACTCCATACACCAGACCTCTGCCCTTCCCTCATAACCTCTACAACATCACTGAAGGAGAGTTACTTGTCTCCTATCCAAATCACAACTCACCACCCCTTGACCCCATCCCTTCCCACCTCCTCCCCAACCTCACTAACACGCTCATGTCAGCCCTAACCAACCTCTTCAATCTATCGCTTACTTCTGATACCTTCCCCTCTGCTTTCAAACATGCCACCATCACGTCCATCCTCAAAAGGGCAAACCTTGACCCTACTGCTATGACAAGCTAATGCTCCATATCGCTGCTCCAGTTTGCTTCCAAACTCCTTGAACAATATGTCCATACACAACTTTCATCCCACCTCTCATCTAACTCCTTCACAACCTACAATCCGGCTTCCAGCCCCACAACTCCACGGAAACTGCCCTAACCAAAATTACTAACTACTTGCTGACAGCAAAAGCTAACAGACAATTCTCAATCTTCTTTCTAGACCTGTCCTCTGCCTTTGACAAAGTTGACCACTCTCTACTACTACAGATTCTTTCTTCCCTTGGCATCAAAGACCTTGCCCTGTCCTGCATTGCCTCATACCTTTCCAACCGCACATTTAGCATTTCCCACTCCCACACTACCTCCTCATCCTGCCCTCTCTCTGTTGGAGTCCTACAAGGCTCTGTCCTGGGGCCCCTACTTTTCTCCATCTACACCCTTGTATTTCAAAAGAGTAATAAGTATTTGTGTGAGCGCTGGGGAATCAACCGGCACCAAGGCTATTTATACCACTTGAGGAAGACTCTTGGAGAGCGTAGAAATGCGTTGTGGCCTAAAGGATCCTGCCCTTGTATTGTACAAATAAAGCCGAGAGGTAACTATTCATAATAGCCTTGGTGCTGGTTGATTCCCCAGCGCTCACACAAATACCTATTACTCTTTTGAAATACATTCGTTCCTCCGCTATGCGGAGTGAGGTATGGAGCAGCTCCGGGCAATAGGACCTTGGATGACGTCCTGAACACGCCCACGGACCCACCACGTGACGACTCACATGTGAGGTGCTGGGATTAAGGACGCAGCAAAATCTTCATCATCCACAGCCGCTTATTAGCCGAGGACACAGGGAGATAAACATCAATGCACTAATTCTTGTTGTGCAGACAGCACAACAAGCACAGGTGAGGTTCCCATTCAAATAACCTGCTCCCGATGACAATTACAGAGTGGCGCAACAATATTACCTTCTTTGCCATCTACACCTTTGGCCTAAGACAACTCATGGAAACCCATGACTTCCAGTACCACCTGTACACTGACGACAATCAGATCTACCTCTCTGGCCTAGATGTCAATTCTCTGCTGTTCAGAATCCCAGAGTTTCTGTCAGCCATATCCTCCTTCTTCACCTCTCGCTTCCTAAAACTCAACGCAGACAAAACGGAACTCATCATCTTTCCTCCATCCCATCTTTCATCTTCACCACCTGATCTATCTATAATGGTAAATGGCATCATGCTCTCCCACCTCTCAAATTCGCTGCCTCGGAGTAACTCTCGACTCTGTCCTTCAAACCAAACATCCAAACTCTCCCAACCTCCTGTCGCCTCCAGCTCAAGAATATTTCCAGAATCTCTCCTTTCCTCAGCCTTCATTCTACTAAAATTCTTGTACATGTCCTCATCATCTCCCAACTCGACTACTGCAACCTCCTCCTCTGTGGCCTCCCTGCTAACACTCTTGCACCTCTCCAGTCTATCCTCATCTCTGCTGTCCGACTAATCCACCTCTCTCCTCGCTACTCCCCTGTTTCTCCTCTCTGCAAATCATTCACTGGCTCCCAATTCCCCAGCTAATCCAGTTCAAGCTACTAACACTAACCTACAAAGCCGTCCACAATCTGTCTCCTCCCTATATCTCTGAACTAATCTCCCACTATCTTCCCTCACGTAATCTTTGATCCTCTCAAGACCTCCTCTCCTACACACTTCTCCATTCCTCACACAACCACCTCCAAGATTTCTCCTGAATATCCCCCATCCTCTGAAATTCAATGCCCCAACATGTCCGATTATCCACCACGCTCAGATCCTTCAGACGGAACCTGAAAACCCATCTCTTCAGGAAATTTTACAGCCTGCAATGAACGAGCTGCCACCCCACTGCCACCAGAGCTGCTGCATCCCTGACCTACTGTCTCCTCCCCAATATCCTGTAGAATGTAAGCCCGCAAGGGCAGGGTCCTCTCCCCTCTGTACCAGTCTGTCATTGTTAATTTGTTTACTGTAAACTATATTTATAATGTTGTATGTAACCCCTCTCATGTACAGCACCATGGAATTACCGGTGCTGTACAGTCCCTGAAAAAAGTTATGTCGCTTATCCATGTTAAGTAAATAAAAGCTTATAACCTGACGTTAAAATCATCCATTGGTTTTATAAATTACTCTTTTAAAAGCTGAAATCCTCCCAAAAGTGGTTTAGGTTAAGAAAATAAATTGGCATCAATGCTGAAATATTGATCATTTAATGAACACAGAATGCTCAGATTTTGGCAAGAAAAAAGTTTTGTCGCCTGGTCATGTAATACACCCAAACCTAGTTTACATCCTTACCTGTGCTCCGTAAATGATCGGTTAATTAGTGGGTGTGTATAAAAGGAAACCCAGCATCCCAGACCTTCACTTGACGTGCAACTTGAGCTCTGACAACATGCCAAAAATCCACCCTGCGACCAAAGCCTTGATTTTCAAGAGGCTGAAGACCAGATCCACTGCAGAGGTGGCTGGCTGGCACATTTAATGTGTCTCAGTGTCAAGTACAAAGAATTAAAAAAAGATTTGAAGAGACTGGAAATGTGTTTGACAAGCCCAGGTCTGGCATACCTCGCAAGACAACTAACGTTTGTTGGTTAGAAAATCCAAAGCAAGCCCCTCTTCCACTTCAGCAGAGCTCCAACAGGCCTGGTCACCTGAACAGTTTATAGGATTCTGTCTCGAAATGGCCTCCATGGTCGAATCAGTGCCCAGAAGCCAGCACTAAACAAAAGGCAAATAAAAAAACGTGTGGCATTTGCAAAGTCCCATAGCCTGCTAAACAGAAGGATGCTGGAAAAGTGGCAGAAGGTGGATTTGTCTGATGAATCTTCAGTAGAATTACACCACAGCCGCCGCAAATACTGCAGGAGACCTACTGGAGCCCGTATAGATCCAAAATACACTGTGAGGTAGCGAGCCGGGGGACTCGCTTGCTGTGTAATGACGCCAACACATGTGTATAATTTTTCACGTTACTACCCGTTTATTTCTCAACAGCATCAATAACCGGGTTAGTATATTTAAGATTTAACACATACACGTCACATAATACATTGATATTACATATAACATTGCACATATACCATTTTTTGTAACCCGGGACCGGTAACTACCTCTCTCCCCATTGGAGCTCTAACACTTGCTCCCGTGGTAGCTGCGGCCTCCGGCCTATATACACTTTACACATAAATACATAAGTTACATTTCGACGATGACCCCTCCGGGTTCATAACAGGGATGTGGGTCCCAATGGCGGTACCTGCCGCCTAGCTTTAGTCACCCAGCCTGATGACGCTATATATAACCCATAGTCAGGATTCCTGCCTGACCGGGACCTTACATACCACATGTGATCCATCATACACTATCCATGGAGCACATGCATCCACACATCCGCTCACAGCCCATCATAATACATTCATGGACTGTGGCTCCTCCATGACCATAACAGGGACCTGGTCAACCATAGAATCCGGGCTAACCATGCGTCACCATGGCCTACTCACCACGGTACGGGCCACTAGTCGCCACCAAACCTCCATCTCATCTCATGGCAGGTCTCCAGGTCGACGACTGTACCCTGCGTCTGAGTAGCACCCTAACGGATCAGCCATGATTACCCTTCTAGGAGCCTTCGTGACCCCTGTCTCTGGCCACAGGCACACCCACTCCATTAGAGGCCGTGGTTGAGGGACAGGTACCCACTGCAAGCAGCAGGGCAAGCCTCCCTCTCGTCCTACAGGGACGGAACGCCTCCAATATCATTCATACTAGCTGGGTCACTCTCTCTCCACATCATTATACATGGCTCTTACATATAGGCCATCGTCTCTCATTCAGGGCAATTACCTAAGCCCTCATACACATAGTTAACACAGGACCCTCACTGACATTCTAGTCGGACCTCGGGCGGCTATGCCCGCCTGGCACATTTCATACACCAGGTGCACAGTTCACACAAGCATTTGAGAACTGCTTTCTTACCGGGCACGGATCCGGGTCTCGCTACCTGTGTAACAGGTTCCACCAGGCATCCCCACGGGCTCCTTTCCCGGGCGTGTTTCACCCCACGCCCGGACCAGTATCCACCAGGTTCAGCCATAGCTTCCCCTTCCAGGTGCTGCCACGACCCCGGACCTAGGCACCGGCATGGAGCTAGCATGCTCTCATTATTCCATGCACACAGAGCTCTGGACTGGACTGCTCTGCTCTGCTCTCTGGCTGGTAATGATTCTCTCAATCACTCAGCTGGCCAGCTCTTATCCTGCCTGCCACACCCACACTGAGTCATCCAGCTGGGCTGCTATTCCTCCGGACACACTCACCTGACACACCCACCGGGGCTGTCAGCAATCACTCATTACATCCCTTTCCTCATGGCCTCCTCGATTTCATGAGCCACTCACTAGTCACTTTAAACTCAGTGTTCAGAACAGGTTCAAACAGCATTATCACAGAAAAACCGGCCAGTGTGAACAGGATCATACCCTGATCCTGCATGTGATGCGCCCCGGCCATGGGGATCATGCCGGCGGTGCCTCACAACACCCAGAAAACAGTTAAATTTGGTGGTGGAAAGATCGTGGTCTGGGGTTACATTCAGTATGGGGGTTTGTGAAACATTTGCAAGGTGGAAGGCAATATCAATAGCCTAAAATATCAAGACATTAGCTACCTCTTATATTTCAAATCATAAAAGGGGTCCAATTCTGCAGCAGGATGGTGCTCCATCTCATACATTCATCTCTACAACAAAGTTCCTCCAGGCAAAAAATATCAAAGTGCTCAAGGACTGGCCAGCCCAGTCACCAGACCTGAACAGTTTGTAGGATTCTGTCTCGAAATGGCATCCATGGTCGAATCAGTGCCCAGAAGCCAGCACTAAACAAAAGGCAAATAAAAAACCGTGTGGCATTTGCAAAGTCCCACAGCCTGCTAAACAGATGGATGCTGGAAAAGTGTCAGAAGGTGGATTTCTCTGATAAATCTTCAGTAGAATTACACCACAGCCGCCGCAAATACTGCAGGAGATCTACTGGAGCCAGTATAGATCCAAAATACACCCAGAAAACAGTTAAATTTGGTGGTGGAGAGATCGTGGTCTGAGATTACATTCAGTATGGGAGTGTGCGAATCATTTGCAAGGTGGAAGGCAATATCAATAGCCTAAAATATCAAGACATTAGCTACCTCTTATATTTCAAATCATAAAAGGGGTCCAATTCTGCAGCAGAATGGTGCTCCATCTCATACATTCATCTCTACAACAAAGTTCCTCCAGGCAAAAAAGATCAAGGTGCTCAAGGACTGGCCAGCCCAGTCACCAGACATGAACATCATTGAGCATGTGTGGAGTAGGATGAAATAGGAAGCTTGGAAGACAAAACCAAAGAATCTAGATGAACTGTGGGAGGCATGTAAGACTGCATTCTTTGCTATTCCTGATGACTTCATTAATAAATTGTATGAATCATGGTTGAACCGCATGGATGCAGTCCTTCTAGCTCAAGGAAGTCACACAAAATATTAACTATGACTCTAATAGCACCACAGCTTCATTCACCAATGTTATGCAACATATAATTGTGTTTTAAGTTAATTAGTTGTTTGAATATCACATTACTTTCTGTGGGCGACAAAACTTTTGTCTTGCCAAAATCTAACCATTCTGTGTTCATTAAATGATCAATATTTCAGCATTGATGCCAATTTATTTTCTTAACCTAAACCACATTTAGGAGGGTTTCAGCTTTCAAAAGAGTAATTTATAAAACCAATGGATGAATTTAACGTCAGGTTATAAGCTTTTATTTACATAACACGGATAAGCCACATAACTTCTCTCAGGGACTGTATAAATAAATAATAAAAATAATAATGTTCTATCTAAATAGCTTGATTATTATATGATTATAATTATTAAAAACCTGATGTTCACATTGTACTACAATAAATTTATCACTTAAGCATGAACCATGTATAAGAGACTTGGAGTCGAGGAGTTGGAGTAAGGGAAATTGAGGAGTTGGAGTCGGTGGTTTGGCTTACCAACTCCACAGCCCTGTGAACATCAATTAATATTTTTTTTAAATGTTTGTTATTTTAATTCTTAATGGCCTAACTTAGGCCCCTTTCACATCAGCGGTTTTCACTGATTGCGGGAGATGTGGCAGATTTACCGCATCTGCTGCCTAACAGCCACTCTTGTGGCAAGCCCATGCATTGTCTATGGGGCTCGTGGAAAGTGCGATATAGCCACAGTTCCAGCACTTGCGACCGCGAAAAAAACGCTGCTGGCCACGTTTTTTTTTTCGCGGCTGCAACTGCCGCAAGTGCCTGGAACCGCGGCAATACCGCACTTGCGGCACCTGCCGCAAGCCCCATAGACAACGCATGGGGCTTGTCGCAAGTGGGGTCGTTGGGCGGCAGATGCGTTTTTTCTGTCCGGACAAAAACGCTAGCGTGAACGTGGTCTTAATGATTTATTGACTAGAAAATATTTATTTATGGTGAAGAATATGTTATCATGACTGCAGTCTTCTTATTTTTCACGTAAAGTTATAAGGTTTTGTGTTTGTCATTGTTTTGTAACAATAAGAATTGTAGTTGAAAAATTGTAGTTGAGAAAGAGACTAGTTTCTCCTCTAGTTTGCTTCTGATTTAAATTATTGTAGATGATTATGTGAGAGACACAGATGAGTGAAGAGATGTTGAGTGGCACAGGGTAGAGGCATTGCTATATCGGTTGAAGAGTAATATGATGCTGTCTACTGCATTCAGAATGGATTGGAGAGGAGAGAGTTTAGTAAGTGGGATTTGTAGAGTTCAATAGTCTAGACAAGAATGAATAAGAGCGACAGTAAAGGTGGTGTCACACCTGGCGACGTCGCTAGTGACATCGCCGAAAAAGTGATGTATCAGCTATGTCGCTAGCGACATCGCGCTGTGTAAATGAGCGGCGCGACCGCGTTTTATCGCTGGTCGCAGGTTGACAGGTTTACGGGAAGAACCGTAAACCTGTCAACCGGCGACGTGCGATAAGGCTGGATCGCGCTGTGTGACATCGCCAGAGCGATGTCGGCGGCGATCCAGCCTATACCGCAGCGTTGCTGAGCCCAGCCCAGCGAGCGATGTCACCGCCCGCATCGCTGCGGTGTCGCCGGCCGCAGCGATGCTGTGTGACAGCTGGCCAGCGATGTCGGAAGTCAGCGGGCACCCGCGCATCGCTTCCGACATCGCTGGCCAGATCGTGCTGTGTGACAGTACCTTTATGGTTTTTGCAGAGTCAACTAATAAAAGGTCAAATTGTAGAGATGTTTTTGAGCTGTAGGTGACCTGAGCAAGCAACTGAACAGATCTGAATCAAATATAATGCCAAGATAGTGGGCATGATGCTGTGAAGTAATGGTAGAAACACAAATGTAGAGAGGTGGTAGAAACATGACAAGTTCAGTTTTTGACAGATTCAGTTTGAGATATAGGAAGGACATGATATTAGAGACACCAGACAGACCATCACTGGTATTGTGTAGACAAATATTAAAATATCTGAGTGCTCAGTTAACTTTTAATGGCTAACTAAAAAGAAGGTAATAACTAGAAAGATTTCGAGATAACTCAAGTCTCCTCTTGAGGCGAGTATAAGACAAAATCTGATGTGCCACATATTTATACACATCTTTCAGTTAGCCATCCATTAAAAGGTATTAATCTCAGATTTTAATATTTTTGTATCTACTGGCTTACACAGTACAAACAAATATTTTACCTTATCAAAATGGTATTTTGTATTAATGTAGGTGTGATATCAAGAGACGATGTGTATAATTGGATGTCAGCGAACAGATGGTGCTGAAAACCAAATCTACTCATTGTTCAAAGGGACAGTGTATGGAGAGAAGAGGAGGGGATCGAGAACTGAGTCCTGAGGAACCCCGACAATAGGAGGAATAAAAGAGGAAGAGGAGCTCACTAAAATACAGGAAAGGAGTAGTCAGAAAGGTAGGGCTAGAACCAGGAGAGAATAATGTCCTTGAGATCAATAGAGTGGAGCATAGCGAGGAGGAGCTGGTGATCCTCAGTATCAAATATTGCTGATACGTCCAGGAGCATTAGCAGGGAGTAGTGACCATTAGATTTAGCTGTTAGTTGGTTATTAGAAACTTTAATAAAGTGGAAACCAAATTGTAAAGGGTCAAGAATAAAGTTATCTGAGAGATAGCGGATCAGACAGGAGTAGACAGAGCATTCCAGAAGTTAAGAGATGAAGGGAAGGTTAGAGACAGGTCTGCAGTGAGCAGCTGTTTTGGCCAAGGAATGATTTTGTAAGTAATGGGTGTATGCTCTGGGAACTTGCTATCTACCTTATGGAGAGGAGTTTTCCTGCAACCATAAGAAGACAGTTAAGTAGGTAAGGAGACTGTAGCCACATCCATCCTCTAGGAAATATGCAGATGTGCACTTCAGTAAGGAAGTGGAAGAACTTAAAGGTGGCACTGGAGTTCTTCCACTTCCTTACTGAAGTGCAAATTTGGGTGTATGCTGGCGTTTTCAATGAGGAGGGAAAGGCACCAGATGAGAGAGAGAGCTTAAATATTTTATTGTTGCATGGTCTTTGTACTATATATGCATTTTTCTTATCTTTGTATTTACTTTTTAAATGCCCAGTGACAATTTGCATATGCAGTCTTATGTCATAAATTAAGGAAACATGATTGCAATTCATGCACTGCTAATATTTTGATGGTATATTTTTAATATTACGTATATGTTCATTAGGAACAATTAACATGAGAGAGATCTTCTTTCAGCACACGTTCTTGTTCGTTTAGAACTGATATAGAGTAATGTGTTGTATTTGCACAGGGCCAAACTGTGTTCTGGAAGGGAATGTATTACTGGATAGATAAAATGGATTAAGCCACTTCTTAATGCCCTGCTGAATAGGAGCGGATTATGCGCTTCCTATGATATCTGTCTGAGTGTTCAGCCATGCAAATGTTACGTAAACATCAGATTTGTTGTCTTCATCCATTTACCTCATGTCTGATATAGTTAAACATTGACCTATAAATCATCTCTCATTTTCTGCTTTGTGTTGACTTATGATTCCCCCATTCTTCTATCAGTGTCCTATGCGCTCCCTGAGGTCAGTACTGTTGGCCATGGAAGGTATTTGCTGAGAAAAATCAAAGTGGAGAGATAATTCAAGTCTAATTTTTACAACAAAAAAGATAACTACATAAGGACCCACTGGTAACACCAAATTGTTACCTTATTTATACGTTTTCAGGAGTAAAAGTTAGGAAATGAATAATGTAAGGTTATAAGAAAAGATTCTACAGAATTATTGTTTCCTGAAGAATACAAGTATTTGGTAGACAGATGCTACTTAAAGGGGTATTCTACATACATATCATATTGAGAGGATATAATGCTTGGCTGTTTCCATAACTTCTATAGCAGTAAATAAGAATTGCCATACATATGTGTGACTACATCTCAATTCATACTACACTATCACAAGGTTAGTAAGGTGTATTTCTATTTCCCACATTGATGCAGGTACCAGAAGTGCATTCGTCTGTCAATTATTTAGTGAATATGAATTGAATATTTGTGTTTGAAATATCCCCTAAAAGATGCACTCCTGTTACATTGTTTATTCCCTAAACCTGCAGCTCTCACTTCCTCTGGATGTCTTGATCTGTCCAAAGGAGGGGAGAGTGAAGCCAGTGCTGATTGGCCACAGGGATGGCATGAGCCCTGGTACCAATCAAATGGAGCTGGCACTGGAGGTAAGTTTAGGTGTTATTATTTTACTGGGAGAAATTAAGATTCAGAAGGGGTTGCCCAAGAAGTCAGTAATCCCTTTAACCTCTTCCTGATCCTTCGAGTACCTTGTACGTCATACTTGTCTGTGCATTTCCAACCTTTGATGTATGGGGTTTGTCATGGTGACTTTGCAGGCACAACAGCTGCGTCTGCGCTGCTTAATTCCCTGAATGCTACCATCAATATCGATCACAGTACTCAGAGGATTGCGCTTACTCTCCCCTCTGATCGGTGCACTTGCAATGTAATCGCGAGGGCCTGATCATTGCCACAGTGACTTGAGATAGTCATGACGACTTCCGGGTTACTAGACTATGGCAAACCTCAAGGATCATTCCTGCAGCATGATCCCTGAGGCTTCTGAAAGTGCAGATCTGAGAGCTGTGCTGTATTGTATTGATCAAGGATTGCAATACAGTGCAACTGCGATCAAATAAAAATAATAGGTAAAAATATTTTAAAAAATATCTGTAAATAAAGAACAAAAAAAATTTAAAAATATTCTAATAGTTATATTTATGTAAAAAAATAAGAAAAAAAATGCATATTTGGAATCGCTGCATCCATAACAACCCTTCTATGAAACTATCCAACTAGTTCATTCCTTCAGTGAACACTGTAAAAAAGATACGTAAATAAAAAACCAGCAAAAACTATGTATTTTCATCATACAGCTGACAAAAAGGGGAATAAAATGCAATTAAAAAGTCATATATACATACAAATGGTACATCTGAAAATGTCATCTTGTCTTGTAAAAAAAGAAGCCGCTATATTATTATTATTATTATTTTTATTTATCTATATAGCGCCATTGGTTCCATGGCGCTTTACATAAGCAGTGGGGGTAACAAGGACAGGTACAGTACATATGAGCAGTCAATGCTTGCTGATACACGACGGGAGAGGATCCTGTCCACGAGGGCTCACAGTCTACAGGGGTGGGGGAGGACACGATAGGGGGGGAAGCGCCAAGCGTATGGTGTAGCGGCGCTGGGTCTCATCATAGGTTGTAGGCTTGTTGGAATAGATGAGTTTTCAGGTTCTTTTTGAAGCTCTTGAGGGGTGGGCGAGTGTATGACGTGCTGGGGGAGGGAGTACCAGAATCTAGGGGAGGCGCGGGAGAAGTCTTGTATGCGGTTGTGGGAGGATGAGATGGGGGGGGAGGATAGGAGGAGTTCTTGTGAGGAGCGTAGGTTGCGTGCAGGTTGGTATTGGGAGACCATGTCGGAGATGTAAGGGGGGGACAAGTTGTGGATGGCTTTGTAAGTCAGGGTTAGGATTTTAAATTTAGATCTTTGGTGGGTGGGGAGCCAGTGAAGTGCCATGCGGAGAGGGGAGATAGGGGAGTAGCGAGGAGATAGGTGGATTAGACAGGCAGCTGAGTTCAGGATAGAGCGGAGAGGTGCAAGGGAGGAGGCAGGGAGACCGGTGAGCAGTAGGTTGCAGTAGTCAAGGCGGGAGATGATGAGGGCGTGGACGAGAGTTTTGGCGGTGTCATGATTAAGAAACGGGCGGATGCGTGAGATGTTCTTGAGTTGAAGTCGGCAGGAGGTGGCAAGGGCTTGGATGTGGGGCTTGAAGGAGAGGGATGAGTCGAGGGGGACCCCGAGGCACTTTGCGTGGGGGACTGGGGAGAAGGAGCAGTCTTTGAGTCGGATTGACAGGTCTGGCAGAGGGGGAGGGCGGCTGGGGGGGATGACAATGAACTCTGTTTTGTCCATGTTCAACTTGAGGAAGCGAGCAGAGAAGAAAGATGAGATGGCGGACAGGCATTGGGGGATTTTAGACAGAAGGGAGGTGATGTCGGGCCCGGAGAGGTAGATCTGGGTGTCGTCGGCGTAGAGATGGTACTGGAAGCCATGAGACTCGATGAGTTGACCTAGGCCAAGGGTGTAGATGGAGAAAAGTAGCGGTCCAAGTACCGATCCCTGGGGGACGCCGACAGTAAGGGGGTAGGACGAGGAAGAGGTGCCGGAGTTGGTGACGCTGAAAGTGCGGTCCGTAAGGTATGAGGAGATCCAGGAGAGGGCGAGGTCAGTGATACCAAGGGATTCTAGGATTTGGAGTAGGAGGGAGTGGTCGACTGTGTGGAAGGCGGCGGATAGGTCGAGGAGGAGGAGGACGAAGTAGTGTTTTTTCCTCTTTGCGGTCAGGAGGTCATTGGTGACTTTAGTAAGGGCTGCTTCGGTGGAGTGATGAGGTCGGAAACCAGATTGCAGGCGGTCGAAGAGGGAGCGGGAGGATAGGTAGGAGGACAGTTCAGAGTGGATGTGTTGTTCGAGTAGTTTGGAAGCGAAAGGGAGAAGGGATATTGGGCGGTAGTTGGTGACGGATGATGGGTCGAGGGAGGGTTTTTTGAGATTGGGTGAGATTAAGGCGTGTTTGAAGGATGAGGGAAAGACGCCAGTAGTGAGTGATAGGTTGAAGAGTTGGGTTAGGGCAGGGATGAGGGCGGTAGTGAGGTTTGGGATGAGATGGGTAGGGAGAGGGTCGAGGGCACAGGTGGTGAGGTGAGATCGTGACAGGAGGGTGGAGAGCTGGGCTTCAGTCACGTTGGAGAAGCTACCTTTGGTCGAGGAGGGTTGGGCGGTAATGGTGATGGGTTGGGGGGACGTTGGGCCAAAGCTTTCTCTAATTTTATCAATCTTGTGTTTGAAGAAGGTGGCGAGGTCGTCAGCGGAGATGAGGGGGGAAGGAGGAGGTGCTGGGGGATGGAGAAGGGAGTTGAAGGTTCTGAATAGTTGTTTGGGGTTTCGGGACAGTGTGTTGATTAAAGAATAGAAGTAGGTTTGTTATGCGGCAGTGAGTGCATCCTTGAAGTTGGAGTGGGATTGCTTGTAGATGGTGAGTTGGGCCGTGGAGTGGGATTTCTTCCATCTCCATTCAACGACCCTGGACGTTCGGCGAAGCTCTTTTGTGAGAGGGGTGAGCCAGGGTTGTCTGTGTGTGCAGGTTTTGGTGTGTGTGAGGGGGGCAGCCTGGTCGAGAGCCGCTGTTAGTGTGGAGTTGTAGAGGGTAGGGGCAGTGTTAACGTCGGGTGAGGAGGCAAGGTCCGTGAGAGGGAGGAGGGAGTGGGAGAGGAGTTGAAATCGATGAGTTTAAGGTTTCTGCGTGGGTGACTGAGTTTTCGGAGAGGGGGGGTGAGGTAGGGGGAAAGAGGGAGGAGAAGGTCAACAGGTTGTGGTCAGATTGGAAGAAGGGTGAGTTTGAGAGGTCGGTGAGGGAACAAAGGCGGGAGAAGATGAGGTCAAGCGTGTGGCCGTCTCTGTGAGTTAAGATGCTTGGGAAAGAAAGGTGTACAACAGTCTGCGCTGCCAGGATTACTCACTTCAAAGAATACACGAGTAGGTGATGTTTAACCAGATCCTTCTTTATTCTCCGACGTGTTTCTGTGCCCTCCTGGCACCTTCATCAGGGATACCTCCACCCCACAAATCAGATCTTATATATAGCAGCATTCATAACAATGATTAGTAGGTGTTACCAAACATGTGACGTCAAAAAATGTTTGGTAACACCTACTAATCATTGTTATGAATGCTGCTATATATAAGATCTGATTTGTGGGGTGGAGGTATCCCTGATGAAGGTGCCAGGAGGGCACCGAAACGCGTCAGAGAATAAAGAAGGATCTGGTTAAACATCACCTACTCGTGTATTCTTTGAAGTGAGTAATCCTGGCAGCACTGACTGTTGTACACCTTTCTTTCCCAAGCATCTTGATGCATCTCCACGTGTGAGTGGCCGGTGAAAGTCCAGCAGCAGCCATCAGGACATTATTATTAACAAGCCTTCAAACCAGTTGTGGGTCTCACAACTGGAATAGGTGAGCGGATTCTATTTCTCACCATTTCACAAACAAGTGTCTAGTGATAAGGGCACTATTGCGCCTCTTGTTCCCCCCCCTCTTTTTATCTGCTACAGCGTCTTTGTGAGTGGCTGAGGAGGACCATTGGGAGAGGGCCGGAGGTGGTCAGAGATAGGAGTCGGGAGGTAGGCGGGTCGGGGGTGTCGATGGGGATGTTGAAGTCGCCCATGATGATGGTGGGGATGTCAGAGGAGAGGAAGTGGAGAAGCCAAGTGTTGAAGTGGTCAAGGAAGGAGGCGGTGGGTCCCCGGGGGTCGGTAGATGACCGCGAGTTGGAGGTTGCAGGGGGAGAAAATGCAAACAGAGTGCAGTTCGAAGGAGGCGGAGGGAGGCGGTGTAGTAGGGATGAAGGAGCAGCTGTCGGACTAGAGTATACCCACACCACCCCCACGGGTGCTATTAGGGCGTGGTGTGTGGGAAAGCGTGAGTCCGCCGTAGGAGAGGGCGGCAGGGGAGGCTGTGTCGGCAGGGGTGAGCCAAGTTTCGGTGATGCCGAGGAGGTGAATGGAGGGATGTGGATACAGCTCGATCAGCAAATAAAAAATTAAAAAGTTATAAGGCTACATATAGTATTTTTCATCCGTTTTGTGAGGATTCATTTTTGCAGTGAAAATGCAGTGATATGGATTAATTTCTGAGATTACCAAATCTTGAAAACTCATTGACTTGGCTGGAATTCAGACTTATCAGTTTTAAGTGGTCCGTTTTTTGGGCAGAAAATGGATCAAGAAAAAGAATGGGCATGTCAATTATTAATCCGTTTTCTTGATCTTCTTTTCCATTGAAACCAGTGCCTATGGGCACCAGCCAAAAATGCACCAAAAACTGATCAATTACAGATCAAAAATGGAAGACGCCTTTCTGATTCTTTTTTTGTAAAACGGATCCAGTTTGCAGTTGAAAAAGAGACAAAAATGGATCCTCACAAAATGGATTAAAAAGGCAGTGTCTGAATGTAGTTTAGATCTCAGAATACAGCAGAGCAAAAACTATTTTTTTTCTGTATAATAGTTTTTATGGTGTAAAAGCGGCAAAACATTACAGATAAAAACATATAAATGTGGTATTGCTGTAATTGTACTGACCTAAAAAATAAATCTGTCTTAATAGTTTTAGGACATGGTGAATGGTATAAAAAAAGCAATTTCTTAATTGCTGTTTTTTCTTATTTCTGCCTCACAGAAAGCTGAATAGAAAGCAATGAAAAATTATTATATGGATCAAAATGTTACCAATAAAAACTCCAATTGCATTCCGCAAAAAGCAAGCCCTCACATTATTCTGTCGGCAGAAAATTAAAAAAAGCTATAGCCTTTTAAATTCAGTGATGCAAAAACCCTTTATATTGGGAAAAAAAAACAGTGTTTTTATTGTGATATTAGACAAACCTAAAAAAACTATATAAGGCCTCTTTCACATCAGCGGTACTTGCTGATCGCGGCAGTTGCTGTGAAAAAACGCAGCTGCCGCGATTACCATATGACTTGTAGCCAAGGTGCACACAGTAAAAAATAAAGCCATTTCTTCAACTGCTGCTAATTTGTTGATTTTGCCTTCCAAAAATCGCACTACGGCTCAGCTCATATTAATCCTGTGCTCTACACTGAGCAATTAGGCTGCCTTCAGACTTGCAGATGCCTCCGCAGCGTTTTGCAGAGGCATCTGCAAGTATCTGCATGCAGACCGCGGCCCCTATGTTTATAATGGAGCGCACGGCGGTCTGCAGATGCTTGCAGACCGCCGTGCGCTCTCATTGCCCGCCATTAGTGATCTGTGCGCATGCGTATGCCTGCGCACAAAATCACACACTCTCGCCCGCACCAGGGACGCAACATCTCGTTTCCCTGGTGCGGACGAGAGTAATGTGATCTGTACGCAGGCATCCGCCTGCGCACAGATCACTAATTGCGGGCAATGAGAGTGCACGGCGGTCTGCAAGCATCTGCAGACCGCCGTGCGCTCCATTATAAACATAGGGGCCGCGGTCTGCATGCAGATACTTGCAGATGCCTCTGCAAAACGCTGCGGAGGCATCTGCAAGTCTGAAGGCAGCCTTACATCAGGGATTATGTTTAAATCTTTGAAAAACGTGAATCAGACAAAATTCCAAATAGAGAATTCACTATAATGAGGCAATGGAGACACTTTCCGTCTGCCTGTGATCCGGTGATGTCCATCTTTTTACGCATATTTTTAGGCATGCACAAAAATACAGTCATCAACAGTTTTGTTCACCTTTGAAAAGATGGACACCACTTAAGAGGACAAATAGTCCAAAGTAATTTTTCTGCCTAATTAGAGGATGGATCCATCAAGGGTTTCACTTGAATGACGGATTTCAGAGATCTAGATGGAAACCCTGATGTAGGTGCTCAGCATAGAGCCAGGATAAATGTGGACTGATCCAAAATGTTCTGTACCCAAATCACCATCAGATAGAATTCAACTCAACTCACAAAACAAAACTCCAAACTCAGGTTCAAAATTTACATTACACACTTATGTGAGGCCCCTTTCACATAGGCGTTTTTGAAAAAATGCGGCAGATTTACCGCCTAACAGACGCACTTGCGGCACATTTGCGGCAAGCCCCATGCATTATCTATGGGTCTTGTGGCAGGAGCGGCAAGTGCAGTTGCAGCAGATGCGGCAGTTGCGGTCTCGAAAAAAAATAACGCTGTTGACCACTTTTTTTTCGCGCCCGCTTCTGCCGCAACCGGCAAAAACACACTTGCCGTACCTGACCACAAGCCCCGTAGACATTGCATGGGACTTGCCGCAAATGCGGCGTAGCGTCAGATGCGGTAAATCTGCATTTTTTCAAAAACGCCTATGTGAAAGGGGACCTAAATAATGTGTATAATCCAGTCTATGCCTTTAATGTTAGCAAAAAGGAAGTCACTGTAAGCAGCTTTAGATGCTGCTGTTGCATTACTCAAGCCCTTCAACTTTTGTTTGCTCCTATCAGTGGTGTCATAGTTTGGTAACACACCAATAGCTTAGAGAGAAGCTACTGAGACAACATTTGATCTCAGTTATTGCTTTATTAGAGAAATGGTGACAAGTGAAGCCTTCTCCACGGGGGGCATAGTATAATGGTCTAGTCTAACGCTATGTCCAGGTAAACTACTCGGTCACGGGACCAACTTTTTTTTATTCATTTTCTTAGAAACACTAACAATACTTCAGTTAAGAAATTTTGCAAGTTTACAGTTCATCTGAAAAACTGAATTGAGAAATGTCATTAACATGGAAATATTCCATTTGCTTAGCATGGCTGATTGTATTATCTTCAGTTATTAGTATGACAGTAATTCTTGTAAAACAAATTACCCAGAAAGACATGCATTCTCTTCTTATGTGTTCCTTATTTGAGAAAAGATAGGAATCTTGCACTGATTTACAGCAAAACTAATTTTATCGCTGAAGAATCCTAAAACAAATCACATGAATTTTAAATAATTAATGGTTTGCAGTATTTGTAGATGATAAAGATCTGTACATATGTTCGGAGACTATACAGTACACACAGTAAATTACTGAATGGAACTTGGATAACAACTTTGACTGGATTTATTTGGCTCCTGCAGGTTGTGTTGACATTCTGATGTGGTATGTTATGTACAGTATACGATTTTAATCCATGCTTTACCCTTGCTCACCTTGTTTTTGTGCTACTGTTGTATGTCATTTAATCTTGTTTGTTGTTAAATTATTATTCTGCCAGTCTGCTTTTAATAGGGCTGTCCACTACTTGGAAAACCCCTTCTCTTTCCTTATATGCTCCCCCATAAAAATAAAAAAGTCTATACTCACCTCTGGCGCCAGTACGGCTCAAGCAAGGTCAGAACTCATGTTCCTGGGATCGGCATAAATTATGACTCGTGAGCCCCGTGACCAATCAACTCCGGCGGCTTCCTTCTTCCCACCTTTAGACACAGGAACAATTAGCAGGAGGTGAGTGCTAATTGCTCCTGTATCTAAAGGTTGGGAGAAGGAACGAGAATTGATTGGTCCAAGGGCTCGCGTGACATAACAATGTCACATGTGCCAAGGGAGCGCGAATTCTGACTTCGCCTGAAATTGCATCAGCACCAGAGAGAGGTGAGTGTAGACTTTTATATTTTTATGGGGGGAAACATGGAAAATGAGAAGGGGTTATCCAAGTAGTGGACAACCACTTTAAGTTTAGCTTTTGACAAGTAACTTATAGATTTGACTTTGTAAACAAGTTAACCATAAAATGCTGCTAAGGGTCATAAGTGGAATATACACTAGGTCATGTACTAGGAGTTTGTGATAGAGATGAGGCAATGATTATATACACACAATAAGCCAATTCATTAAGACATGCTTTTTGTACACCAGTGTTAATGAAGGCATAGCTAGAATAAGATACACCCAATTAATTAAAAAAATTAGGCACATCTTACAAGAGTGAAATGTCAAGAATAGCATACCGTATATACTAACGTGTATAAGCCGACCCCCCTACTTTTGCCCCCAAAAACTGGGAAACCTATTGACTCGCGTATAAGCCTAGGGTGGACAATGCAGTAGCTACCGGTACTGAAAAATTTTAAAAATGAAAATAGATACGAATAAAATGTTGAACTTGTATTTTAAATAGAAACAGTAAACTACCAATGCAGCAGACCACCGTCCTGTTATAAAGCCCCCTATCACTGGTATATAGCCCACCATCCCTGTATATAGCAGCTATCACTGGTATATAGTGGCCATAACTAGTATACAGTTGCCGCCATCACTGATATACAGTCCCCAGCAGTGGTATACAGGCCCCTCATCAGTGGTATAGAGGCCCCTCATCAGTGGTATACAGCCCCCAAGACGGGTATACAGGCCCAGCAGTGGAATACAGACCCAGCAGTGGTATACAGACCCAGCAGTGGTATACAGGCCCTCGGCAGTGCTATACAGCCCCAGCAGTGGTATACAGCCCCAACAGTGGTATACAGTCCCAGCAGTGGTATACAGACCCAGCAGTGGTATACAGGCCCCGGCAGTGCTATACAGCCCAGCAGTGGTATACAGCCCCAGCAGTGGTATACAGCCCCAGCAGTGGTATACAGTCCCAGCAGTGGTATACAGTCCCAGCAGTGGTATACAGTCCCCTCCGCAGTGTATACAGCCCCAGCAGTGCTATACAGCCCCAGCAGTGGTATACAGCCCCAGCAGTGGTATACAGGCCCAGCAGTGGTAAACAGCTCCCCTGCTGTCTCACTGCCCCCATGTATACAGAGGCCCCCCATGTATACAGAGGCCCCCCATGTATACAGAGGCCCCCCCATGTATAAAGAGGCCCCCCCATGTATACAGAGGCACCCCCCTATGTATACAGAGGCCCCCCCCAGCAGTGATCCATCTCACCCCTCGGTCTCCAGGCACCCGGGTCCTCCAGCTGCTGCGTCTGCGTGCCCCGCGGCTTCTAATACCAGCGTCCTCCCCGCTCTTCCTGTTTGAATGCAATCATGTGACCGCGCAGGTCACATGATTGCATTCAAACAGGAAGAGCGGGGAGGACGCCGGTATTAGAAGCCGCGGGGCACGCAGACGCAGCAGCTGGAGGACCCGGGTGCCTGGAGACCGAGGGGTGAGAGGGATCACTGCTGGGGGGGCCTCTGTATACATAGGGGGGGCAGGGGAGGTTCTACTGTGCAGGGCAATGTACTATGCGCTGCTCCCCATGCATAATTAATGAGCGGCACCACGTGACGTGCCACTCATTCTGCAGCCTCCCCCCGCCGCCTCCTCCTGCCTCCTGTAGTGCCCGGACACAGCCCCCACCACACCACACTGTATATGACTCGTGTATAAGCCGAGGGGGGGACTTTTCAGCCCAATTTTTGGGCTGAAAAAGTCGGCTTATACACAAGTATATATGGTAATTTCTTATGAATCTGCTAGGCGGGCTTTGCCACGACCCTTCTTGTTCGAGTGCCTCTCATTTTTTCAGAGCAATCTGGACTGGTGTAAAAATGGCAAAAGCTGCAAAATGTGTGACTTTTCAAGGTGTTTTATGCCAGAAAACTGTTGTAAGCACCTGAACTTGTACTGTAGTCTCCGATCTGCAGAGTTTCCATGAACAGCAGACCTGTCTCCATCACAATTAATTTTTAAATATAAATTTAACGAAGAAGCCTTGAAACATCAAGAGAGATTATAGGAACAGACTTTTCCACATTTCCAATGTAAAATTTAGGACATCTAAACTTTACCCCAAGGAATATCACAAAAACTGCCTCTTCTAAATTGCAGTCATTTAACCCCAAACATGCCAATGTCAATAGCATCCAGATGGATAACAGGGGGAGGGGGCGCTTCCGTAACCCATCTGTATCCTTCCATTGCCATGGCAACATAAAACCAACTAATGTACTCTGGGGCTTCAAGCTTTGGTGGCCTTCTGGAGTCTAGTAGGCCATGTGTCATTGTAAAACTGACAGGTCTAATACCCTGCAATATATAAGGTGTGCAGTGTATTACAACAGCAATCTACAGAGTGAATGTTCAAGTCCCATAATGGGACTAAATAAAAATAGTTCTGAAACATTTCTAAAAAAACAAACAAGAAAATCATGAAAAAATAACATAGAAATAGTTCAACGTTAAAAATGCTAATTTATGTAGAGAATGTAAAGAATACCAACCATGAAAATGTAAAAAAAGAGAAGTTGTGGGTCTCTCTTTTTTTTTTTAACATCTCCATTGTTATTTTCAGTGATTTCCTAATTTTTGGGTCATGGTTGGAGATTAGAGATGATTGGACCCCTGAAAGTTCGGTCTGCAGATTAAGCTGGTCTATATATAAAGTTTTGTTCTGGACCCGAACTTGACCCAAACCTCATTGGAAGTCATTGATTGGGAAGTTGGGCCCTCCGCACACATACAGCCAGCCATAAACAAAGCACTTCTGGGGAAGGTAGGGTGGGGTTTTGCCACTTTTTCTTTTTTGTGCACACACTACATTAGATTACACTGATTTTACCCCCAGTGTGAGCCATTCAAAAAGTGCAAGTGGATCTCACTGGATCGAGCACCAAGATTATCAGAGCACAGTTATGGTTTGCATATGTAAAGCACCCAAAATCTGAACACTGACATTTTTTGTTTTTCAAAAAAGCAAATCTGCAGCAAATCCTAGGGTTGCTTTTTTCTTGGCAGGAGGTTTGCTATGTTTTTTCCTGCGGATTTGCTGCGGTTTTAGTGCGGTTTTACCACGTTCTTGCTGCGGATTGGTTCCTGCATTTTTGCTGCAGATTTTACAATGGAACCTGTAGCAAAAACACAGAAAAGAATTGACATCCTATTAAACAAACTGCGCATATGTTTTTTCTTTTTCAGCGCAGATATGCGCAGTTCACAATTAATAATGAGCACATGAACATTGATTGTTCAATTGATACAATTTTATGTATCTTATAGGCGGCCGTCACACGCACAGATATCTTGCCCGATATCGTTTAAGCGATCTCCTTTTTGATCGCTTAAACGATATCGGGCAAGAAATCGTTGCATGTAATCAAGCGATTTATGATGTTAAATCGCTTGATCGTGACATCGCTGATCTGAGCTCCGGTTCTCAGATCTAGCGATGAACGATTTCAGGATCTGCTTCATCGTGGTGTATAACACCACGATGAGCGATCTCCCAGCGGCAGAGCCTATGCTGGGAGATGGTAACTATGGTACACGTCGGGTAACTAAGCGACGCGCGGCGCCTAGTTACCCGATGTGTACCATAGTTACCAGCGAGATCGCGGCTCCACATCGCTGGTGAGTCTGTCTGTGTGACATCTCACCAGCGATGTGAGCGATATTGTAAGCGATTGCGCGTGCACGTGATCGCTTACAATATCGCTATAGATATCTCAGCGTGTGACGGCCGCCATAGAAGTGTTTCATTTGAGCAACATTTATTTATATAGTAATGAACACATAACGGTTGCACTTTGTTGTATGTATAACGCCTGATATTATCTAGTTTTTTTAACTTTACTTTTTATACATTGTCTCACTAATTTGTCTATTGAATAACCTGATTGTGAGTCATATATATATATATATATATATATATATATATATATACCCTTCATATTGACTGTTACTGCTTGAAATGGCTAGTGAGTAGCCAAAACATTGCAGTCCTGAGGGAATAAATAAGTCCACTTTTTTTGCTTCTATACTTTTGTGCTGCCATTCATTTTTTGTTTTTTTATCATCAAGCCTATGGATTTGTGGTAGGTTAGCTTTGCTCCCACATTTATTATTTTTGTGCTGTTCCGATTTTTTGTAATTAAATATTCACATTTTTCTGTTATTGAGGGCTATAATACCTTCATGACCTTGCCTTTTCTTTTTCTGTGCTTTTGTTTTTCTCTCCCTTTCTTCCCTCCTTCCCCTTCTTTTTTATTTTTCCATCAATATTGCCTCATGAGGGTTGTTTTTTTGGTGGGAAGAGTTGTTCTTTTGAATGATACCCTTCATTTTGCCATATAGTGTACTGCAGAATGGAAAAAGGATTCCAAGTGAGGTAAAATTGCAAAAACAAAGTTCAACTACAATATTGTTTTTGGATTTTTTTTATTTACCATGTTCACTTTATGGCAAGACTGACCTGGCAGTATGATTCTCTCAGTGCAAGTTCGAACATACCAAATATGTATAGTTTCTTTTTAATTTAATTGTTGAAATAACTCAAAAATTTGTAGAAAAAAAAGTTTCAAAATGTCTCGTGTTGCCATTTTCGGGAACCACAACGTTCTCATTTTTTGGGATCTGGGACTGCGTGATGGCTTATTTTTTGCTCTTTGAGCTGATGTTTCTAGCTATATTATATTTGGTAGATGCAATGTTTTGATTGCCTTTTACTGCAAGGGTTGAAGCTGCCAATTTAATGTAATTCTGGCATCTTGACTTTTGTTTTGTTATGCTGTTTACCAATCAGATACATTTTTTTTATTTTGATGTATCAGACATTTCTGAATATGTGTAATTTTCTTTACAATTACTAGTCCCCTTTGGGGACTTAAAGCTTTGATCGTCCGATCACTTGTGCTGTACAGTGCAGTGCATCTGCACCAATGCTGTCTTCTTAAAAATGTCGGTGCTCAGCCAGCGTTCACAGAAAAGTTATCATCTGACCTATGGCTGTCATGACAAACCATTAGTGCCTTACGATCATGTCACGTGGTTGCCGATGGGAGCGGTGGAAGGACAGCGGGATTTAACTAGTTAACAGATCTCCAATCTGCCCGCCATTGTTAGAGGCACATGTTGGCATATTAAATTATCCGACATGTGTGGGGATTGATGTGGCCTCAGCATGTGAGCCCGCATCAAAGACAGGAACACGACCTTGGATGTACCAATACATCCAAGATTGTAAAGGGGTTAATTACATTTTATTATTTCTAATTTGCTCTGCAACTAGGGATGGCATATTAACTCCAGTTTTAGGGTAAATTCAGCCTATTGCTGGCGCTGCAGAATTGGTCTCTTATTTTCAGTCTATACACTCAAGAACAAGTTCAGTATCTAAGGCTGGGGTCACACACACAGATATCTGGGCAGATATTGTTCACAGATCTCTGGTTGCAGTGAAATCATGGACACATTGGTTCCATTTTGTGGCTGTGTACAAATGTAGCAATCTGTCCATGATTTCACTGCAACCAGAGATCTGTGAACAATATCTGCACAGATATCTGTGTGTGTGACCCCAGCCTAAGGCTGATTTCACACTGCCATTTTTTTTTAATCCAGGGGCATGCAGGCTTTTCCTGCATGCCCCCAGATTTCCCCTCAATGATGCACCTGCAAACCATGCATGAGCATGCCTTTGCAGATTTTACAGGGCTCTGGTGGTTGCCAATTGACATGCCCCTTAGGGGGCATGTCATTTAGAAATGTGTTCTGCGCATGTGCAGAACATTGAGCACAGACCGGAAATCCGGATCCACTGGTATCTGGAGTCTGGGTCACTGTGTGACTCCTAGACCCACGTTGAGATTTTAGCCGTGGTGCCCTGGATCCGGGGCTTCATGGTTTATTTCACAGAGACAAAACCACAACAAGTTGTAGATTTTGTCTCCATGAAAAATCTGTTGACACCTGCATCCACCGAGATCCAGGGCAAACTGGACACAACTAGATACACCTGCAAGTGTCTCCAGCCAAAAATTGATGCAGGTGCATCCAGTTTGTGACGGATTAACACTAGTGGCGAAAGAAGGCAGTGTGAAACCAGCCTAATACTGCAAAATCACTACATGCATAGGATAGTCCAAGGAGTTTGTCCAAAAATGAAAAGGGTACTGTAAATTGCAAAAAGATAAATTTCAAGAAATATATTTACAGAGCTTTCTTGTGTTAACATTTATTACAGAATGCTGACTGAGAAGCAAATGTTGTCAATCCACTACAATGGAGGTATATTGGCATAACTGGTGCAAAAAGTGCAATAGCTACAATGAATACTCTGCTTCAAAAACTTACTATTTGCATTGCTATACTGTTTTAATTTGGAACACTTTCTTTTTCGGTAGTTGACAGTAAAGGTTATACTAGTATTTTATAGAACACTCTCTATGTCCCTTACTTATTAATTTTTCATTTTATCCTCAGCATCAAGCTTGTAGCTATTCAGGAGCTGACAGATAAAGATGCTCTGGAAAAGGTAACTCATATTTTTTATTCCTATATCATATGATATGTATGTTATAAATATGCCCAAAATCCTCAGATATCTCCTGACACTTAGGCCGGTTTCACACTGGCGTTTGCAAACGCTGTGCACCGAACGCAGCCATACGCTTGCGCACTGCGTTCCTATGTTTAACATGGGAAAGCATGTGCCTGAGTTTGGTTGCCTTTGCGTTCGGATGCGTACCATTTGTGCACCCTCTGAGCGCACTGTGGACGCAACATCCGCATGTTTTGTGCGGTCGCAAGCGCTTGATTTATCTGCAAGCGCCCGCAAGCGCACAAACCACGCATTGAAGTCAATGGATCCGCAGTGTCCTCCGCATGACAGCGCAGGAGAACGCTGCAGATCACATTGAAATCTCTCCCGGTGGCTGCCGGTGATCAGCGGCGGCCACCGGGAGATCAGCCACTGATCTCCCGCCGGTGTCGGCGGGGAGAAACAGCTGATCTGACAGCTGTTTAAATCTCCCGCGCCGACATCGAAGAGGTGATGTCGGTGCAGGAGATTTGAAGCACCGATCAGCTGTTTCTTATCTCCTGCACCGATATCACCCTATTCGGTGTCGGCGCAGGATATTTAAACAACTGTCAGAAAAGCTGTATCTTCAAATCTCCCACGCTGACACCGGCAGGAGATCAACTGTGGCCGGGAGGAGGAGATCTCTGCCGCTGATCTCTTCCTCCCGGCCGCCCCCGAGACAGTTGATTGGCTGGCTGGAGTGCATACTAATGTGAACGCATGCGGAGATTTTCCGCTGCATTCACATCAGTATGGGCTGCGTTTGCACTGCGTTTGCGTCTGCATGCCATACGCATGCAGACACAAACACCAGTGTGAAACCACCCTGATTGTGCCATTCATATATCATATTCATACTCATGATTGATTGTCATTAGGATTACGTGACTTGTTCCGGGATTATAAAAATGGAAACTTTAAAAGCAGGGAAAGTTTCAGAAATGAAACAGGTTATGAAGCACAAAACACTTTTATATTGGTATAAACTAACCAGGATGTCTAGAGACACATTGGTGATTTACTAATCTTGTGAAAATATTTAGCAAATTTACACTGTGCAATCTAAAAAAATGTGCCAAACTTATCCCAGTGGCTCCCGCAGTATGAGAGTTTTGTCAAACCTTTACTACCTGTTGCTGTGTTTCCTTGAAAATAAGACCTAGTAGAGATTTTGCTGAATTGCTAAATATAAGGCCTCCTCTGAAAGTAAGACCTAGCAAAATTTTTGTTTGGAAGCATGTCTGCCAAACAGAACACCAGGGCATGCAGCTGTGATCCTTTTAAGCCCACCGTTGTTGTCCAGGTGACCGCCGCTTTATGTATTCCGGGCACTGCTCAGACAAGCTCGCTGGCTCAACGCCATCAATACCAGCCGCCGGCCAATCAGAGGCCAGCAGCTAATGTTGGCGCATGACGGTACATGCGGGCCTCTGATCAATTATATCTATGGTAGCTAAGCCAGTAGGTGCCCAGAATACATACAGCATGGACCATAGGGGACAGGTGAGAAAAGGTGTATGGTATCGTATGTGTGTGTGTGTTTTTTGCAGGTAATGGGGATATTGGGGGCTGCAAGAGGATGATGGAGATGATGGGGGTTGCAAGAGGATGATGGGGATGATAGGGTCTGCAAGAGGATATTAGGGGCTGCAAAAGTATGATGTGGATATGGGGGGCTGTAAAAGGATCATGGGGATATTGGGGGCTACAAAAGAATGATGGGGACTGGAAGAGGATGATGGGGATGAAGTGAGCTGCAAGAGGATATTAGGGGCCTCAAGAGGATGATGGGGATATTGGAGGCTGCAAAAGGATTATGGGAACTGGAAGAATAAAACATCCCCTTAAAATAAGTCCTAGAACATCTTTGGGAGCAAAAATTAATAAACACTGTCTTTTTTTCATTTAAACAGGGTAGTTGACTTTTTGTGCACTCTGTTGCATTTTAACACACAGCCTTTTCCTTCTAATTCAAAACGTTTTACCTCCACTCCACACCCGTTGACAGATTGGTTGCAATACGTTTCTAAACCACGTTTCAATCTAACGCCTAACTTTTATTAAAGAGGACCTGTCACCAAACCAGGCATGGTGATCTAATTACAGCACTGGATGCAGCATGTCTGATGCATCCAGGCAAGGGGTCCCCCAGCCATTGAGCCCTACTGTACCCCGAGTAAATACACTTAGAAAACTTACATCCTGCAGCCAGAAAGGAGGTGGCTAGAGGCTGGAGCCGAAGGGCAGATTCACACCCCGGCTTGTTTAATCTGCCCACTGCTGCCAATCATTGTCTCCCTCTTCTGCAGCATAACACAGTGTTTTTTTTCTTAACAAATGGCCATTTAGCCCCGCCCACTGCGGTGACATCACTGCTTATACCCGCCCTGCTCTATGGTTAACATAGAGCAGGGCGGGTATAAGCGGCGAACTCACTGCAGGAGGCGGGGCGGCGTGCCTCCTGCTCTGACACCATCACCTGTTAACCATAGAGCAGGGCGGGTATAAGTGGTGACGTCACTGCAGAGGGCGGGGCTAAACGGCCATTTCTAAAGAAAAAACCAAAAAAAAAAAACTCTGTGTTATGCTGCAGAAGAGGGAGACAATGATTGACAGCGGTGGGCAGATTAAACATGCAGGGGGTGTGAATCTGCCCTTCGGCTCCAGCCTCTAGCCACCTCTTTTCTGGCTGCAGGATGTAAGTTTTCTAAGTGTATTTACTCGGGGTACAGTGGGGCTCAAGGGCTGGGGGACCCCTTGCCTGGATGCAGCAGACCTGCTGCATCCAGTGCTGTAATTAGATCACCATGCCTGGTTTGGTGACAGGTCCTCTTTATGTCTTTATGGGAAGAAAAAAACCCATTAATTTTATTTTTTTGTCATTTAACATTTTACGCTCTCCATTTGTTGCAGACAGCACAATTTATGTAGCTTTAAACCAAATTTATGTAGTTCTAATATGTTTATACAATGCTTATTTTTTAAAAATAACTTGTCATGACACCATATTCTGAGGTCATAAACTTAACGTTTTTCTGTCAACAGAGCTAGAAGAGGGCTTATATTTTTGTGTGACAAGACGTAGTTTCTCTCTGTACCATTTTTGGGTACATATTACTTTTTTACCTGAATACAGGATAAGATACAGATATATAGTTTATGGCAATATGATTAAAGTTATACCCGATTTGTAATTTTTTTTGTTTTACTACTTTTATACAAGGAAATCACTTTTTATAAAAAATATTTTTTTCTTCATATTCTGAGAACCAAGGACTGCAGACCATACGACCACTATGGGGCCCATGAGTCAAGGACTATGGGGGGTGGAGGAGCTTTGGGGCTGCAAATGTGCTCCCACACATCTAGATAAATTCATTGTGGGATCTAGTTTAAAAAATAGGGTAATTTGTGGCAGGTTTCCACTATTTATGTACATTAAGAACAGTAGCATAAATTGAAGCTTATGGGCCCCACTGGAGGTCTCGCAATGGGGCCCCCAATTATTACAAATCTTTAATAGCTATAGTCCTTTTTCTATAGACTGAAGAGACTTTTGCAGCCCCATAGGCTCCAGGGCCCAGGTGCGATCAATTGCAACCCATGCACCCAATATAGTTAGGTCCTTGATTAAGAGCTCTTGAAAAACTACTTGATGTCTGCTATCTATTAAAGCCACTTTTGCGCTTCAGACATTGAATGGCACTACTTTCCTTTTGAGCTCTACCGTGTGCTCAAACAATAGTTTTCAACCACATATGGGGTATCAGCGTACATTGCACGGCAAATTGCATAACAAATTGTATGTTGCAATAACTGCCAGAAGTGAGACGAGGGAAGTGCTCACTTCTGGCAGTGTTGGAGTTGAGGTCAGAGCCAGGGTTACCCCAGGTCATGCTTCTATCACCTCACTTTTGGCCGTGATTGCGGTGCCGTCGCTGGGTTCATCGGAGTTTACGCTTGACACAGCTCAGGCATGAACTCAGATGATCTTTCCCATGGCCGGGTGCTCAGCCTGTGCGTGCTACATCTCTACTAGCAGACGTGTGTGTCAGCTGGTGGAGGTATAGCAGAGCTGAAAAAAATCTTCTCCTGTGGACTACGTCAGAGGGGAGAGGTTTTTTTCTTCAATAAAGATGGAGTCACTAATTGTGTTGTGTTTTATTTCTAATAAAAATATTTTTCTCTGTGTTGTGTGTTTTTTAATCTTTACTTGAAATTCATGGTGGCCATGTATAATATTGGCATGACATCATGAATTTCAGGCTTAGGGCCAGCTGATAATACAAAGCTGGCCCTAACCCCATTGTTACCCAGAGAGCCATCCAGCACCAGGGCCGCTGGAAGAGTCAGATACAATGTCAGAAGATGGCGCTTCTATGAACGAGCCGTTTTCTGGGGCAGCTGCAGACTGCAGTTTGCAGTGGGAAGCCCATAAAGCTTTGCCCACTCTGTGCTGCGGATTCCAGACCCAGCTGCTTAGTTGTACCTGGCTGGAACCTAAAATGGGGCGAAGCTTACATCATTTTTATTATTATTATTTCATGAAACTCATGAAATAATTATAAAAAGGGCTTCTCTATATTTTTGGTTCCCAGCCGGGTACAAATAGGCAGCTGGGGGTTGGGGCAGCCTGTACCTGCCTTCTGTACCTGGCTGGCATACAGAATATGGCGAAGCCCATGTTGATTTTTTTAAAAAATTAATTTAAAAAAATGTAAATAAAATAAAACCCCAAACGTGGTTAAAAAAAAAATGCGTGGGCTCCCGCTGCACTTTCTGTCACCAGCTAAGAGTAACCCAAGCAGCTACTGACTGCTAACCCGCTGCTTGGCAATGGAAAATCCAGGGAAGCCCTTTATTTTTTTTTTGTTTTTTTTACAAAAAAACTAAAAAAAAAAAAATGACATGGGCTTTGGCAGATTTTGTATGCCAGCAAAGGTAACCCAGGTAGCTGAGGGCTGGAATCCTCAGCGTGGGAAGGCCCAAGCATTCTGGCCCCCCCCACGCTGAGAATCGCAGCCAGCAAACCGCCCCAGAATTGGCTCTTCAATGAGAGACGCCAAAACTGGGGGCTACCCCACTCTTCCAGCTGCCCTGTGCAGTGGTAGACTGTGTAATAACAGGGTTGGTGGCAGCTTTTTTTGGAGCTGTCACCAAGCCCCTATTGGTCAGCCGTCAATAAGATAACCAGCCATTAGCAATAGTATAGAAAATATAATACACAGACACCAGACATTTTTATTACAAAAAAAAATACACACCTCATTCACCACTTTATTAAATACCCACCAAATCCCTGCACCGTAGTCCTGGGTCGAGGGTCCCGCGACGTCCAATCCGAATCCAATATCATCTGATCAGTTTTCTAGCCAGCAAACCAATCAAATTATATGTCAATTTCAAGGACCCTGAATCAGCTGATACATCAGCTGACTGTTTTACCGGCCGGCTTAAACGATCAGCTGATTACCGGCAGCTCCTTCACTGATGGGACGTGTCCTGGGACAGTCTGTGGAGAGATGAGTATGCTTTTTTTTTTTTTTTTTTTTTCACTGGTCACTTTTGATTTCGCTTTAGCAGCAAATGTACAAGCAGCTAGAAGCTAATTGCACATACGCTGCTAAAGCGAAAGTACATGTCACTTGATGGGAGGAACACAGGATTCTTCCTCCCCCTTATGACATCACATCCTCTTGCGCCCGCGCTTACAGGCGCTGGAATACAGCCTTGTATGAACGGCAATGCGTATTCCAGCGCTTATAATGGAGCCTGTGGGAGGAAAAGGCCCAAAAGCGCGCCCGCAAAAAGCGCAACATCTGAACGGCAAAAGTAAAAGTCCATTCACTTTGCCGGGAACGCAGACACTAATGCACCTTTGGGGAAAAGCGTGACCGAAAAAAGCGCAGCAATTATGCTGCATGTGAACCTTACATTATTACCTTTGGTACCAGGTGTTACTTATATTCAGCTATTTAGGCCCATTAATAATCCACAATTCCCATCTTTTGTAGTATGTTTAAAGTAATTATTAGCTATCGCATGACTTCTTTTGTAGGTGTTATGCAAAGCAAGTTTATCAACAATTTCTTCAATTGTAGGAAGGATCTGGATATGAAACTGAATACTTCTGTTACATTGGATTTTTTTTTCAGTATTGGTTTTTGAATTGGGTTGAAAGTAAATTGGTCTATGACTTTAATATTTTAATATTCAATTTTAAATTGACTTAAATTTAAATTGATTTAAATTTAATATTTTAAATTGCAAATGATAAAGGATTTGCACATTGAGCCAAATTATAATGTTTCCTGCCAGCAGATATCATATTATCCAGCAGCGCCATACACAGACAAATGTATCACAATAGGTTTACAGTTTACTCTGGAAACATAAAACAGAAATATCATGTTTTTTTCCTATTACAACTTACACTTAAAAGTTCATGCACTTTTTACGTTTAAAATATGTCCGGGATGTGGACGTTGAGATATTACATGTGGTTGTCAGTGTATAGATAACTAGGCAATGCTTCTAATAAGAAACTACATGACAACTGGTCTTTTTGCTGGTTCAGTTGCTTTAAACACACATCCTTGTTAAAATACAATATCTGCTCAATAGACCCCATTGTCGGGGCCTGAAATTACTGTTACTGCTGTGTTTCCAAGAATATAAGGCAAGGTCTTATATTATTTTTGGCTCTGAAAAGATATGCTAGGGCTTATTTTTAGTGGATGTCTTAAAATTTTTATTGCTGTATGTTGCCCCATTTTGTTGCTGTAAGCCACAGAAAATGTATAGTCGCACGCCCGCTGTTAATACAAAATGAATATTCACCTTCTCCAGCCCACTACTGTGTGGCAGTGGTAGTGCTTCAGTCAGACTGCTGTATTCCCCGGCCAGTCCTAGGATTGCGATTTGATCGTCGGGCAAAGGATACAGCAGTCTGACTGTACCAATCACTGATACCAGCAGGGAGCAGTGGGAGGGGGAAGGGACGAATATTCACTAGGCATTATTGGGTAACCCAATCACTGTTAACAGCACAGAGGGGTTGGTGGGGAAAGGGGTTAATATTATTAGGGATTAACGGGTAACCCAAATACTTATACCGGCACAGAGGGGTGGGTGAGGGAGAAGTGAATAATCATTAGGCAGTAACGGGTGACCCAATCACTGACATTGGCACAGAAGGGTGGGCAATAGAAAGGGTGAATATTCATTAGGCATTAACGGGCGACCAAATCACTGATACTGGCACAGATGGTTCGGTGAAGGGGTGAATATTTATTAGACTTTAATGGGCAACCCAATCACTGACATTGGCACAGACGGCGCGGCGGTGGAAGGGGAAAATATTCATTAGGCATTAACGGGCGACTCAATCACTGATGCTGGCACAGTGGGGTGGGCGAGAGAAGAGATGAATATTCATTAGGCATTAATGGGTGACCCAATTACTGATGCCAACACAGTGTGGTGGGTGGGCAAAGGGGTGAATATTCATTTTCTATTAACATTGGGCGAGTACAACAATCTGACTGTACCAATCACTGACACTGACACAGAGGGTTGGAACAGGCGAATATGCATTTTATATTAACAGGGTGCATGCGACTATAAAGTTTAAGGGGTTTATAGCAACAAAGCAGCACAACATACAGCAAGTTACACATCCTGAAAAGGCTGCACAAGCCCTATTTCAGGGTACTTGATGATCCAAAACTAAGCTTATTATTGGAGTACGGCTTATATTTTAAGCTTATTTGAAAAAGGCCTAAAAATCCTACTAGGGTTTATTTTCACAGTAGGTCTTATTTTTGGGGAAACGTGATATATATAAAATGTATTTTTAGAAAATAATAGGGATTGTCCTTTTTGAACATCTTTCTTTATGCAGTTATGAGACAGACCTATAATGAATCAATGAGGGGATCAATGTGATTGCTGCCAAACTTTCTAGAGTCATTATCAATCTTGTGTTGGAATCATTGTTTGAGGAGTATGCTGACTTTCTCTGGACTTTGATTGTTGTGTAAGATTTCAACTTGTGCAATCCATATTCATCTCTTCCTATTTGGAACACATCCAAGCTGTGCATATATATATAGCCTTGAAAAAAGTATTCATACCCCGTAAACTTTCCACATTTGTTCAAATTACACTCACAAACTTAAATGTATTTTATTATGATATTACGTGGATGATTACTATCAACAGAAAGTAGCCAGTGTTTGTGAATTGTAAAGGAAATAATACATGTCTTTTTAAGTACCGTGTTTTTCGGACCATAAGATGCACTTTTTTCCTAAAAAGGTCTTATGGTCCGAATATAGGCTCTGGGGCTGTGCTAGATGGAACTGCGGCTCTGGAGCAGACGGTGAGGAGGCTGCTGAAACAGCGGGGGTCACGTGCTCCTGCTCATTTAATATGCACTGCACCTTCCGCTGTCCATCACCTCAGTGCTGAAGCAGCGCTGAGGGACAGCAAACGGATGCAGGGCATATTAAATTAAATAAAGTCTTACCCTTACTTACCCTTACTAAATATGCCCCCTTCCCCATTGTCCTGGATATACCCGCGTCCCCCATCATCCTGAATATACCCACCTTTCGTCCTGGATATACCCTCCATCCCTGGAGGTGCCGAGCCCCCCTACCCCGATTGTGCCAAGCTCCCCCCGATGGTGCCGAGCTCCCCTCGATTTCCCCATGGATCGTTCTGAAATATGCCCCCCATGCTGCTGTGTTTTACATCGTTTGTTATTTTGTTGTGCGGCAGCATGGGGAGCATATATAGCAGAACGATTGGGGACATGGGGGGGGGGGGAAACTCGCCACCATCGTGGTGGAGAGCTCGGCACCATCGGAGATGGAGGGCATAACCAGGATGATTGGGGGGGTATATCCAGGACAACGGGTGACATTGGTGGGAGCTCGCCACCATTGAGGGAGGAGAGCATATCCAGGAAGATGGGGGGTATATCCAGGATGGGACGTAATGATCCTGGGTGGTGGGGGCTATATCCCAGGGTGGGGGACTATATACTAGGATGGGGTACTGTATCCCAGGATGGGGGGCTGTATACCTGGATAGGGGGCTATATCCCAGGGTGGGGGGCTGTATACTTGGATGGGGGCTGCATACTTGGATGGAGGCTGCATACCAGGATGGGGGTTGATATTCCAAGATGGGGGCTTTATCCCAGGATGGGGGGCTGTATCTCAGGATGGGGAGCCATATCCAGAATGCTATATACCAGAATGGGGTGCCATATTCTGGATGGGGGGCTATATCCCAGTATGAAGAACTATATACCAGGTTGGGAGGCTATATCCCAGGATGGGGGGCTATATCCCAGGATGAGGGGCTGTATACCAGGATGGGGGGCTATATACCAGGATGGAGGGCTATATACCAGGATGGGGGGCTGTATACCAGAATGGGTGCTGTATCCCAGTATGGGGGCTGTATCTCAGGGTGGGGGGCCTGTGTCCCAAGATGGGAGGGTTATATTCAGGTTGGGAAGCTGTATCCCAAGATGGGGGGCTGTATCCCTTGATGGGGAGCCATATCCAGGATGGAGGATGCTATATACCAGAACGGGGGACTATATTCCGGATGGGGGATGCTATATTCCAGAATTGCCAGTATTGGGGGGCCATATCCAGTATGGTGGTTATATACCAGGATGGTGGGGCCATATATTATTTGGAAGGGGCCCAGGATAGGGTATTACCCCCATAATTGTCAGCAGCACAAGCCCCCTTCCTTAACAGTGCATTATAAACATATTTTTTGCTTAATTTATTTTCCCCTCTATTTTCCTCCTCTAAAATCTGGGTGCATCTTATAGTCTGGTGCGTCTTATAGTCCGAAAAAATATGGTATTTTATATATATAACTCTCAAAATTGTAGTGCATTTGTATTCAGCCCATATGAGTCAATACTTTGTAGGACCACCTTTCACTGCAATTACTGTTGCCGGTCTTTTGGGGTATGTTTCTACCAGCTTTGCACATCTAGAGGCTGAAATGTTTACCCTTTCTTCTTAGGCTGGTTTCACATTGCGATATTTTCCTGTCTGTGGGGATTCTATTTTTTGCTGGACCCTACAAACAGGAAAGGACAGGATCGGATGTGTGCCTCCGGATGCCATTTCTGTATCTGGGTCCGTGCTTTTCATGAATGTGGACACAAAGAGCTGGGAGCAGGCAAGCGGGGCACTTTCACTTTCGCAATGTATATCCATACATTGCGGAAGTAAAATTAACTAAAGCAAGTGTTGAAAAATAAAAATATATATCCTCACCCGAGGGCTTAAGGACCTGGCGGGGCTACAAAAATCAGCTGATCAGTCGCATGACCGCATGACGGGAGACACCAGAGAGGTGAGGATATATAGATATATTTTTTAATCATTCAAATGGAAAGGGGGAAGGGGAAGGCCGCTCCATCGCCCATTAACCTCCTGGATTCCAGCACCTGGTCTGGCAGCTATGGCAACTGCAATGGAAGCAATGTGAAGTAGAAAACACCGGTGCTTGTCTTCTTGAAATTCTCTTTATTATTTGAAAATTATAAAACCATTCAGCATGCTAGCTGGGCGCTAGACGCGTTTCGGAAGAACAACTTCTGTAATCATTAGCCAATGATTAAGGAAGTTGTTCTTCTGAAACGCGTCTAGTGCCCAGCTAGCCTAGCACGCTGAATGGTTTTATAATTTTCAAATAATAAAGAGAATTTCAAGAATACAAGCACCGGTGTTTTCTACTTCACATATTTTTTTTAACACTTGTTTTAGTTAATTTTACTTCCACAATGTATGAATATACATTGCAGAAGTGAAATTACACAGGAACAGAGCAGCTTTAGTGTACTGAGCATGCTCAGTACACTAAAATTGGGTCCGGGGAAACGATCCAATGTTTTCCCAGACCCGTGGTCCATAGGCCCCCATGTTAATTGCCGCGGACTGGGTCGGATTTGATTGTGTCCGATTTGGTCCGCTGTGCCCAAAATCAGAGCAGTCTCCGATTCTGGATACAGCAAAAAATTAAACAGAATCGTATCACTGACAAATCGGATGGCAATAGCGCACCGTGCTCATAGGGATATACGGGGGCCAAATCGGATCCATAGCTGTCAGTTTTACAACACACAGCCACAGATGCCCAAAAAAACGCAATGTGAAACCAGCCTTACCAGAATAGCTCTAGCTCAGTGAGGTTGAATAGAGAGTGTCTGTAGACAGCAATTTTAAAGTCTTGCCACAAACTCTCAACAGGATAAAGGCTGGTTTCACACTACGATTTTGTGAAATCTGATGCTGTCCGATGAAAATCGGACATCATCGGATCCAAACTGATCCCTGCAATTGGATGCTAAATAGGCATCCGATTCCGACATTTTGCAGGATCAGTTTGGTCTGTCACCTAGCTCCCCCTCCTCTCTGCCTCCTGTCATCTCACTATCCCCCTGCTGTCCCCCTACTGTCCCCCTGCTGTCCCCCTACTGTCTCCCTGCTGTCCCCCTACTGTCTCCTCTCCTCTTCTCCCCGCTCCTCCTGTCATTCCAAAATAACAAATCTTTATTCTCACCTGCCAGCATTCCCCCGGCGTCTCCATAGAGCTCCCGATCGGGTGTACAGGACCTGTGATGATGTCAGAAGCGTCATTGGGTCACATGAGCGGTTACCGCGGTAACCGCTCATGTGACCCAATCAGCTGATCGGGTTGTGACATCATCACAGGTCCTGTTACAGAGCGGTTGCAGATGGAGACACCGGGGGAGCCCTGGCAGGTGAGAATAAAGATTTTTTATTTTAAAAACTTGATTTGACTTTTATTTAACTTCCACAATGTATGTATATACATTGCGGAAGTTAAATTAGGCGGCACACAATAGTTTTAGTGTACTGAGCATGTACTGAGCATGCTCAGTACACTAAAATAGGGTCCGAGGAGACATCAGATGTTTCCTCGGACCCTGCTCCACAGGGCCCCATGTTAAAGGAATCGAATCGGATTTGGCATAATTGCCATCCGATATGTCAGATCCGATTCTAGCCGATTTTTGATTCGGATGCAAAAATCGGAGCAGTCTCCGATTTTTTGCATCGGAGAGAAATCGGAAAAAAATTGGATCGGACGTACTTCGAATGCCATTTAGTGCACATCTGAATCGGTCCGATCCCCATAGGGTTACATGGGGGCAAATTCGAATCCGATGCTGTCCGATCTATATCGGACAGCATCGGATTTCATAAAATCATAGTGTGAAACAAGCCTTAGGTCTGGATTTTGACTGGGCCATTCAAACACATGAGTATTCTTTGATCTTTACAATTCTGTTGTAGCTCTGGCAGTATGTTTAGGGTTAGCATACATAGGCAGACCACGACTGTTCTTTGCACTTTGGATGCAATATAACATGTGCTTATACTTTTATATGGATTTCCTATCTTCAGAAAAATGGACTATAAATGCTGTAAAATATCAAAAATATGAAAAAGAACAGGTACTCATCCTCCCAGATCTAGCGCCAGATCTCCACCACTGCTGTGGTCTTAGTGTTTTGGCACCAGCAGTGATGCACACTGAGCAGAGCAGAGGTGTGGATCTGGCACTGGACCTAGAAATGATTTATACCAGTTCTTTTTATCTTTCCTATTTCTCAGTGTTTGGGGTCCATTTTCCTGAAAGTGTGAAACTTCTCAATATCAATTCATTGCCAATTTTCTCACAAGTTTTGCTTTCTGTAGTTGAATACATCTGTCATAATCTTGTATAGATGACACAAGTCTTTACAATAATATGCCTCATATATGATTATGAGGCCAATATTTTGGGTCAGGAGACGGTCAGTCAGTCTTGAAATTGCTGCATGTATGTGGACGTGTGAGGGTAGCCGTATGTATTGTGCATAAGTCTGACCGGCTTGTTATTAGAGCAAGTTGCCTGTCTCTCGCTCACTGACATCTTGAGAACTGAGAGGAATCTGAAGACAAAGTATATTAGATTTTAAATTTTCATAACACAAGGAATATTCTGCTCTTACATAAAACTATAAATTCTATTTTAAAGATATTAGGCTGCCTTCACTCTGCATAATTTTCACAGCTGTGTGGATTCTTGAATATCAAAGACCACATGGACGGGCACTGATCTGTTCAAACGGATGGCAAATGATGTCCACGGATACGTCATCAGTTAGCAGAGATAGGGCTGGGAGGAGCTGTGCCTTGCTTTTGAGCATGCTCAGTACAGAAAAACTGCTCATTTTTTTTCACAGATCCATATGGGTCCGTATTCGATAGACATCCATGTTATTTGACACGGACTTATACGGATTCGTGCCTGTACATTGGTGTCAGTCATTTTCAAGGCAGCCCAAAATCGGAGCAGTCTCTTCTACAGAATTATATATCCTGACATGCTTGATAAAGGACTATGTCTGAAACGCATTGCCGTAGGGACACTCCCTGCCACATTTGATGCATGTTACATGAGCCCATGTACGTGCTGTAAATATTGGAGCCTGATGCTAATTTACAAATAAAATCCACCATTTTGCATGATTTTCCGGGAGCTGGACCCTCCTTCTTTCTTCCTCAACCTACATCGTAAAGGGGTTGTCTGGTCTCAATCCATACATCTGCAGTCCTTCTATGTGACTGCAGACTTATAATAATATATAATATTTATTCATTTATACAGCGCTATTAATTTCATAGCACTTTACATACATTTGCATACATACATTTACATACATTATAAATCCTTACATTGCACGTACTGTGTGCTGTGAGGATTCACCGGTGTATGAGCTGGCAGCGGATAGTTATGCATAGTCCCTGCCAGAATCCACTTAGATGAGCGTGGTCTCGTGCAATGCAAGTGTAGAGAGCGAGGCCGCACTCATCTAGTCAGATTATAGCCAGGAGTGTACGTATCACATACTCGTAGCCACGTGACCACCATTCCCAGCTCTGACATTGGAGAATCCTCTCCGCACACACTGCGTATGATGTGAGGATCTAGGAGTCTGCTTTTTACAGTACCAGAAAAACTTTGAGATATCAGAAACCTCATGCACGTTTTTGGGTTCTCTTTGTTTTTGTTAAATTTCCTGACTGATTCTGTGAAGTGCAGCTCTTTTATAATCTGTAGCATGTTGATCCTTTATGCATTTGTGCATTGTTTTTTCACCCATAGAAATTAAGGAAAAGTGCAACAGTGACTTTTGTGGAGTTTTCACTGTTTTAGAAGCAATTTGGTGAATGATACTAAATTTTATTAAACATGTACCATAGAGAAATCAGGCATCTAATTTGTACTTTTACTGCCAAGAAAGCATGTTTTGGCTACAGTAGAAAAATGCAGCAAAAACGTTACATGTGAACACAGCCTTACAGTTATGCATGTACATATTGTTACATAATTTTGTTTTGTTGAGCATTTTATTGCACTTAATGTGATGGGATGGGCAGTATAATAAATGAACAATCCAGGGCTTGCTGTTGTTAAGGTTAAATCTGTCAGCACCCCTGAGATCTATTGTCAGGTTAGGTGGAGGTTTGGGTTTCACAGCTGCACTGGGTGAAAACTAAACATACCTTTTGGCAGAGAGCCCTGGTGAAACAAAGCTTGCCAAGAGAGGGTGACCTCGATGTAGCACAGATCTTCAGCCAACCATTGTTTTCATGTTCACAAGGAGCTGTTCTCAAGGCTGTGTTTCAGGAGGGGAAAATAGGATCTTATTGAGTCACTTGAATATGTAATGCGATTTACCTTCCTAATCTTGTGGTTTAAAGATTAAGTGGCAGATCAGATGGGTTGCATACATTTTACATGAGCCTTTGTTTTCAGATGTATAATTGTTATGTCATTTTACTTTGACGTTATGTAATGTTTATTATACTACAACTGTAGGTTGTGTGAACTAAGGGGCAGAACTTTTCTAACCTAGATGTTTTAAATGTTTTCCTACAGGTGCATTAGAAGCTTATATTTCTCGTGTACCATCTATAACTAGTGATGGAGATACCTGCTGATGTCTGGGTTTGGCAGATCCGGTCAGACTTTTTTTTTTAAAGTCCGGGTTCTGGACTGGACTTGACCCGAACTTGAGTCCAAATCCAGACTTTAAAGTTATGAAATGGTGGCTAAGGGGGTTGGGGGGCTATAAAGAGAAGCAAAATAGTGATTAAACATCAGCGTCATATGTATCGGGTCCACTTACTTGTACTCAGGGCCGCACCGTCCATTGGACAGTGTGAGCCCTGTCATTCAGGCGGCAAGAGGCAGTGGGAGCGGCTGTGCAGAAGGGGGCGGCGCCTCATGCAAACAGCCTCCCCCTGTCATGGCGCCGGCCGCTCACCCCGCGCACCGCAGGTAAGCGGCGACCGCCGGGGGACAAGCACAGAAGGGGCGGCAGCGCCCTGGGCTCCACCAGCACCCCCCCCGTAATCAGTGCCGCGGCTCAGGCGGCAGTGGGGCTTGGTGCACCCCTGCTTGTACTTGTGGGGCCACTCATTAACTTCCTGATTATTCACTGCATGATAGATACTAGAATGTATGGGCAGCTTGCAGTTAGTGCACTGGCTCCAATAGTCATTGACAAATGCCTGTGACGTCATAGTAGTAGTTAGGAGTAAGTGCAGTTATTGGGAAGCAGCTCATACATTCTAGGATCTACCCTGCAGTGAATAATCAGGAGTTAATGAGCAGCCCGGAAGTACAAGTGCGTGGACACCTGTAATTATGAGGCTGATGTTTAATCACTGTTTTGTTTATTTTTACAGCCGAACTCGAATTTGAACTTCTCAGGGAAGTCTGTGTTCGGGTTTGGTGCCCAAACACTAGATGTTCAGTATGGAACCCAAACGTTACAATTCAGTTTAGCCCATCACTACTTATAACCCTATATGTATACTTGAAGTAAATGATGTCTCCCTAAAAGGCCTGCTCACTTTATGTTCTGCGTTGGGAAAACAGGACTTTATTAACCAGACAAATGCCAAAAAGGCTGATATAAGCAAAGAACAAACTGTTACAGTGAGTACGGAAAGTATTCAGACCCCTTGAGATTTTTCACTCTTTGATTCATTGCAGCCATTTGATAAATTCAAAAAGGTTCATTTTTTTTCTCATTAATATACACTCTGCATCCCATCTTGACTGAAAAAAACAAAAATGTACTAATTTTTGCAAAGTTATTTAAAAAAAAACTGATATCACATAGTCATAAGTATTCAGACCCTTTGCTCAAACACTCATAGTTAAGTCACATGCTGTCCATTTCCTTGTGATCCTCCTTGAGATGGTTCTACTCCTTCATTGGAGTCTAGCTGTGTTTAATTAAACTAATAGGACTTGATTTGGAAAGACACATACCTGTCTATATAAGACCTCACACCTCACAGTGCATGTCAGACCAAATGAAAATCATTAGGTCAAAGGAACTGCCCAAGGAGCTCAGAGACAGAATTGTGGTAAGGCACAGGTCTGGACAAGGTTACAAAAGAATGTCTGCAGTACTCAAGGTTCCTAAGAGCACAGTGGCCTCCATAATCCTTTAAGAAGTTAGGGACCACCAGACGTCTTCCTAGACCTGTCCATCCAGCCAAACTCAGCAATCGTGGGAGAAGAGCCTTGGTGAGAGAGGAATAGAACAACCCCAAGATCATTGTGGTTGAGCTTCAGAAATACAGTCGGGGGATGGGAGAAAGTTTCACAAAGTCAACTATCATTGCAGCCCTCCACCAGTCAGGCCTTTATGGCAGAGTGGCCTGATGGAAGCCTCTCTTCAGTGCAAGACATAAGACATTTGATAATTAATGTCTATAATGATAGGGATTAAATCCCTTGGTGATTGTATATTTATTCCCTATTTACCTAGTTTAGAGTATTGGAAGGTGAGTAATTGATGATTACTAATCTAATAACTTCCCTGTTGCATTGTCATAGTCATTATGTAGTGTGAGCAATAGTCTTCCCTCAAATATAGTTTAATTGTGTATGCACAAGTGTCTGTGCCCGGATGTACATCAATTATTCTGTTTCACCTCTTGTGGGAACAGTGTTGTACATTTTTAATGAATGTTAATAAAAGTGTTATACAGCAACTCCCTTGTGTTTTGACACATGTTTAAACATATGAAAGGCTGCATAGAGTTTGCAAAAAAACACATGAAGGACTCCCAGACTATGAGAAATAAGATTCTCTGGTCTGATGAGACGAAGATAGAACATTTTGGTGATAATTCTAAGCAGTATGTGTAGAGAAAACTAGGCACTGCTCATCACCTGCCCAATACAATCCCAACAGTGAAACATGGTGGTGTCAGCATCATGCTATGGGGGTGATTTTCAGCTGCAGGGACAGGACGACTGGTTGCTATTGAAGGAAACATGAGCATGGGCACGTACAAAAATATCCTGGATGAAAACCTCTTCCAGAGTGATCTGGACCTCAGACTTGGTCAAAGGTTCACCTTCCAACAAGACAATGACCCTAAGTACACAGCTAAAATAACAAAGGAGTATCATCAGAACAATTTTGTGACCATTCTTGACTGGCCCAGCCAGAGCCCTGACTTAAATCCAATTGAGCATCTCTGAAGAGACCTGAAAATGGCTGTTCACCATCCAACCTGACGGAACTGGAGAGGATCTGCAAGGAAGAACGGCAGAGGAGACCCAAATCCAGGTGTGAAAAACTTGTTGCATCATTCCCAAGAAGACTCACGGTTGTACTAGCTCAAAAGGGTGCTTCTATTCAATACTGAGCAAAGGGTCTGAATACTATTGAGGATGTGATATTTCAGGTTGTTTTTTTTAAATTTGTAAACATTTCTACATTTCTGTTTTTTTCAGTCAAGATGGGGTGCAGAGTGTACATGTAAAAATGAACTTTTTTGAATTTACCAAATGCGGCAATGAAGCAGTATTCCCCTCTGCATTCTCTTTTTTATTTTGCATTAAACTGTGAGCTGTGGGAGCAGCTGAGCTTCTATGCACATCGGACAGAGAGATTCCTGCTCTTCATTCATTTTTTTTAGCACACATAGACACAAAGGAAAATATAGCTTTTCTGACTTAAGGCCTCGTTAGACTTAGCGATGCACCAGCGATCCCGACAACGATACGACCTGGTAGGGGTCGCTGGTGAGATGTCAAACAGTCAGATCTCACCAGTGATGCAGCAACGATACAGTGGTCTTTGGGACCCTGTCACTGAGACCTGTATTATTGAGGTTGTTGTTCGTTGTCCCCGTCAAACACATGCTGCCCAGCGGGAGCCTGACGATCAAAAAATGGTCCAAGACATTCCATCATGATTGGCGATCTCACAGCAGGGGCCTAGTTGCTGCTACTTGTCACACATAACGAGATTGCTGGCGAGGTCGCTGTTGCGTCACAAAAACTGTGACGTATCAGCGGGCTGCTAGCGATCTCGCTTAGTGTGATGGAGGCTTTTCCTGTGTTTTCTATTCCTCCCTCTGCTTGTTTCCTTTCCCTGCTCCTCACCCATCCTGCAACTCCCTTGTTCATTGAGTATAATGCGCTGTCTAAGCAAGTCAGATTTAAGTTGTTTTTTTCTTCACAGTGAATGACAAATTCTGCAGGTATTGGGGAGGGGAAGAAGTGACTGATAAGTAGGGATGGAAGAAGATTTCTTTGATAAGATATATTACAATGTTTCTATTGTGTAACATGAGTGGGCTCCCACAGTGACCGTGGATCCTCTAAGCTCACTGGTCTGGATGGGCATGTGGGCGCTGGTGCAGCAGTCAGATGGGGCATACAGAACATAGACACAAAAAATACAAAAATAAAAGTTTTAATAAACTCCTGGGATCAACAGATAACGAACGTCAAGCAGAGTCTTAGAACATAACTGAAGAACATAAACTGAACACCATGGGCAGATGGCAGGGTAACCAAAGACCTTTGACAAATCGAGAAGTAGCAGAAGACCAAACAAGCCAAGATGCAACATAACAAACCAACTCCAACTCAGTCCCTCAGAACTCATTTACACAGGGGCCTAGGTGTAAGTCCAAGAAGCCTTAAATAGACCAACTCAGTTCACCATATTGAAACACATTTGCTACTTGAAACACCTAAGTGGAGTGGACGCAAACCAGGACAGGGCAGCAGAACATATTGTACTATTGATCTATGCATAGTTTGTTGAAAGTCCAGTTCCATTTCAACATTTGTGCTTCCACTATGTCTTAGACAAAAATACTACACTCACTACACCTGAATCCCTCTTAGAAACTGTAGACATGTATTGAATATAATACACACCAAACATTTGTGATCTGTTCTCCCTTCTGTTTGTTTCTATATATTTCTATCTGCAGGTTGTTTTCACTATGCTAGCTTTACTGGTGTGATGCCAGAGCTGTGCTGTGTGCTTTGAACCAATCATTTTTCTCATCCACTACTTCCCCTTTTTTCCTATAGTTTCACCAGTATACCAAATGAGAACCTTCAATTGTAAACCCCTTTTCCCTATCCCTGTGCAAGCTGTCAGACTTTAGGAGGCAATAAGTGAATAAACAAGTACAGGGTGGGCCATTTATATGGAATCAATGGAAACCTGAATGCCACTGGATATCCGAAGTTGCTACATGATTCAGATATCCAGTGTCATTGAGGTTTCCATTGATGAAGAATGGCCCCATATACCACACCATACCATCAATTTTTGTGTTCCAGCAGTCTTGGAGGGATCTATCCACTGTAGGTTAGTGTCAGACCAATAGCGGTGGTTTTGTTTGTTAACTTCATTATTCACAAAAAAGTTTGCCTCATCACTCATCTGAAGGCAATTGTCTATACTGTAAGATACAGATGTGCAGCATCTGAAACAATAGATACTGGAAGCTTGTGCTATCATTTCTTCTGCGGTGTTGCTGTCAGTGTGTCAAGAGCGGGAGAAGAGGGTTACATTGACAATCCAACACAATGGACAGCACTTTGAACACATTTTATAAGTGGTCATAAACTTGTAAATAACTCATGAAAGAATAAAGTTGCGTTAAAACCAAGCACACCTTTGTTTTTCTTATGAAATTCTCAATATGTTTGATGGGTCACATGACCCTCTTCCCTTTGAAAAAAATAAAGTCAGATCCAAAATTGCCGACTTCAAAAATAGCCGTCATGGACACGACCCATCTGGAAACGTTTTCCCCTCCCATATACTAATGTGCCACAAACAGGAAGTTGATATCACCAACCATTCCCATTTTATTTAAGTGCATCCCTATAAATGGCCCATCCCTGTATTAAAGAAGAACCTTAACAGCTCAAAGTACTTGCAAATATTGGGCCAACACTTTATATGGACCGGAATTATACCCAAAATCCTAATAATGTACTGCTAAGAATCATGTTGCTACAATACAAAAATAAATGTAGACCAGAATCTAAGGCTTTGTAGACATTCCTTGTTAGCCTTCTGCAAAATTGCACACAGTCTAATTAAAAAACAAAAAAAAGGAAAAGTTATGCTGCTTAGTATACTTTTTGTACAGAAAGCCTCCCTGGTTATCTATAAAGCAGAAAGAAAAAAAACAGTACTAGCCCGACATGTACAATGAGAACTCTCCTGGTGCATATTCTGAATGTGCAGCGTGGCCATAGTGTAACATTGTGTACCATTATGCTATCTAATATATACGTACCTTAAATTGTCTGTCATCCACTTCCGCCTGGATGTCTGAGAATCCCATAGTCCACCGTGCCAACCTGAAGTACACCGACCGCCATATTGGAACATCCAAGTGATGGATGTTCCAATATGGCACTTGCTGGTGGCACCAGCCACTTGCACAGTACCACTAGTGGGACACCGCCAGACCCTACTTGGACCCCCCCAGGACACTCCCGTTGGGACCCGCCACCGTCACCCTCGCACCCGCACCGTACCCGAATGCCCCGTCACTCATACTGACCTGTGGAGTGTGAGGACCTGCAGTGATGTCACAATTATGTGATTGATCACATGACTGTAACATCATCATAGGTCCTCTACCATGGATAGCACTGCAGCCAGGTAGTCTCCCTCTTCGGCCCCCACTCTCCCTCTTCAGTCCTTAGTCCATCCTCAGTCCATCCTCAGCCCACACTCCTCAGTCCATCCTTAACACACACTCCTCAGTCCATCCTCAGCCCCACACTCCTCAGTTCTCATCCTCAGCCCACAATCCTCAGTCCATCCTCAGCTCAGACTCCTTAGTCCATCCTCAGCACACACTCTTCAGTCCATTCTCAGCCCACACTCCTCAGTCCATCCTCAGCACACACTCATCAGTCCATCCTCAGCCACCCCCCTCCTCAGTCCATCCTCAGCCCACACTCCTCAGTCCATCCTCAGCACACACTCATCAGTCCATCCTCAGCCACCCCCCTCCTCAGTCCATCCTCAGCCCACACTCCTCAGTCCATCCTCAGCCCATACTCCTCAGTCCATCCTCAGCCCACACTCCTCAGTCCATCCTCAGCTCACACTCCTCAGTCCATCCTCAGCCCTCAGTCCATCCTCAGCCCATCCTCAGTTCTCAGACCATCCTCAGCCCACACTCCTCAGTCCATCCGCAATCCATCCTAAGCCCACACTCCTCAGTCTATCCGCAGTCCATCCTCAGCTCACACTCCTCAGTCCATCTTTAGCCCTCAGTCCTCAGTCCATCTTCAGCCCACACTCCTCAGTCCATCATTAGCCTTCAGTCCTAAGTCCATCCTCAGCCCAGACTCCTCAGTCCATCCACAGTCCATCCTCAGCCCACACTCCTCAGTCCATCCTCAGCCCACACTCCTCAGTCCATCTTCAGCCCACACTCCTCAGTCCATCATTGGCCTTCAGTCCTAAGTCCATCCTCAGCCCACACTCCTCAGTCCATCCTCAGCCCACACTCCTCAGTCCATCCTCAGCCCACACTCCTCAGTCCATCCTCAGCCCACACTCCTCAGTCTATCCTCAGCCCACACTCTCAGTCCATCCTCAGCCCACACTCCTCAATCCATCCTCAGCCCACACTCCTCAGTCCATCCTTAGCCCTCAGTCCATCCTCAGCCCACACTCCTCAGTCCATCCTTAGCCCTCAGTCCATCCTCAGCCCACACTCCTCAGTCTATCCTCAGTCCATCCTCAGTCCATCCTCAGTCCATCCTCAACCCACACTCCACAGTCCATCCTCAGTCCATTCTCAGCCCACACTCCTCAGTCCATCCTCAGCCCTCATTCCATCCTCAGTCCTCAGTCCATCCTCAACCCACACTCCTCAATCCATCCTCAGCCCTCAGTCCATACTCAGCCCACATTCCTCAGTCCATCCTCATCCCTTATTCCATCCTCAGTCCATCATCAGTCCTCAGTCCATCCTCAACCCACCCTCCTCAGTCCATCCTCAGCCCTCAGTCCATTCTCAGTCCACACTCCTCAGTCTATCCTCAGTCCATACTCAGTCCTCAGTCCATGCTCAGTCTATCCTCAGTCCATCCTCAGCCCACACTCCTCAGTCCATCCTCAACCCTCAGTCCTCAGTCCATCCTCAGCCCACACTCAGTCCATACTCAGTCCGCAGTCCATCCTCAACCAACATTCCTCAGTCCATACTCAGCCTTCAGTTCATCCTCAACTCACACTTCTCAGTCCATCCTCAGCCCACACTTCTCTGTCCATCCTGAGCCCTCAGTCCATACTCAGTCCACACTCCTCAGTTCATACTCAGTCCACACTTCTCAGCCAATCCTCAGTCTATACTCAGCCCTCAGTCCATCCTGAGTCCATCCTCAACCCACACTCCTCAGTATATCCTCAGCCCACACTCCTCAGTTGATCCTCAGCCCTCAGTCCATACTCAGCCCACACTCCTCAGTCCATTCTCAGTCCATCCTCAGTCCTCAGTCCATCCTCAGCTCACACTCTGCAGTCCATCCTTAGCCCTCAGTCCATCCTCAGCCACCACTCCTCAGTCCATCTTCAGTCCACACTCTTCAGTCCATCCTCTGCCCACACTCCTCAGTCCATCCTCTTCCCACACTCCTTAGTTCATCCTCAGACCATACTCAGTCCTCAGTCCATACTCAGTCCATTCTCAGCCCACAGTCCTCAGTCCATCCTCAGCCCCACTCCTCAGTCTATCCTCATCCCTCAATCCATCCTCAGCCCTCAGTCCATCCTCAGCCCACACATTCCTCATTCCTCATTCATCCTCAGCTCCACACTCTACAGTTCTCTTCCTCATGCTGCCGCCACATGAGTGACCAAGTGACCACGGGGGAGGGGGCAGAGAGCGACCATGGGGGAGAAGGGCAGAGAGTGACCACAGGGGGGAAGACAGTGACACAGGGGGGGCAGAAAGTGACCACTGGGAGGGGCAGAGAGTGACCACAGGGGGGGGCAGAGGGTGACCACAGATGGGGGGTAGAGAGTGACCACAGATGGAGGTAAAGAGTGACCACAAGGGGGTAGAGAGTGGATACGGGGGCTAGAGGGACTACGAGGGGCAGAGAGGAATGACAGGGGAAGCAGAGAGTGAGAGGGAATAAACAGCGGACATGGGAGAGACAGCCTCCGACCCCAGCTCCACAAAGTCTGCCCCCATCATGTCACCGCCCACTGATGCGATAGCATCGGGCTCCCATCTAGTTAATTAATATTCTTGATTCCAGTAAGGCTGCCTTCACACTGCATAATTTTCACATCTATATGGTTCCTTGAATTTAAAAGATCACTTGGACAGGCACTAATCTGTTCAAACAGATGTTGCTGATGTCCACGGACCTTTTTTTAACAGATCCATCCTCAGTCACCAATGATAGGACTGGGAGGAGCTGTACCTTGCTTCTGAGCATGCTCAGTACAGCAAAATGAATCCATTTTACAGATCCGTTTTTAAAGGGTCCGTACCGATCCACACTCCATAGACATCCATGTTATTTGACACGGACAGCTACGGATCTGTTTCTGTTTGTTGGTGTCAGTGATTTTCAAGGCAGCCCAAAATTGGAACAGTCTCCTGATTCTGGGTGCATGAAAACAAACAACTCAAACAGATCAGTGACAAAACTGACACACATGGATGGCCATATAGGACCAATCCGTGCCTATAGAAATACATGGGAGGCCAAAACTGATCTGAAAGGCTATCCGTTTTAAAACACATAGACACGGATCACAAATTACGCAGTGTGAAGGCAGTATTAAATGAAAGTTATTTTCATTTTAGCCATACACATTAGGAACATTACTTTTCAGATGAAATTAAAAAAATTAATGAAAGACAGCTAAATGTTGACAAATACAAGTATTGGATGGTTCATGTTTCACCAAGTGAAGTGACCTTGCTAAGGATTGAAAATAAACACCCAAAGTTGTTGAAATTGAAAAATTGTTGTTGGTTCCTGATATGTTGTCAAGGTGAAGCAATACCTGTTAAAGGGGTTGTAAAGACTGCACAGTTGTCAACTACCTTCAACAGTAAAAGGTGTAGACGTGCACATGGTCTGCTGCAGAGTCTTGTTGGGATTGAGGGGTTGTAATCCACACAGGGGGCGGCCTGGGGAGGGAGGTACATTTCTATCTTGGTACATCGCTTTTGATGAAGTCAGAAAACTCCCTATTTAATAAACTGCACATTTCAAATTGTTGGAAGAATGGATTTATGGTAACTGTTTATTCTTCCATGCTATAAAACTCATTAGAACTAATTCTAGAGAAAGTAAATACAGCATACATAGGGGACTAATCTTGTGGTCAAAACTTAGCACTGTGTTTGGACAACTATGGAGCCACTGGTGAGTACGCTCTTGTTTACCTGCCTTGACTGGTTGTAGCACAATAGAACCCCTGCTGATGGAAACTAACGCAACAATGTGTTCCCATGTTTTAAAGTAATGTTTAGTCTAATTTTAGCTGTACATATAGTGTTGGCAAGAATTTTGTTATTGGCTAAGCAATACTATTGTAGAACAGTGATCTCTAAAGATAGTTTGGTCTGTTCAAAGGGCTTCGTAACCTTAAGGAAAATCTCAAGATGCACTGTAGCCCATAGAGCTCGTTAAAGACTTGTACTGTAAGTGTTGTCCTTGAAAGAAGGCTGTCACTCTTTGGCATAGTCTTGTGATTCTTTATTTAGTTATTAGGATGTGTTTTTATTTAGTAGGAGGAAAATGTTCAAGTGTTCTTATTGTACTCATATCTAAGAACATTTGGGTGTACTTTATAGAACATAACAAGTAAACAATCAAATTTGTGCCTCACATGGTACTTCTGGGTTAAGTTAGCCCGAGGGAATGCCTTCTTCCAGGTAAGATTGTTGGCACAATGAGAACATTCTCTTTAATACAGTGAATTACCGTAGGTTTAAAACTGTGCGTAACCAGTTTTATTATCTTTATACAATTGGCAAAATAAGTACTATGCAAAATAAATCCTCAGTCGTCTTGACTATGAATTAAATATCTTCACTGTCCCATACTAGTGCCCACCTCTTCAGAAAAACACTTACGGTATGTTCTTATAGTTCCTCAGGAGATGACTACTACAGGCCATATACAATTTTTGCCAAAAAACAATTTTTGTGAGTGCTGTGCTACTTCCCTTAAAGGATTGGCCCTACCATCAGCTCAAGGCATCGCTAACCTGAATTATTTGCAACCCAATGCTGGAGTATATAAGGCAATTTTGCCTTTGCAGCATGAGAAGTGATCCCCACATTCCTCCATGCAGTGTCTATAAGCTTAGAGTGAAAAAGAGCTGGTAAGTAATGCTTAAATCACCACTCTGGCATTTTTTTCCTTTTAATTCACTGCTGGAGTAGTATCATTAATGTAAATTTCTGCCACTGGTAAAATACCAGCTTTTTTTTGGGATCTCGATGCTGCTCCAATCGTCTTCTGCTGTTTGTGACCTGCCGGATTATTCCAGTGTTTGCTGGTTGAGCTAGAGGTCAATTCTCAATGAAATGGCTCACTTACATGTGTTTTAACACGGCTGAGTGCTATCTGATGTTTTATCAGCCTACTGCCCTACTACCACCGAAGCTGGTGCTCTTCCACCACTGGAGCTGGTGTTCCAGCACCACCAGAGCCGGCGCTCCACCACCATCGGAGCTGACCCAACCTACTGTCTAAGTCCCCATTACCACGTAGAACGTGAAGCCCATAAGGGCAGGGTCCTCTCCCTTCTGTACCAGTCTGTCTGTTAGTTTGTTCATTGTATTTTTCACTTGTTTTGTATGTAACCCATTCTCATGTACAGCACCATAGATTCAATGGCGCTCTATAAATAATAATAATAATAATAATAGCACCCAGACCAGTGTTCTACTATGAGGAAGTGCAGATCTGCGATTTTGCCAATTGCATGCCAATTTGTCATGAAAAAACAATTCTGTGATTGGCATAATATCACGTGCATCCATACAAGTCTATGGGTATGCGTGAAATATCAGAAAGCACTCGGATAACATCTGGGTGCAGTCCAAAATATTCCGAGAATGGCAATAGAGAAAAAGGACAAATTAAACTCTCCCATGTTTGTACTCACCTGTGCTCCAGTTCTCACATGCAAAAAATTTGGATCACATTAACCCCTTCAGGACCCAGCCTATTTTGACCCTAAAGACCTTGGCATTTTTGTCAATTCTGACCAGTGTCCCTTTATGAAGTAATAACTCTAGAACACTTCAACGGATCCTAGCGATTCTGAGATTGTTTTTTGCTGACATATTGGGCTTCATGTTAGTATTAAATTTAGGTCGATAATTTTTGCTTTTATTTGTGAAAAAATCAAAAACGTGGCAAAAAGTTTGAAAATTTTGCAATTTTCACATTTTTAATTTTTATTCTGCTAAACCAGAGAGTTATGTGACACAAACTAGTTAATAAATAATATTTCCCACATGTCTACTTTACATCAGCACAATTTTGGGAAAAAAAAATATTTTTTTTTGGTAGGAAGTTATAAGGGTTCAAAGTTCATCAGGAATTTCTCATTTTTCCAGCAAAATTTACAAAACCATTTTTTTTAGAGACCACATCCCATTTAAAGTCCCTTTGAGGGATGTACATGACAGAAAACACCCAAAAGTGACACCATTCCAAAAACAGCACCCCTTAAGCTACTTAAAACTACATTCAAAAACATTGTTAACCCTTCAGGTGCTTCACAGAAGCTAAGGCAATGTGGAAGAAAAAAATGGACATTTTAATTTTTCTAACAAATATGTTATTTTAGCCTCAATTCTTTCATTTTCACATGGGCATCAGGGTAAAATGGATCCTAAAATTTGTTGGGCAATTTCTTCTGAGTACACTGATACCTCATATGTGATCATAAATCACTGTTTGGGCGCACAGCAGGGCTTGGAAGGGAAGGAGCGCAATTTGACTTTTAGAGCTAATTTTCCATTCAAAAAGTGAAATGGCACTCCTTCCCTTCCGAGCCCTGCTGTGCGCCTATTAGTTTATGACCACATATGAGGTATCAGTGTACTCCGGAGAAATTGCCCAACAAATTTTAGGATGCATTTTATCCTGTTGCCCATGTGAAATGAAAAATTTAGGCTAAAAGAAAAAAAGTACTTTTTCATTTTTACGGATCAATTTGTGAAACATCTGGGGGTTAAAAGTGCTCACCACCCATCTAGATAAGTTCCCTGGGGGGTTTAGTTTCCAAAATGGGGTCACTTGTGGGGGAGCTCCAATGTTTAGGCACACAGGGGCTCTCCAAACGCGACATGGAGTCCGCAAACAATTTGAGCTGATTTTCCATTCAAATTGTTAGTGGACACCATTTGCATTGGAGAACCCCTGTGTGCCTAAACATTGAAGCTCCCCCACAAGTGACCCCATTTTGGAAACTAGACCCCCCAAGGAACTTATCTAGATGCATAGTGAGCACTTTGAACCCCTAGGTGCTTCACAAATTGATCTGTAAAATTGAAAAAGAAAATGTGTGGGGAAAAAAGTACTTTTTCCTTATTACGGATCAATTTGTCACCTGCCACCAACCCCCAGCTGCCTCGTTGTACCTTACTTTTAGAGAAGGATCAATTAAACTAAAAAAGAGAAGCAAGCGCAGTATGAAAAGCATGTAATGGCGGCTGCTGCTGGACCCACACCTCACGTGCTATGTGGTCAAATTCCAGAAATTTCCAGGGACAATGTGTTGTCGGTCCGCGCTGCCACAAACGACTCAAATTCAAACTTCACTCTGTACATTTATTAAGACTTCCTGATGAAGGAGCATAACAGGCTCCGAAACGCGTTGGATAGACTTAATAAATGTACAGAGTGAAATTTGGAATTGAGTCGTTCGTGGCAGCACGGACCGACAACACATTGTCCCTGGAAATTTTAGAGAAGGATGGCTCACAGGTAAACACGGGTGCTCAGAACATATATTCAATAATAATGGAAAATTCTGGCATACCAAAAATGAAAAACAGCACTCTTGGATTTCCAGTCAGATTACACTTTTTATTTGGGAGCAGTCAGACACAAAAAAAGTTGTAGCACATATGACAATTTTCGACCGTATGGTCTTCTTCAGGCTTTACAAATAACAAGAAATAAACAAACATACAAATCAATAATGTTCATATACATATGATCACTTGAACAAAAATAAAAGTTATCCCTTACCCATAACAGTGTGATTTCTGACCCATATATACATACTAGTAAAAAGGCCCGATGCTATCGCATCGGGAGTGTGGTGAAGTGAACAGATGCCGTAGAAATAGGCGTAGAATAGTACAGTCCTCTCTCCAGAAAGTACGCTGTTGTAGCGGGATTAATATGGTGTATATGGAGGCTCAGTGGTTAGTACTGTGTTCTGTGGCTGTGTCCTGTGCTCCTGTCCTCTGGCTGTGTCCCGTGCTTCAGTTTTCTGTCCTGTGGGCCTGTGCTCTGTCCCTGTTGTGTGTCCATGTCCTGTGGCTGTGTCGTATGTCATGTGTCCCTATCCTCTGCCCTGTCCTGTGCCCCAGTCCTCTGTTCTGTGTTGTGTGGGCCAGTCGTGTGTCTTGGGCTCCTGTCCTCTGGCCTGTCCTGTGCCCAAGTCGTCAGTCCTGTGGCAAGTTCTATGTCTTGGGCCCTGTACTGTGGCCCTGTCTTGTGTCCTTGTCCTCTGTATTGTGCCCCAGTTCCTGTGGCTGTGTGCTGTGCCCCAGTCCTCTGTGCTGTGCTGCAGTCCTCTGTCCTGTGCCCCAGTCCTCTGTGCTGTGCTGCAGTCCTCTGTCCTGTGCCCCAGTCCTCTGTCCTGTGGCCCTGTCCTTTGTATTGTGGCCCTGTCCTCTGTACTGGGTGTGTGTGTGCTGTACCCCAGTCCTCTGTCCTGTGCTGCAGTCCTCTGTCCTCTGGCCTGTCCTTTGTATTATGCCCCTGTCCTGTGTGCTGTGGCCCAGTCCTCTGTGCTGTGCTGCAGTCCTCTGTCCTGTGCCCCAGTCCTCTTGCTGTGTTGCTTTCAGTCCTCTGTCCTGTGCCCAGTCCTCTGTGCTGTGCTGCAGTCCTCTGTGGTGTGCTGCAGTCCTCTGTGGTGTGCTGCAGTCCTCTGTCCTGTGCCCGAGTCCTCTGTCCTGTGCTGCAGTCCTCTGTCCTGTGGCCCTGTCCTTTGTATTGTGCCCCTGTCCTCTTGTCCTGGGCCTTGTCCTGTGGCCTGTGCTTCCTGTCCTCTGTGGTTATTCTCCTTGCTTGCCCTCTTCTGTCGTGTCTGCAGCCCTGTCCTCTGTCCTGTCCTTTGCATCTGTGCCCCTGTCCTTGCGGCCTCTTCCTGTCCTGTGCTCTCTCTGTGTTCTCTCCCCTTCCTGTGTCTGTGCTTTGCCAGTCCGTGCCCCCTTCCTCTCTGTGTCCTGCCCCCTCCCTCCTTTTGTGTTGTGTCTCATTCCCTCCTTTGGAGCTGTGACAGCTCCGTTGTCATAGCTAGGAAGGGTGAAGAGCACAGGAGGCGGAGTTGCAGTGATGTACGGTCATGTATGTGATCACATGACTGTGACATCACCAAAGGTCCTGTAGGAGAGTGTATCCGAGGCTTACTGCACATGAGTGCGCGTCGGGAAGCCGCGGCTGGTGGCGAGGATCGGCGGTGCTGGCATCCAGCCGCAATGCATGCTGGAATAGCGGCACAGTGGCCGGATGCCAGAAACTGGTAATTATGTATAGAGATGTTTCTATACAATATTTCACAAATAAGAATACTGCATCCACATCTATGGAACAGTAAATACCTTTTTTTCAATGCTTTGGTGAAAGGAATTATTTTGTTATTCAGTACCACCTGTACTGTTTATATCTAGAATCAAAGCACGAATGTCAAATTAGCACATATAATGATAGTATTATATAAATCATATAAATCAGTGAAAGGACACCAAAAATAATATACATATCACCTATCGTATTTGTGATTACAAATATAATTGTTCTTGTGTCGAATTACAGACACAAATTTTCAATAAGGGACATATATCTGCTTGAACCTGAGTATCCTTATGAAACAGCAGTTTTAGATGGATATATATCTTGTCATCAAGTCTAGTTTGTGTTCATTTATATCGGACTGAATAATAGTCAAATTACCTGCTCCCTCTGATTCGGGTAGCCCATAGGTTAATAGGAGACTGTTGTTTATTACAGACTGCTGCAATTAAGAAAAACAACAAGTACCAAAAATTACGACCCACGTCACTTGATCGCCTCTGACGTAGTCCATAATGAAGGTCCCACGACATTCGATCGCCTCTGCTACATCCAGAGATTGCAGCAAGGGATCAAGTGTCCTCTTCCTACAGTCTCTGGGGTCAGAGTTATGGTGCACTGTATGGCAATGATCTGTCATACAGTGCACCATGACTGATCCCAGAGACTACAGCAGGAGGACACTTGATCCCTTATTGCACCCATCCATCCACCCATGCATCCATCCATCCACGTATGTACCCATTATCCATGCATGCACATATCCACGCATGCACACATCCATCCATGCACACATCCATGCATGCACATATCCACACAACTACGCATGCACACATTCACACACGCACACATCCACTCACGCACACATCCATGCACCCATCCATGCAGGCACACATCCATCCATGCTTGCACACATCAATCTATGCACATATCCATGCACGCACACATCCATGCATGCACACATCCATGCATACACATCAATCCATGCACACATCCACCCATCCATCCATGCACCAATCCATTCATCCACCCATGCATGCATGCACCCATCCATGCACCCATGCATGCATGCACCCACCCATCCATCCATTCATACTTACCTCACTCATGATCCACCGGTGAGGAGTAGGAGCCCAGGAGAGGAGGAGGGGCCCACACTGGAGCAGAGGAAGCTGACTGGCGGGTGCACTGGCGAGTGCAGCCCGTCGGGAGAGGTGAGGTGGGGCAGGACACTGGGCCAAGGTGGGGGGCTGAACAGGAAGGGGGGTAATGAGCAGCACGGGAGGGGGCTGAGGAGGCTGACTGACGGGTGCAGCCCGCCAGCGTATAGATAATAATAGGAGGGGGGTGGATAGGAGGGATGGGGGGGCCCTGATGATTCCTGGAGCGGGAGGGGGCTGAGGAGGGGGAGGGCACCCGTCGACCCCCATTCCAGATCTGATTGGAGAGCTCCAATCAGATCTGGAGGGGTGACACACTCTGATTTGGCAGTTGAAAGTGAAACTGCCAATCAGAGCGACTTAAGCCACGGGGGAGGCTAAGCCACCCCCCCCCGGAATAAAGTATAGGTCCTTGCGATCCTGAAGCTCCGGTGACTTGTCGCTAACCCGGAGCTGCAGGACTGTAAACAAGCCATGACGTTATAGAGACATCATGGGTTGGGAAGTCACCGACTTTCATGACGTCTCTATAACGTCATGGGTCAGGAAGGGTTTAAATCGATGCTTGGCTCACGCTGGCAGCACAGTTTGAGCCGAGTGTCATTAGAATATAGCATCTGATTATGTTCATCGGATGCTGTGCACTAGTGTGATCCCTGCCTAAATCAAGGCTCACATTGTCTTACATTTAGAGCTTGTGACTGATCGCTCCGATTTCTGGTCAGTCAGAAGCTGAGGTCACAAGATAATGGAACAAACCAGAGCAGTGCTAGCAAGAACAGAAGGCGAAGGCTGGTAAGTATATTGCTGGGGCAGGAAATTTGGATTAGTGATACCACTCTGCTGATTAAATTAAAAAACAAACACTGGAATGATGCTTTAAGTTCAATCACCGCACCCAAGTGGCAGTAGTGGGCTGTTCCATAGCAATAAACAAAAAAATGAAAAGTAGAGAAATAAGAAGATTTTTATTTTAGACTGGATTGAGGTGTTTGCTAGTTAGGAGCGAGTGTTTTCACTACATGCATGGACCGTACAGTATTCACGATATTCGTTACTCGGCGAGTAATGCTGGTGCCCGTGAGTGATGTGTCCATCATTATCGATCTGAAAAAATTGGCAGCTCCCTTCAGTACACAAAGGGAGTCAGCTCCCCAGTGAGAGCAGATTGAATGGTAGGTTCCATCCTGGGGGGTACAGCAAAAAAGCCTGCTCTCTTACCCTGTCCCAGAAATGCTTGTTTTATGGCCGAATGTGTATGGGCGGAACCTATCACTATCTGACTAACATTGGACTTGCTATTCAGATGAGTACGCGAGTATTACAAAGTACTCGTTACAGTTATAGCGATTATGAATATTTCGCTACTCGCTCATCACTAGTGTTTGCACTTTCTTCCTTATTCTACCCTCTCAGTATACCAAATCTTTGCAATGTCAAAAATTGTAATACTTCAACCTCGATAAAAGGGATTTGAGGCTTGCAACGTCAAAGATTGTTTAGCTTCCACTGTCAAAGGGGTTCATATGTTAAAGGGGTGTTGATGTCAATGCAAACTGAGAGAGGAGAGAAAGCTCAATAGGGTCTTATCTTTACAACACTGCAGTTGTGCAATTTTATGTCACTGCTCACCTGGGATGGTTATGTGACCCACAAATCGGTATAAAGGTATGGTATGGCTGCCACAGGATCGACACTCCACTTGCAACAGTGGTGCCAAAGACGAGCACAGGGAAAAAGGAAAGTGCTTCTTGGATCCGCACTGCACATACGATGGAATGAGATGAAATGACCACAGTTGTCAGGCAATGATGGCTTTAATCCCAATGCGTTTCAGAGCTAAATCCCAGCTCCTTCCTCAGGGAACCAACCTGAGTAAGAAGCTGGGATTTAGCTCTGAAACGCTTTGGAATTAAAGCCATCATTGCCTGACAACTGTGGTCATTTCATCCCATTCCATCGTATGTGCAGTGCGGATCCAAGAGGCAAAGGGGCACTGAAGTCTCCTTAACTCTTTAATAATAATAATAATAATAATAATAATAATAATAATCTTTATTTATATAGCGCCAACATATTCCGCAGCGCTTTACAATTCAGAGGGGACATATGCAGTTATGAGTAACAATTATGAAAAAATACAATACCATAATTAAAGCAAAAGTTGACCCTGCTCATAAGAGGTTACCATCTACAATGAGGTGGGGGTGACACAAAGTACAGGTGCATATTTACAATGATGGTCCAGCCATCTTGAAGAAGTGCGGTGTTGATAAGGGCTGTATGGAGAGTTGATGGAGAGTTATGTTCAGAAAAATAGTGAATGGGCTATATATAAAGGCCGCCTTAAAAAGATATGTTTTTATGGAGTGCCTAAAGCTGTATAAGTTGTGGATGGCCCTAATTTCTTGAGGTAGAGGTTTTCATAAAATTGATGCAGCTTGGGAGAGGTTTTGGAGCCAGGAGTGGGAGGTTCGGATTACTGGGAATATTAGTCGAAGGTCACTTGTAGAACATAAAAGAATAGTTAGGGTGATAGAGTTGTGGGTGAGAACAAGCAATTTGAATTGGATCTCATATTAACTCCTGCAATCCCTTCCACAAGTAAGGAACTAGTCACCAGTTCACCCTTCCTCCCCAGCCATCTGACCTCCTCTTGACTACTATTTCTCCCCATACTGGCTGTATCACCTTGTCCTCGGCTCCACCATCCTGTCCAGGACTGCTAGATCTCATCCCCATCCACATCTCCCCTGGACTGTAGCTCATACCTTGGTGGCATCCCACCCCGGACTGACCCCTGGATGCCTCACCTGTCCCACGGCTGCTCCATCAGCCAACCCAGCAATCGACTCTGTCAACCCCGACCGCCTCGACTGATCCCCCAACTTCCCCATCTGACCCATCCATCCGACCCCCCCACCTTACATCTCATTCCCTGGTCATCACCTCATCCCGTGACCGCTCCCCACTGATGACCATTCACCCACTACCACAACTTTTCCCACTCTGCTTCTGACCCCTGCTGCCACACTCACTCCCTGTTCTCCGTATGCAATGTTCCCGCTACTCCTCACTCTCACTCCCATCCTTCTCCACTTCCTACTACCCCCACTTATCCCCCCTCCCAGCAACAAAATACTGCTCTCACCTTCCATCCTGCCGAACCACCTCACCCACTTCACCGACCTTTTCATTCACTTTCAATCCTCAATCACCAAACAAGCACGCCCGCCTCGCAAGCTCTCATGCTCCCACCTGCTAACCCTCGGCCTACTCCTCCTCCTTTCCAGTGACATCTCCCCCAATCCTGGCCCCCCCCGCAACATCCCCACAACAACCTTCATCCCGCGACCCACCACCAACCCTCGCAACCTCACCACCACTAGCTCTCGCAACCCCACCAACATCAGACCCATTCCCCCAACCCATGCCCCACCTACCCCTCTACCCGGCGCACTCTGGAATGCCCGCTCAGTGTGCAACAAACTCCCCGACATCCATGATCTCTTTATCTCCAGGAAACTGTCATTCCTTGGCCTCACCGAGACCTGGCTCACCCCCTCCGACACGGCCTCCCCTGCTGCACTATCCTACGGCGGCCTCAGCCTGTCCCACATCCCCCGTCCCTCTGGCAAACACGGCGGTGGAGTCGGCATACTGCTCTGCTGTCCAACTCCTGCACCTTCAGCCCCATCCCCAAGCCCCCATCCGTCACTGTCCCCTCCTTCGAAGCCCACTCCGAATCTTCTCCCACTGCAACCTCCAAATAGCCATCATCTACCGCCCCCCGGACCCACCGCCTCCTTCCTTGACCACTTCACCACCTGGCTACTTCACTTCCTCTCCACTGACATCCCCTCCATCATCATGGGCGACTTCAATATCCCCATTGACACTCCCCGCCCAGCCGCCTCCAACCTTCTTTCCTTGACCACTTCCCTAGGGCTCTCCCAATGGTCCTCCTCTCCCACCCACGAACAAGGCCACACGCTTGACCTCATCTTTACCCGCCTTTGCTCCCTCTCTAACCTCACAACCTCGGTACTCACACTGTCCGACCACCATCTCCTGACCTTCTCCGCCCTCTCCTCCCCTGCCACACTACCCCCTCTCCGCAAACTTGATCACCCTCGCCGAAACCTAAAAGATCTTGATCTTCCTTTATTCTCTGAATCACTCCTCCCTCTCACCGACCTACCCTGCGCTGACGACATTGACATTGCCACCACCCTATACAACACCACCATAACGTACGCTCTCGACCTAGCCACCCCCCTCACTCTCCATGCTCCACGCATTAACAGGCAACCCTGGCACACCACCCTCACTAAAAACCAGAGGCGGGCGTCCAGAGTCGCCGAGAGGAGATGGAAAAAGTCTCACACCCCCGAGCACTTTGCTCTGTTCAAGCAATCCATCACTCACTTCAAGACGGCACTCGCTACCGCCAAGCAAGTGTTCTTCTCAACCCTTATAACCTCTCTGTCCCGCAACCCCAAACAGCTCTTCAAAACTTTCAACTCCTTACTTCGCCCACCTGCTCCTCCCCCTTCTCCCCTCATCTCTGTTAAAGACTTTGCGACCTTCTTCAAGGAGAAGATCGACAAGATCAGAAGCAGCTTCGGTCCACTATCCCCACACCTCCCCTTCCCACCTACACTGCCCTCCTCCTCCATCAGCCACTTCCCCCCCATAACTGAAGACCAACTCTCCTCCCTCCTGTCAAAATCACACCTCACCACCAGCGCCCACGACCCGCTCCCATTCCACCTCATTCCCAACCACACCTCCATTTTCATCCCAGCCCTCACCCACCTCTTTAACCTTTCACTTAGCACTGGTACCTTCCCCTCGGCCTTCAAACATGCCCTAATCACGCCCATCCTAAAAAAAAACCTCACTTGACCCTACCTCTGTCTCTAACTATCGCCCCATATCTCTTCTCCCATTTGCCTCTAAGCTACTTGAACAACACGTCCACTCCGAACTGTCCTCTCACCTCTCCTCGTGCTCCCACTTCGACCGCCTACAGTCCGGCTTCCGGCCCCTCCATTCCACCGAAACAGCCCTGACCAAAGTCACCAACGACCTACTGACCGCCAAGAACAAACACCACTACTCCATCCTGCTACTCCTTGACTTGTCTGCCGCCTTTGACACGGTTGACCACTCCCTTCTTCTCCAGATCCTGGAATCCCTTGGCATCACCCACCTTGCCCTCTCCTGGATCTCATACCTAGCGGACCGGACCTTCAGCGTCTCCCACTCCCACACCTCCTCACCCTACCCCTTTTCTGTCGGAGTCCCCCAAGGTTCGGTCCTGGGACCCCTACTTTTCTCCATTTACACTCTCGGCCTAGGGCAACTCATCGAGTCCCATGGCCTCCAGTGCCACCTCTACGCCGACGACACCCAAATCTACCTGTCCGGCCCTGACATCACCTCCCTACTCTCAAAAATCCCTCAATGCCTTTCCGCCATCTCATCCTTCTTCTCTGCTCGCTTCCTTAAACTCAACATGGACAAAACTGAATTCATAGTCTTCCCCCCAAGAAATTCCACCCCACCTCCCAACCTATCCATCTGCGTCAACGACTGCGCCCTCTCCCCAGTCCCCCAAGCCAAGTGCCTCGGGGTAATCCTTGACTCCTCCCTATCCTTCAAACCCCACATCGAGGCCCTCACCACATCCCTCTGGCTCCAGCTCAAGAACATCTCACGGATCCGCTCCTTCCTCACCCACGACACCGCTAAAACACTCATCCATGCTCTTATCAACTCCCGCCTTGACTACTGCAACCTCCTTCTCAATGGCCTCCCGGCTAACTCCCTCAGACCTCTCCAGTCTATACTCAACTCCGCTGCCCGACTCATCTATATGTCCTCCCGCTACTCCCCTGTCTCCCCCCTCTGCCAAGCCCTTCACTGGCTCCCCGTCTCCAAGAGATCCCAATTCAAAACACTAACCATGGTGTACAAAGCCATACACAACCTGGCCCCACCATACATCTCCGACCTGGTCTCCCGATACCTACCCTCACGCAACCTCCGCTCCTCCCAAGAACTCCTCCTCTGCTCCCCCCTCATCACCTCTTCGCACAACCGAGTCCAGGACTTCTCCCGGGCATCTGCCTTACTCTGGAACTCCCTACCCGAACACGTCAGACACTCTCCTACCCTGAGTAGCTTCAAGTGTCACCTGAAGACTCACTTGTTCCGTCAAGCCTACAACCTGCCATGAGACCCAGGCGAACGCCCCATACCTGACATTCCCCCATCCTACTGTATCCTAACCCACCCCTCATAGACTGTGAGCCCTTGTGGACAGGGTCCCTGCCCCTCCTGTACCTGTACGTCCTGATCGCCTAGATTTAGTGTACTTGTTCTTGTCTCCCTCATCCTCATGTAAAGCGCCATGGAACCTAATGGCGCTATATAAATAAATAATAATAATATAATGTATGGGCAGCCAGTGCAATGACTTGCACAGAGCAGTAATACACTGAAGTATAAACAACCAACATTTTACCTGATCTCATCAGCTGAGATGTCGGGCTAACAACACCGATCGGATCCAGGATCCGATCGGTGCTGTTAACCTTTGGATCCCATTGTCAATCACTGACAGCGGGATCCAAAGGTGCCGTGGCGGGGAACGCTCCGTCTGCATCGGAGATCCCGCGATAATATCTTTGAGATAATATCTCACAGGATCTCTGGTGCTCACGTGACAGCCCGGGGTCCTGGCTTGACCCTGGAAGCTATCATGGAGCACTTCCGGTGAGTGGTTGGCAGGCACTGCCACTCACCATCTGCAATTCTGACAGATACCGATGAGCTGCAGCTCATCGGTATTTGTCAGAAGCGATCTGACGGTGCAGCAGGGTGCCTCTCTACGGGGCAGCGTAATAATAAAAATGAATTAGTCTTTATAAAAATGTAAAAAAAAAAACATAAAAGTTCAAATCACCCCCCTTTTCCCCCATTCACAATAAAAGTATTAAAAAAATAAAAAAAATACACGTTTGGTATCACCGCGGTCAGGATCGCTTGATCTATCAAGATATAAAATCAATTAATGAGGGCCGTAAACTGCGTAACGGAAAAAAAGGTCCAAACGCCAAAATTAAGTTTTTTTGTTGTTGCCGCAACGTATAGACTGCAACTATAAAATGCAAGAACAGGTGATCAAAACAGCGCATCCACCCAAAAATGGTATCATTAGTAACGTCAGCTCAAGATGCAAAAAATAAGCCATCACACAGCCCCAGTTCCTGAAAAATGAGGACGTTATGGGTCGCAGAACATGGCGCAAAAAGTGCGTTTTTTAATTATTTAGGGGTTAAAGCAACTGTCATAAATAAAACCGTGACAAAACCCTTGTGGCTGCATTCGGTCGGCAGTGGTTGAGGAGTGTAATCTGCTGACGGTTCCTGTAGTAATGTACATTATCGTGGTTCTCATTTCAAAATGGTTCAAAATGTAGAAATTCTTCCCTAACATTATGGTAAAGAATTATTAATAATGTAATATCCTTACATATTCTTTAATCAAACATGATATAATAAAGTGAATAAAGTAGAGAAAAAAATCTTCTAGAGGAAAAAAAAAGGTTTTTAGGCAGTCCAGTTGATAACACCCTGTGGACCTTAACTTCTCAAAGTCACTTTGAACTTTCTACATTAAACAGTTTTTCATTCTGTAAGTCACCTCTAACTGAATTCCTGCATAGCAAGTCTCTGGCCGACAAGGTGTTCTTTACTAATGGAAAGTGTTAAGATCACAACTATACAACAACTATACTTATTTGGCAGTACATTTGAACTCTGATTTCAATTTAAAAATTGTAATAAAACTATATAGAAATGTAGGCATTCTGTAAGGAGAATGTTAGCAAGTCATTTAGTTATCATATTAGGAGGATTACTTGTCACAAGTTTTACAAATGTAGGAAACTGTAATAGTGAATAACTAATGAATATAGCAATCTCATTGTAACCTCAACATTTACTGAGCCATCCAAATAACTCGTCCTGTTAATGCCTAGGTTTTACATTACGTTCTAATTTGCTGTTTGTAGGAATCATCTAATTCTGTGGTGCTACATTTCTGTACAATCAATAGATACGTGCACAAACAAGGAAGAACAAGTAGCTGTTGTTAGTCCATTAATGTTTAATCCTCAATGTCCTCCAGGAGTCAGGATAAGCAAAGTGGAAGCTGAAATGGTTATGTGCCAGAATAACATAATCAAATCTATATCTATACAGTTATATTATTTTCCGGGCTTCTACTCAATCTCGAGTCATGGCGGCTTGATGGATGAACACTCTTGCGCGAGTCTTGATAGGTCCACCAGGGTCTTCTCTGCTGTTATCTTGATAGTATTAAGCTCTTGTATATGACTTTCTAAATACTGTTGGAAATGCTCTTTAATATGGTGTCCACAATAAGGGTTTGTCCACACAATACTTTTTCAGGTGCTCAAAAAAGCATTCAGAAAACGCTCAAACCATATTCATTACTATGTAGCCAAAAAAACACAAAAGTTTGCTTTACATATGTTTATGGATTTTAAGCATCTTTTAACCACTTCAGATTTCCAAAACCACCAATACACTGAGCAGACCATTCCTCAGATGTTTTCTGGGAAATTTTCAGGAAATCACACAATACTTTTCAATAAAAGTCACTTGAATGGCTAAAAAGTCATGCAGAAGACACCGGGTGTCTTTTTTTGAGTGTTGTCTCAACCTTTTTGCTTTTTTAAAGAAATAGCATCTTCTCATTTGTTTAATGGAAATAAAAAAATGTCTGGAAATCAACTAAAAAGCGATGCCCCAAAACATAGAAAAAAGTGCTCCAAAAAAAGTGATCAAAACTGCTAAACAGATGCTCCAGAGAAAGAGAGCCAATCATGAAGTGTCTTCCACTATAAAAACTGCCTGATAAAGACATTGTGTGCAAATATCCTAAGAGGAGCCTCCTGCTTTGGGTTTTTTGCTACTTTTGCTTCAAAAACCTTGCATACAGATGTTGGTTGTAAATCAATAAGTATCTCAAAAGGGTGCAGTTTGTATAATGTTTTTCTGTTATTTTCAGTATTTAGGGTCTTTTGGGGACTTCTTGGGATTTATTACAAAACACAGCATTCTCTAGGTGTGGCCTTTTTTCATGGATTTGTGTAGGAAAAAAAACCTCTTGTAAAAATGCCTGAAGATGACATTTTAATAAGCCAGAAAAAAATGCCAAAAACCCAGAATGTATGAAGGAAGCCTAAAGAATTGATCTTGTTTCCCTGTTGATAGAGTGTTTCAAAGTACTAATGTTTAATAAGTTATCTGAGAAGCAGGGCTGTGGAGTTGGTAAGCCAAACATCTGACTCTTCGATACCCTGATTTCAACCCAGACTCCAACTCCACCAAATGGACACCGACTCTGACTACATGACTCCCAACTCCACAACCAAGAAGTTCTGGGATCAACAGGTGTGCTACAGTCCGCGCTGCCCGGTCATCCAAGGAAACACAAGGGAAGCAATGTTCCAAGTAAAAAAGTTTCTTTATTCTTCAAACCAACGCGTTTCGGCTCCCAATCCTGGCGCCGTCTTCAAAATGTAAAATCCCCAGTTTTTATATCAATATTTGTTGTTATATAAATACAACAAAATGCAAAAACTCTACACATATTTGGTATTCACATGTTCATAAAAACCTGGTGTATTCCGTAAAAAAACAGGGTACCCTGAAGACGGCGCCAGGATTGGGAGCCGAAACGCGTTGGTTTGAAGAATAAAGAAACTTTTTTACTTGGAACATGGCTTCCCTTGTGTTTCCTTGGATGACAGGGCAGCGCAGACTGTAGCACACCTGTTGATCCCAGAACTTCTGAAGTACCCACTATCATGTGGAGGTGGAAGTCCAGCAGCAGCCTACAATACTAAACCAACGCCTTTACTCCAGTTGTGGGAATCACAACTGGACCAGGTTAGTGTAAACCTGATTATACCTATAAGACCCTGCTCTATACTCAGTGATAGGGCACTATTGCGCCTCTGTTGTCTCCCCTTATATATTTTTTATATAACTCCACAACCAAGGCTGTGAAGTCAGTAAGCCACATATCCGACTTCAGCTCTTCAATTTCCCTAAACCCGAGTCCGACTCCATCCAAAATGGTCACAGTCGTCGACTCCGCAGCCCTGCTGAAAAGAGTCCTTTAAAATCATATTATGACATAGCACTGATATCGCAAATAATATAACAAGACATTTCCTGAATTGTGAGACCGCTGAGTCAAAATGCTTCCCTCTAAGGGCCCTTTCACATCAGCGTTTTTCGTAATTCGCGGCAGATGCGGTGAAAAAACCGCATCTGCCGCGTTTGCCGCATAACGGTTCCACTTGCGGCACGGTTGCGGTTTTTTCCATAGGAAGTATAGGGGGACTTGCGGCAGATGCGGCAAGTGCGGTATTGCACTTGCGGCAGGTGCGGCAGCGAAAAAAACCGCGGTCAGCCGCGTTTTTTTTCTCTGCCGCACCTGCCGCAAGTGCAATACCGCACTTGCCGCATCTGCCGCAAGTCCCCCTATACTTCCTATGGAAAAAACCGCAACCGTGCCGCAAGTGGAACCGTTATGCGGCAAACGCGGCAGATGCGGTTTTTTCACCACATCTGCCGCGAATTACGAAAAACGCTGATGTGAAAGGGCCCTAATTCTAGTTTTTTTCAGTTTCTTGTTATGTTAGCCTCTTAATGTTCTATTTGCTTACTAAGTCATTTTGCCGGCATTTTTATGTTCTTTCTGCCTTGTTGTTGGTCAAGTTTTCAAGTATTCTGCAAACACTGATTTTTCACAGTAGCAGTTTGTTCTAAATAACTTGCTTCTTTTTACTTACTTCATCTAAAGAATAAATCACTTATTTTGATCCATTAACCTGCAATCTAAATTCACAGATTTAGGTTTTGTGCTTTAATTGCGAGGCATTGTAAATTTATGGTAGCAGGAGAAGCTCAGGTGTCCAGATATCAGATCCTGAGAAGACAGAAGAAGTTTATTACCACTTCTGTCTTCTTTAGTGCTGGCTGCATAGCACTAAGGGTGGCTTCACACTGCGGTCAGGTCCAGTCCGGAGCTGTCAGGGGTGAACCTGACAGCCCCGGACCGGATCAGCACACAGAACCGGAGGACTAATATGCCCTCCAGTCCGGTGTGCATCCTGCCGCAGCTGCTGCTGATTATTCAGGACCGCGGCTCGCAGGGAGCTAGCCGCGGTCCTGAATTATAACAGCGGCGTGGAGCTGCCAGTATCCGGCTCCCGAATCCTCCAGGATCCTCCTGGATCCGGGCAATCCGGCCCCATAGGCTCCCATGTTAAGGGAGTGCCGGATTGCCCCGGAAGGATCCGGGGGAATCCGGTGAAATCCGGGAGACACCAATTAGGTGCAAATTGTTCTCCCCAGACACAAAAACGTTGCAAGCAATGTTTTTGGATCTGGGAGAAAAATCCCACTTCTCCCGGATTCTTCCTGCGAGATGGCAGCCGGATGGCAGGTAACTGCCATCCGGCCCCATAGGATACTATGGGGCCAAAATCCGGTCCGGGGCTGTCACCCCTGACAGCCCTGGACCGGACCTGACCACAGTGTGAAGCCACCCTTAGTGAGCAATATACAAATTATAGGACTTTGGGATTACATGATCACCAGGTGTCTGCTGACATAGCAGTTCCTAGCAGACCCTGATCAGCTTTAGCAGTGAATGTTTTCACTTGTGCAAAACAATAAAAATAGTGATAAAAAATGTAAAATCCCCAGTTTTTATATCAATATTTGTTGTTATATAAATACAACAAAATGCAAAAACTCTACACATATTTGGTATTCACATGTTCATAAAAACATGGTGTATTCCGTAAAAAAACAAACAAAATAAAGCACACTAAACCAAAAACATTCTTTCTACATTTCTATTTCAAACAAAAAAAGAAATAAATTGAAAAGTAATTTATATGTACCAAAAACAGTACTACAGTATAATGTATTACCGGTATATCCCACATAAATCAAAGCCTCATCATGGAAAATATAAAAAAGCTGCTGAAAGTGAAGGAAATTGAGCGGTCCTTTCAGAGCGGATCATTAAGGGGCTAGACTGTTTGTTTCTCCATCCTTACATCACTAGGTTTGAGTGTGACCGATTGAAGTTGATGTTCCATAGCACTTCCTATTGTCCTTGATAAAAGAACAGAACTTGTTTTCTGGTGGTAACTTCTCCGTCAAAGCTGTCTTCAAGTTTTATGTGTAAATAACAGGTCAAGTGTAATATTCCACTTCTAAGGTGACTTCAGTGGAAAAGATCCCTAATGAAATTTGTGCTGCATATGACATCTCATGGCTAAATACATCTAATAACAGCAGACATGTTCTGTTCCTGGTAATGTATATGGCAAGAAATGAAAAATGCAAGCTGAACTGCTGGGCTGACCGCAGCTTTGGCCACTTCACAATTTGATGCTGGAGATTAGAAAGGGTATTTAGGAGCTTGTATATTTTATATTCCTATAATAAACATGTCTATACCTTGTCTTCAGCCAGCTTTTTTATTTATTTCAGTTTTGTTCAGAATTGAATCAACCATCATTGCCTAACATTCGCAAGTGGAAAGGAATCAGAGGATTGTGGAAATGCGTAGTTTCAGATAAGCCATCATCCAGCCCCGGTGAGGTATGCAGCACTTTTCTTTCTCTTCTGGTATTTGAATTAAGGACATTTCCTTCGCTACACGGGAGTTGGCTTTAATTTGTTTTGGCAGCCATCGCTCCAATGTTGTTGTTCTCATAATTTTTTGGCATATGATAGTTATCTGGCTGTTCTTTTTAGAGTCCTGGAAAGCTGAACCAGTTTATATCTGAAGCAGTGCAATCCACATTTGAAACTATGTTTTGTTACTTTAATTAAGAGTCCTCCGCTCATGTTTTGGAATCGTATTCCCAAACTGATAAGGTAGACATTAAAAATTCTCTCTTTAATTAAATAATCTCCATTCCTGCTCAATCATAGGGGCGTGATAACATCCTAATGGTGGGGTTACACGTCCCGATATCGCGGCGATATCGGAGGCAACGACGCAGGGAGCGCGCATTTAGTGCACGTTTTCCCTGCATCGCATTGCCAGTTTACACGCCGCGATATCGGGATGCAACGTCCCTCCGATGTCTACGCCCACCAACCCAGGAACGACCAGTTAACATGGGAGTGAATGGGTGACGTGAGCGTAGACATCGGAGTTGGGCTGTCACACGCAGCGATGCTGGTACAACGGCCTTGCGATATCGGCGAGTTGAATAGCTTTGCTATTCAACTCCGATATCGTTTTGGCATCGTTCCAGCATCGCGTTGTACTGTCAAACAGTACAACGCGCACACTGATATCGGCTCCAACTCGCGACCCACGTGACTTTTTGTCGGAGTTGGGTCGGAGTTGGACGCCGATATCGGGACGTGTAAACCCACCATAAGAGGGTTGCCTTGTTGGGGGAACTAACGTCCCCTTCAACTAGTCAAAGCCCTAATTAGCATCTCATAACCGGACTTTAGAACTAAAAGAAGGCACTGTTAGATTAGGTTCACATTACATTAGAGCTGTCCTTTACAACTGTTTCCATTGTAAGTGACAGCAAAAGTGGTATTTGTAGGCACTTTTAAGCGCATATATGAGATAGACAGACGGATGATAGGATAGATAGAATAGAAAGATAGATGCTAGAATAGCATTACCAGTCTCCCTACTCATTGTCGGACAGCACAGACGCAATGTGAACCTAGCCTTAGGCAGGAATTATAGGTAAATGCACAGAACCACTCGTGGTTTTGTGTGCACAGGGGACCTGACAGGTTCACTTTAATTAGACAAAGCTGAATTAAAATTCCATTCTCCAACATGATATCGTCATGTGTTTCACCCATTTAATCCTGTCTGTAGTATCGGTGCTGGCCATTTTATAGTACAGGTATTTAGATTTTTTACTCCTTTACAGGTTACTTTGTTTCTTATTTCATTTTTCTTCTGTTCGTCTACAAGTAATGGAAATTTAATGCGCTAAATAGCATGAACAATATAATATACAGTTAACAAGATGTAAGAGAATCATTTGTACCCATCATTTATCAGCTGCAGTAAGTTCTGTTCATGAGAAGGTGAAAAATCTGATGGCTCAGTGCTAGAGAGGACTACCATCAATCATTACTGCCGAACATGAAGTCTAGTCTCCTCATAGATGGTGATGTGTTCCTCTGCTGTCCTTGGAGCAGTAATGAAGCAAAAATTGACATCTGTCAACTGACAATAAATCACTTGAATGCAGAGTTTAATTAATTAAATGGGGTCAACACTGCATGTAATACAATATGTTTTACTGCCAAATGCCATAGTTTTTAATGTTGTTACATTTAAGAAAAAACATCAGTAAAAATTGAACGACCAATAACCACATTGCAAAACTGTTTTAATCTGCGTGCAGTTTACAACTGGTATGTAATGTTGTTTTGACTGCATATTTAATAATGTAAATGTACCCTAAAGCCTATGGAACAGCTTCATATATGATAGACCTCCTTGGTCCTGTGGTCCTCCTCCAGTATTTCTTGTTGCTTCAGCCTCCTAATTCATCCCCTTCCTCAGCTCTATGAAAATGATCAGCTAAAAAGCCTTTACTTGCATTGAATTGCATATAACCTGCATGGAAAGACAACAGCTACCAATGCTATTTCAAGCTCCCATCATTTATGGGATGAAATGCAATCTATGCATTGTTGATGAGTGTGCTAACTTGGCAGGAAATTTGCTTGTCATTAATACCACTTTAATGGAATATTATCGATTAAGTAACTATATTGTTTCAGCATTTGGCAGCAGCATAATTTCTTTTAATAGTTTACAAAGTGCTTGCAATCGTCTGCACAGGGACAAATGGACATAATGTTACGGTCCGCTAGACTATATATTATTTTCAGAATATTCACTTTCAACTATGTGTGACCCCCGGCAGTACCACATTAACCTTGTACAAGCATTGCAGTCACAAGGAAAAGAGAATTACTAAAAGACTTTGTGCAAGTTAAGCTAAAGTGACAAAGTAATAAAACTGTGTCAGATTTCTGGCATTGATTCATGTGGTATCCTCTGTAAAGGTCTCTTCAATTATACAAGGGGGGCCATTTATATGGATACACCTAAATAAAATGAGAATGGTTGGTGATATCAACTTCCTGTTTGTGGCACATTAGTATTTGGGAGGGGAAAAACTTTTCCAGATGGGTGGTGACCGTGGTGGCCATTTTGAAGTCAGCCATTTTGGATCCAACTTAATATTTTTTCAATGGGAAGAGGGTCATGTGACACATCAAAGAGAATTTCATAAGAAAACCAATGGTGTGCTTGGTTCTGACGTATCTTTATTCTTTCATGAGTTATTTTCAAGTTCTTCTTTCTTTACAGCCATTGACATGTCGCAGAGGTTAACACATGAGGAGTGGATAGAAATTGTGTTGATGTCTGCTGAACGCATTACCCGGGTCATTACAGCAGATTTCAATGCAAGACATCCTACAAGACCACCCATCTCCCATGCTACAGTTAGCAAACTGCTTGCCAAATTTCGTGAAACAGGTTCAGTGTTGCATTTGCCACTGGATATCTGAAATTGCTACATGATGATGTGTTGCCCTCTTTATGCACAGATTCCTTTGAGTTTTTCCAACAAGATGGTGCATTACCACATTATGGGTGTCAGGTCCGAGCATTCCTACATGAACAGTTTCCTGGAAAGTTGATTGATCATCGTGGGCCAGTTGAATGGCCACCAAGGTCTCCCGATCTGACCCTCTTAGACTTTTATCTTTGGGTTTATCTGAAGGCAATTGTCTATGCTGTGAAGATACCAGATGTGCAGCATCTGACACAACGGATACTGGAAGCCTGTGCTAGCATTTCTTCTACAGTGTTGCTATCAGTGTGTCAAGAGTGGGAGAAGAGGGTTGCATTGACAATCCAACACAATGGGCAGCACTTTTAACACATTTTATAAGTGGTCATAAACTTGTAAATAATTCATGAAATAATAAAGTTACCGTACATTAAAACAAAGCACACCATTGTTTTTCTTATGAAATTCTCAATAAGTTTGATGTGTCACATGACCTTCCCATTGAAAAAAATAAAGTTTGATCCAAAATGGCCGATTTCAAAATGGCCACCATGGTCAACACCCACCTGGAAGTTTTCCCCCTTCCATATACTAATGTTCTACAAACAGGGAGTTGATATCATCAACCATTCCCAATCTTTTTAGGTGTATTCATATAAATGGCCCACCCTGTATATTACAAATTAAAACAAAAAAAAACAAGTGATGGTGTATATGCAAAGTGTTGACCAGGGTGTGTAGAAGTCCAATTAATTGCTGGATTGATGTAATGCCTTTTCATACTTGTTAACTATCATAGGTGCCTGTCACATTTCCTGCTCTTGCGATGTCTCCTCCTCTCACCTGACACCACCATATTCATTCTCCGGGTGGCACAAGTGACGAGGAATCGTTGAAAGCAGAATCTGTGGGTGGCTCTACCTCTGTCAAGACGCTGAGATTAGGGTAGCTAGGATCATCCATTCTGGCAGTATAGGTGTGTGTGCTGTCCAACTGTTGTAATCAGCACCCTTCTTCGGCCAGACGAACAGGCCCAAACCCTACTAAAGCTCCCTGCTGGTAGCTACCAGATGTAGTTCTTTCCTTCTTTGGTTTCCTGCTGCTTCACAGCTCATGCTTTGCCTGTCTATAGGTTTCTTGTTCTGACCTCTGCCTGTTTACTGACAAGTTTCCTGTCTTCTGTTTTTGCACCTTGTTTGCCCTCCTGTTTCTGACCTGGAAACCTAACCACTCCTGCCAGCCTGCACCATCGACTAGCAGCCTACACTATGGCCCATGTGTAAGTCCAGATCCTGTACAGGAGATAAATCTAAAAGACAGGGCAACCTCTGGAATCTGCTAAATGGAGTGAATAGTGCTAAGCATGTCTATGGTCACAGACTTGCTATCACATGCATCTTATATCAAGCCTGGAAGCTAATAGCTTCATATTGGAAAAATTCTAATCCCCCTGTCATTAAAGAGAATATGTCAGCTCATTTATGCCCCCCAAGTTATCACGGTCTGTCCCTGCTTTATAATACTAGTCTAATCATCCCTGTCTGAGCTCATAGTGTATTGGTAAAGGTGAAAAAAAAGCATTTATACACTTACATTTTCTTATCTAATGCACACACTACACCTTGGAGATGTAGACTGTCTGGCAGGTTAATAGTTAACATCTCAGCCAAATGTCAGAACATGCTGCTGGACCTGTGTGATATTACAACCATGTGACTACAATACGACTTCAGCCGGCTGCTCGCAGTGTTTTCTTGAACTGGTCTCCCTGAGATCAGTGAATACTTTGTTTTGTTGGTCTACTATTCATTGCTCCCACCTAGCCAGAATCCATACTCCACACTGATGAAGGGCAACACCCCAAAACAGCTGTCTGTGGATGGATACCTGGCCTTGGTATTCCCTTGTCATATTTGTCATATCTTTAAGCTTGTAAAGAGCTGGATATTGACTCAAAGGGACACTTAATATGGTGGTTATGGTGGTCTCCCTAAAGAGCCACCCCATGGCTAGGTCCTTCACTGGAGTGAGATCTGGCTAGTCCTGTGTTGAGACTCCTAAACTAGGCTCCACAGGGCTCTACTTGCATATTCAAAATTCCCAGGGGGCAATGCGCCTAGGAATTCACTGTGTTGAGCGCTTTAGCCGGCTGCTCGCGGTTTTTCTGAACTAGTCTCCATGAGATCAGTGAACACTTTGTTTTGTTGGTCTAGTAGGCATTGCTCCCACCTAGCCAGAATCCTACTCCACACTGATGAGGGGCAACACCCCGAAACAGCTGTCTGTAGATGGATACCTGGCCTTGGTATTCCCTTGTCATATCTTTAAGCTTGTAAAGAGCTGGATATTGACTCAAAGGGCCACTTAATATGGTGGTTATGGTGGTCTCCTCAAAGAGCCACCCCATGGCTAGGTCCTTCCCTAGAAGGAGATCTGGCTAGTCCTGTGTTGAGACTCCTAAACAAGGCTCCATGGACTCTATTTGCATATTCAAAATTCCCAGGGGACAATGCGCCTAGGAATTCACTGTGTTGAGCGCTTTAGCCAGCTGCCCGCAGTGTTTTCTTGAACTGGTCTCCCTGAGATCAGTGAATACGTTGTTTTGTATGTGACTACAATAGACGGAGCTAAGTCTTCATAATGATTTGGCTTGCTTAGCTCCACCCACTATGGTCACATGATCAGGACATTACACAGGTCCTTTTACACAGAGAGGTTGGCAGTGATTTAACTATTAACCTGCCAGAAAGACTAAGGGCCACGTCACACACACATATATCTGTGCAGATATTGTTTGCAGATCTCTGGTTGCAGTGAAATCATGGACATATTGTTCCATTTTGTGGCTGTATACAAATGGAGCAATGTGTCCATAATTTCACTGCAACCAGAGATCTGTGAACAATATCTGCACAGATATCTGTGTGTGTGACGTGGCCCTAAGTCCTTCAAGGTGTAGTCTGAATGCCTCATTTACATAAGAAAATGTAAATGTATAAATGCTTTTTTTCTACTTATAATATTACACTATGAGCTCAGACAGGGATGATTAGACTGGTATTATAAAGCTACAGGTGCAGACAGTGATAGCTGGTGGGCATAAACTAGCTGACAGGTTCCCTTTAAGGAGGTAATTGAAAAATTGAATAATACTCTGAGTCTAGAGAAATATGTATAAAAGAAAAGAAGGGCATATCAGAAATTCGAAGATATCTGGGCACCGCGGTTGGATAGTCAATTTTAGCTCCTTTAATCCTGACATGGTCCAAAAACCTCCTGGCTGGAACGCCCTAAAGGAAGTACTTTTCCTAGTGACTAGTCCATGGCTCTCTCTACAGGATGCTATACTTGTTTTGGTGTAAAATGCATCAACTGGTATTTTATACATGATGGTTTACATAGTGTTTTAAAGAATCCTGTGGACAGAGTGACTGGAGGAAAGTAATTATGTTGGGCTTTTACTGTATTTTATGCAAAAAAATGTTCAATAATAAAGTTATTTGATTTAATAAAAAGTACCGTATGTCCATGGTTGCCATTTTTAGAGCTGCCAGGTGACAACTAACAGAGTGATATTACCGTACCTCCCTGATACCATGGGATCTCTTCTGAACTTTCTGAGAACATCTCTGGTCATATTATCACAAACCGAATTACTGTGCTCCACATATATCTGTCCTCCATAGAAGAAAAATACTGGAAGAACATGTCACCTTTGCAATTGAATTATATGGATTAGCTGTATATATTGCTATGTTACACATATTTAAAGATGTTTATTTCAAACTGGATAACCCCTTTAAAGAGTAACTGTCATCAAAATTCACTTTTACTACATTTTTGGACCAACCATTAGAACATATATTATTTCAAGGTCAAAAGTACGGCAAAAAACATAAAATTGAAAACAACGCAGTAGATCAATTCATGGAATATCACTTTTGAGTCAAATTTCGTGAAGTTTCATGAATGTTCGAACATTTTGAGATTTGATTCAGGGTTTGCAAAAAAAATAAAATTATGCTGGGACCATTTTACACACTGTCGGAGCATCAGAGAGCGAGTTAACATCATTATGCATTGCTGCGCAGGCCTCCTCATGATGCCCTGCAACTGTGACATCTTATATGACATCTTGTACAGTGGTGGTCAGTACTTGGGTCATCAGCAGAGCACAGTTTTGTATGGCAGAGTCACTTTCCATTTCTAGAATTACTTTGCAAGTCTATCCCGTAAAGTGTAAGAACTTAAGATCAACAGGGTCCTTTCTTTCTGCTGTGGAATGTAAGCTCACATGGTCAGTGGGTCCTCTCTTTCTTTCTGCTGTGGAATGTAAGCTCACATGGTCAGTGGGGTCCTCTCTTTCTTTCTGCTGTAGAATGTAAGCTCACATGGTCAGCAGGGTCCACTTATTCTTTCTGCTGTGGAATGTAAGCTCACATGGTCAGTGGGTCCTCTCTTTCTCCCTCCTATAGAATGTAAGCTCACATGATCAACGGGGTCCTCTCTTTCTCCCTCCTATAGAATGTAAGCTCACATGATCAACGGGTCCTCTCTTTCTCCCTCCTATAGAATGTAAGCTCACATGGTCAGCAGGGTCCACTTATTCTTTCTGCTGTGGAATGTAAGCTCACATGGTCAGTGGGTCCTCTCTTTCTTTCTGCTGTGGAATGTAAGCTCACATGGTCAGTGGGGTCCTCTCTTTCTTTCTGCTGTAGAATGTAAGCTCACATGGTCAGCAGGGTCCACTTATTCTTTCTGCTGTGGAATGTAAGCTCACATGGTCAGTGGGTCCTCTCTTTCTCCCTCCTATAGAATGTAAGCTCACATGATCAACGGGGTCCTCTCTTTCTCCCTCCTATAGAATGTAAGCTCACATGATCAACGGGGTCCTCTCTTTCTCCCTCCTATAGAATGTAAGCTCACATGGTCAGCAGGGTCCACTTATTCTTTCTGCTGTGGAATGTAAGCTCACATGGTCAGTGGGGTCCTCTCTTTCCTTCTGCTGTAGAATGTAATCTCACATGGTCAGTGGATCCTCTCTTTCTCCCTCCTATAGAATGTAATCTCACATGGTCAGTGGATCCTCTCTTTCTCCCTCCTATAGAATGTAATCTCACATGGTCAGTGGATCCTCTCTTTCTCCCTCCTATAGAATGTAATCTCACATGGTCAGTGGATCCTCTCTTTCTCCCTCATATAGAATGTAGGCTTGTTCTTATGTTAACAGTGGCGTCTCTTTCTCTCTCTTATAGAGTATAAGCTCTTATGGTCAGCAGGTTTTGCTCTCTCTCTCCTCTCTTTTATGTATATTTTCTGAACAATTACAATCTTCCCAGGATTGAGATTCATGTAAATTTATTTGCT
>JARQOC010000005.1:397000045-397077925 GCA_033576535.1 Allobates femoralis
TGTGATGTAAGAAAAAAAGTTAATTTACAGCCAGTTCTTGGAGTTGATGTGAAAAAAAATGGGCAGATGTAAGGATTAGAGATATGTTTCCAAATAGAAAACAATTAATCATGTCTGTTTACCCATGAGCATGTTTTGGATTATTTATTTGAATACGCTTTGTATTATTCACAGCTTTATGTATATTCTCTGCCAGTTTCTTTTTTATCTTCCCATTGGCCCATGGGTTTATCTAGTAATTAAAGGGGTTTTCCCACAAAGTTGATGTTAATTAATAGATTTTGGAATAATAATAATTTCCACAATCATTTTTTTCGCAGCTGCATCTGCCGCAAGTGCCGAAACCGCAACTATACCGCACTTGCCGCACCTGCCGCAAGCCCCATAGACATAGCATGGGGCTTGCCGCAAGTGAACCGCAGTCGGGCGTTATGCGGTAATCGTGGCAGTTGCGGTTTTTTCACCGCCGCTGCCGCGATCAGCGCTTTAGCGCTGATGTAAAAGGGGCCTAAGGGAGATTCTTCCTTCTGACACCACTTACGGCAAATCTGACTAGTTTCCTGGATCAAGGCCAATTCACAGAATCTAGTACACATAACCAGTAATATTATATTTTTCAAGAAAGTCATACAGGACTTCCTTAAATTTTAGCAGTGAATCAATCATTGTGGCAGCAAGGTCATCGTTTTACTGCTCTTACAGTAAAGAATGTGCGCCTGTGACTATGATTAAACCTCCTTTTCTCCAGACGTAGAAGATGCCTTCTTGTTCATGTTGCAGACCCTGGTGTAAAAAGATCATTAGAAATGTCTCTGTACAGTCCCCTCATATATTTATACATTGTAATAGGATCACCCCTAAGGGTACCTTTACAAGTTGCAACATTGCATGCAATTTCACTTGCAACTTACTGGTTGCAGTGAAATCATGGACATATTGTTCCATTTGTACACAGCCACAAAATAGAACAATGTGTCCATGATTTCACTGCAACCAGCAAATTGCCAGTGAAATTGCATGCAAAATTGATGCATGTGACGGTACCTTTAGGGGCATAATTACAATAGTTGCAGTGGTTGCAATCGCACTCAGGCCCAGAGCCTAGGGGGCCCCAAACAACCTTTTCGCCTATAGTAAAGACTAATGCTATTGAAGATTTGCAATAATTAGGGGCCCCATTGGAACTTTTGCATTGGGGCCCATGAGCTTCAAGTTACGACACTTCCCCTATGCTTTCGTTTTTGCTAACTGAATAACCGCAAAATGAATAACCTGCTTTGGTATTGCAGACCTAGTCCTTTAATAACCTTTGTCGCTCTTCTCTGCACACGCTCTGGTTGAACTATGTCATTTTTATATTCCAGAGACCAAAATTTTACAACATAGTTTAAGTGTGGTCGCACTAGTGACTGGTATAAAGTGAAAACTATATTCTTCTAATGAGAATTTGTTTCTTTTATAATGCATCCCTTATTTTATTAGCCCTAGAAAGAGATAAAAAATTTGAGTTTGCCATCTACTCATACACCCAAGTCTTTTTCAGTGACAGTTTTACCCAGTGTTTCTCAGTTAAGTACATTATTATAAATGTTATTTCCTCTTCCCCAGTGTATGACCTTACATTTTACACATTAAACGTCAATTGCCATTTCTCAGCCCAAGCATCCAGTTTACATGAATCACTCTAAAATATACAGTCATATGAAAAAGTTTGGGCACCCCTCTTAATCTTACTCATTTTTTTTGTTTACAATTGTTTTTTTTGCAACAGCTATTTCAGTGTGATATATGTAATAACTGATGGACACAGTAATATTTCAGGTTTGAAATGAGGTTTATTGTACTAACCAAAAATGTGAAATATGGATTATTTCAAAATTTGACATGTGCAAAAGTATGGGCACCCTTCTGATTTTCATGATTTGAATACTCCTAACTACTTTTTACTGACTTACTGAAGCACTAAATTGGTTTGGTAACCTCATTGAGCTTTGTACTTCATAGCCCGGTGTATCCAATCATGAGAAAAGCTATTTCAGGTGTCCACTTGCAAGTTTTTCTTCTAGTTGCATCTTCTCTGAGGAGTGGCATCATGGGCTCCTCAAAACAGCTCTCAAATGATCTGAAAAAAAAAAGATTGTTCAACATAGTTGTTCAGGTGAAGGATACAAAAAGTTGTCTCAGAGATTTAACCTGTCAGTTTCCACTATGAGGAACATAGTAAAGAAATGGAAGACCACAGGGACAGTTGTTGTAAAGGCCAGAAGTGGCAGGCCAACAAAAATATCAGAAAGGCAGAGAAGTAGAATGGTGAGAACAGTCAAGAACAATCCACAGACCACCTCCAAAGACCTGCAGCATCATCTTGCTGCAGATGGTGTCACTGTGCATCGGTCAACAATACAGCGCACACTGCACAAGGAGAAGCTGTATGGGAGAGTGATGCGAAAGTAGTCATTTCTGCATGCACGCCACAAACAGAGTCGCCTGAGGTATGCAAAAGCACATTTAGACAAGCCAGTTTCATTTTGGAAGAAGGTCCTGTGGACTGATGAAACAAAGATTGAGTTGTTTGGTCATACAACAAGGCGTTATGCATGGTGCCACAAAAACACAGCATTCCAAGAAAAACACTTGCTACCCACTGTCAAATTTGGGGGAGGGTCCATCATGCTTTGGGGCTGTGTGGCCAATGACGGCACCGGGAATCTAGTTAAGTTGAGGGTTGCATGGATTCCACTCAGTATCAGCAGATTCTTGAGAATAATGTTCAAGAATCAGTGTCAAAGTTGAAGTTACGCTGGGGATGGATCTTTCAGCAAGACAATGATCCAAAACACCGCTCCCAATCTACTCAGGCATTCATGCAGAGGAACAATTACAATGTTCTGGAATGGCCATCCCAGTTCCCAGACCTGAATATCATTGAACATCTGTGGGATGTTTTGAAGCGGTCTGTCAATGGTCGGCGACCATCAAACTTAACTGAACTGGAATTGTTTTGTAAAGAGGAATGGTCAAAAATACCTTCATCCAGGAACTCATTAACAGCTACAGGAAGCGACTAGAGGCTGTTATTTTTGCAAAAGGCGGATCTACTAAATATTAATGTCACTTTTCTGCTGAGGTGCCCATACTTTTGCAACTGTCAAATTTTGAAATAATGCATATTTCACATTTTCGGTTAGTACAATAAACCATTTCAAACCTGAAATATTACTTTGTCCATCAGTTATTACATATATCACACTGAAATAGCTGTTGCAAAAAACAATTTTAAACAAAAAAAAATGAGTAAGATTAAGAGGGGTGCCCAAAGTTTTTCATATGACTGTAAAATTGTCCTGCTGTGTATTGATTACCCTGCAGAGTTTAGTTTCATCTGCAAACATTGAAATTCTACGTATGCCCCCTACAAGGTAATTATTATGTTAAGAAGATGGCCAATGCTGACCCTGTGCCAAGATGAATATTTCTGAAATGAAGGTAGTCTAAAGCGTAAAGCTGTAATAGATAGTGAGAAGATGGAGCCTTAAAAGTGAAAAGTATCAAAACACATTTTTACCCTTTTGCTCGTCAGTGTATCAGATTATCTCAGCACAGGAAATTTTTTTAAACATATCTGATTGTGCAAATTATTATTCCAAGATCTATTGATTAAAATTAACTTTGATTGTGGGGCAACCACTTTACAGTTTACTAGGAACACTTTTTTTCCTGGTTATTAATGCATTCTCCGATTTTATGTTGCAGAAAGGAATGTATTCTGGTTTTCTGTGGGATACAACAGCTGGCATTGAACTGAAGAACGTTAGTTTACATGAAGCCCATCAAACCAATGGCAATGGCAAGCACTCGTATTCACTACCGTACATTGCACATTTCAAGGTAAGAGAACACTGCTACTAATGAATTTCAGATACCACAGTATGATGGAGTTGTACAAAGTTCTAAGACTTTATCTAAAAAGATTATTAACCTGAATGCTTACCATTAAGTTAAATTAACTAATTAGGAAACTGCAGTAAATTGTGCCTTCTACGGGTTAACAGCAGAAAACAGGTGCCATTGTAAGGAGATGGACTGGTTGCTGTCTCATTCCTTGTCTTGAAGACACCAATTGTGTAATAGTAATGCCACATGGCTTGTGTCCTGTGTGTCTTTGTAAATAATATGAATTATGATGTAATGTGTAATCAACTGGAAGATTATGTGTGGTTGCCAGACTGCAGGACAGGAAGTAGTTATAAGTGTTGGTCCCAGCGCCCAATGGGAGAAGTAAGTTGATCGGGAGAGAGATGGTTTTATTCGGGAATATCAGTTAAAGCTGGTTTACACGTGTCGACATCATTAACGATGTTGCTGCAACTTGTGACGTTGCAGCGACCTCATAGCGATGTCGCTACATGTGACATCCTGCAACGATCAGCGATCAGCTCACTGATCATTGCGGAATGGCCAGGGCCATTTTTCGATTGTTGGTCTCCCGCTGGGCGGCCAGCATCGGCGTGTGTGACAGCGGGAGACCAACGATCAACGACCTCCCGGCCAATGCCCAGCGTCGCAAAGTACACGCTGGGACATGGTAACCAGGGTAAACATCGGGTAACTAAGTGCAGCGCTATGTTTAGTTACCCGATGCATACCCTGGTTACCAGCGTTCTTGCTGGTCGCTGGTGAGTCTGCCTGTGTGATAGCTCACCAGCGATCATATAGTGATGTCCCAACAATCCCGATCGTTTGTCGGATCGCTGGGACATCGCAGCATGTAACCCGGCTTTAAGTTTAGACCGAGTGTGTGACAGGAGCACACATATAGTTTGAAGGTTATCAAGGCCACATGCAGTGGGTGATTGTGGCAAGAAAATGAGAAAGGATACTAGAGCTGAGATACTGTGATCCTAAAGTGGAGACCTAGAAACAACTATAGAGAGGAAAAAAGCTCAATATAGGGCTTATCCTAATAACACAGAAAAATTGAGACAGATGTCACTGCTCACCTGGGTTAGTTGCATGACACACAACTAGTTTTGAAGCATATAAGACAGATTGTGGATCCTGCGGCAGCTATGTGTGTACGGCAGCGCGGATCATACACATATTGTCCCCATGGGATCGTTTTCTGAAGTGGAGACCGAGACACAGAGTGCAGGACTTCATCTAGTTTAGAGACTGACCATCCAACAGAGGAGCTCCCAGGCAGAAGGGTCCTAAGGATGGAACTTTAGCAACAAGGCTGCAAGCTACTTACAGCTTAAGGGTAACAGGCCGAGATGAACTGATGTGTTAATTAGCGGACCTTCCCAGTCAGTCACCCACAGGGGGTGAGAGTGGAGTGCAAGGTTCTATTCTGGCTCTACTGGCATTCCCCTCACCCCCTCTTAGACGAGGAGACTAGATGTTGTTTCCTAAGCATCTGGGAGCACAAGGCTTTACTCTGGCCATAGTGGCAAACCCCTTATCCCCTCCTCTGCAAAGAGATTAAACTTGGAGCCGTGCAAAATGGGAAAGTGGCTATCATAAATTGTACTGTTGCGCTAGGCTGGGTTGTGGTGAGAGTAGCAGTACCAGTAAGAATGGAAACAATCCAGCTGGAATGGACAGTGTGTCTGTATATGCTCTGTATACCTAAATGTGTTGGAACTTATGTGCTCGCTATCTCCTGTATACAGTTGATAATGAAGGTAAGTAAAGTATTATCGTTTGAAGAAAACTGATGGCCCAGGACAGTCGAAGCCAACAGCAGTATATGGCCTATGAAGCCATATCACCCCCACCTCATAAGTCCACACACCCAGCAAAAAGCGTGTCTTCCATATAGTGTGCCAGGGAACCAGGAATTAAAACCTCGCCCCTAACAGCACCACGCTACACCATCTAGAGCGATAGTGCTATCTTATCATTGTTTATATATGTACATATATTTATATATTTGCTTTGATTTATTCATGTTTTGATGCTCTGGATGCTTCAGTGTTGAGCATATAAAAAAGACATAATAGTGAGCAGTTAAAATATAGATATGACCCTGCTGGTACCCTTTAAGATATCAACTTGGCTTCTTATGTGCAAAGTAAGAGTCAAATTTAGGAAGTTCTGGTGATTAATATTTAATTATGTTTTGTTCTACAATTAAAATGAAAGATTTCATTCTGTAGATATCGCTTCCTGTTGCAACACAACTGCATCCTGTCGATGGGATGTTGATAAGAGAAATATCAGAAGTATGAAATATGGAAGATACTTTTATGTTTTATTACTGTAACATTTTGTGGCATTACTTGAATGAACAAACAACTGGTATAGGCACATACTTTGTGTTTCCAGTTTCTTTACTTGTAGGCTTAGATAGCTGTTGGACAAACGGTCATTTGGTTGATGGCTTTCTCTATCAACAACCCCATACACAGGAGCTCTCACCTATGCTTAGGATTGCTGTGCTCTTTATGAGTAAGCCGCTGCTAGACTTTTTCGGCAGTGGCTTATGTCCTGGATAACAAAATGTTTGCCATTGAAAATACAACAAGCTGTATCATTTTCTTATCCAATATCATCCGTTGGGTAAAAGTCTAGAGGCCTCCACACATATTAGACTTCCAGTTGAAGGGAGTGTATAGCCATTACAAGTAAAATTTATATGCATGTTATTAAAAAGCTTTCTGCTGGCCCACTGCGAACCCCCTAAAAAACTTACCTATAAACTGTGTTTAAAATCCTGTGATTTGGTTACCTATCTTTAGTCCATCCTGCCACCATTCTCTATGAAAAAAAAAATCGCTTGATATGAGCTCCGGCTACAAACCGACAAATCAAGCATTACTGTAAAATCGCTTGATTGCACGCAGCGATGCACAAACGATATCGCTTAAGTGTCAAAAAGCAGATTGCTTAAGCGATATCGTGCATTAAATTGATGCGTGTGATGGCCGCCTGAGAGCATAGCAGACACATGGGCAGTTTTGGCATTTTTAAATTATATATTTTTTTGGAAATGCATTTTAAAATTTTGCGTTTGTGTTTGCATGCGTAAAATATTAACAAAGATACTCTTGTGAGAGACATAACTGATGAAGAAAAAAATTCTAAACTTTTGCTTTTGTTCTTAACTAAAGTTGTACTTCATTAGAAAAAAAATGTAAAAAAATCTAAAGATGTCAGGAAAAAAAACATTCATATTTGGATCACTTGATATGGAATGACCCACACACAGAGAGACCGAGTAAAGACTGCATTGAGAGACACAGAGTACACAGACTGCAGAATGCGACACACACATGAAACGAGTAAAGACTGCATGAGAGACACAGAGTACACAGACTGCAAATGACACACACATAGAGACAGAGTACAGACTGCATTGAAGACAGACAGACATTTTCAAAGCTTGTATACTTACATCCAAGCTTGTATACTTACATCCAAGCTTGTATACTTACATCCAAGCTTGTATACTTACATCCAAGCTGTATCTTTCATCAGCGTCTAAAAAGAGCTCCTCAGTCCTGGACTTGCAGTTTCCACCCACCTTTATGGAGCTGGGATTTGGGAGGGGCTGAAATCACTTCCTGGACATGCGCAGTCAGAAATCCTTATGCGCATCGAACACATCCATGTGAATGTCCATGCGTACCCATGCGTTCCCATAAAGAATCATGCGTCGTTTTGATGCACTCATCTGCACGCAGATGCCTGCGGATTTTTTGAGACCTCAAAAAATGCAACATGTTGCATTTGGCAGCCACCTCGGTACACAATGTTAAGTATAGGGGCACAAGATGTATGTGGATGCCAGGACAAAAGAACGGATGCCTAGGCAACACACACAAACACAATGTGAAACCGGCCTTATAATATATCTCATAAGAAAAAAATGCTTGTTGCTCCTCCTGGATTATCTTTCTTTTGCAATTTATGGGTAAAATCTGTTTCTAATGAAGACAGATTTTTCCATTACTTACTGAGAAAGGAGAAGACAGTTAGTACCAGCGCTATGGAGTTGGTGAGCCAAACAACTCCCGACTCCTCAATTTCCATGACTCTGACTAACTCCATCAAAATGGACATCGATCTACAACTCCAACTCCACAGCCCTGGTTGGTACTTACAAAAATTCTATGGCTGGAGAAGGTAGAGGCAGCCTCATTCTGATGCACGTTTTTCTGCAGTGACCGTTCTAGCTCTACATAGAACTTTATAAGCACCAACTGTTATCTGTTATCTCAGTAATGAGAAAATCTTTATTTATTGAAGACAGATTTTACCAGTGTATTGAGACTTCTGAGAATGAACGATCAGCACTAGGGAGAAAGAAGCAGATTTCTCCAATAAGATATATTACAAACTTTCTTATTTTCACTGTTCCATTGATTTATGAATAAAATAAATTAAAATGATGGTTACTCTTTAATGTTAGTATTGGCTAATGATTATTTTTATCTTAACTTTTTGCAGCGTATATCCATATTGAGCAGGCGGACAGCACAGATCTTTTTGTCTTTATTCTATTTACTACTTGTCATTGATGTAATATTTTACTGCTGATCTATTGGCTTAATGTTTTTTCTCCATTACATAGGTTGGAACGAGTGATGTCACCTTGGTGAACATTCATCTCCGCCCTCCCTCACATGAAGGTGGAAAACAGCACAGTGACAGCCACAAATCATCCACCTTTGGACAAACACTGCAGGAGACCCTGAAAGGTATGCCGCACAGCAAGGTCCACGCTACCTGGACATGATGTAGCCTGTCACAGTCATTCCTGGAATGATTACTGGCAGCTTAAGCTTGAATGTTATCACTGGCTGTAGAAAAATCAATCAATATAGTCAGGAGCCTGAATTTACTAAATTACTTATTTCTGTGCATATACAAGTGCATCTCAATGAATTAGAATATCATCAAAAAGTTCATTTATTTCAGAAATACAATACATAAAGTGAAACGCATATATTATATAGTGTCATTACAGACAGAGTAATCTATTTCAAGTGTTTATTTCTGTTAATGTTGATGATTATGGCTTACAGCCAATGAAAAACCAAAGGTCATTATCTCAGAAAATGAAAGCAGGGAGGATGAATGAGATAACATATTACCTAAATAGGTATCAGAGGCTTCACTTTGTGCGGTTGTGAGAGTCACAACCACTATAAAAGCATATCACAGCTGCTGCAGTCCCCATCGTGGTGCGCATAGAGTACGGAGGATGAAGGGATAAAACCATGCTGCCATATTCCACAAGATATCAAAGCAAAGAGTGAATACAATATTGATTTATTAGTCAATTATCGTTTCAGTGCTCCCTGACCCCGTCCACAACACAAATCAATATCATTTTGCCATGATTGAGGGCGTTTCAGGGAGTCCTAAAACGCGTTGACTGATAAATCAATAATATATTCACCTTTTGATGCCTCGTGGAATACGGCATTGCAGTTTTTAACCCTTCATCCTCCCTACTTTAATCTTCTGAGATAATGACCTTTTGGTTTTCATTGACTGTAAGCCATAACCACCAACATTTACAGAAATAAACACTTGAAATAGATCACTCTGTTTGTACTGACTTTATGTATTATTGTCACGATGATCTCTCTTACCTGGAAGGCTTGTGACTGATTTTGGACCTCTGTCTTGTGTCTGTATTGAGACTTCATATTAAACGTGTTTCTTTCCTTTGGCAGTTGAGGAGTTAATGTCAGTCTCTGCTGCTAGTAAGCTAGCTAGTTCTTGTCCAGGTGTGGCCGCTCTGCGATTACTCCCATTCCCATTATATGATCACATGGCTCTAGCATGCTTTGTTGGAAATTGAACAATCCTAGCCAAACTTCCTAAGAAGTAGGAGGTTTTCTGGACAGCTGACTACTGCTAAGCCGTATGCTGCCAAGGAGCTAGGCAACAGGCGTGAAGCTGCCTTGTTGCTCCTTTGTATGTCTCCCCTTCCCTTTTATTGAATTATTGCAGTGTTTTGGACTAGTGTTCTCGCTGGCCATTCCCTATTAGGGGCTAACATCAGGACCAGCGAGGGCCTAGGTATCCTGTTCGGTGAAAAGTTGAAAGAACTTGTATAGGATGGTAGGGAGATCAAGGCACAGCCGCACGTGAGTGCAGGTGGTTACCTCTCCCCGTTCCCTATGAGCAGGGCCCTCCGGTGTGTTTATTCCCCCAGTGTTGTTACTCTCTCTGTTGTTTTGTGTTGTGCACCGGATGTCGTTATCCTGTGCGTCACTGTCACACATGGTAGCCAAACATCCCCCTTAGTCCAAGTGTGGCAACTATATGCGTTTCACTTTTTGTATTGAATTACTAAAATAAGTTAAGTTTTTGATGATATTCTAATTCATTGAGATGCAACCTGTAATTGTAATTTCCTCGTAGGACCTCAGATGTCAGGTCATTGGGACGTTTCAATTTACATTACATTAAGCGAGTTCAGATTAAAACATAAAACAAGGTAAAAGAAAAATGAAAAACACGCACACTCCGTTAAACTTTATTGTGAACATTAGTGTTCCTGATAAAGTTCTTAATCTGCACATTAATTGCGTTCTGTATGTGCCCGGTACCCAGACTTACAGCACCACTTCCAGGGGTATATGAAGCATTTGACTTCCAGTCATAGGGTTGGCACTCGCACTTATTTAGTCACCGCTCAGTGTGTAACCACTTCTCCCCTCACTGACTGACAGCTGGCTCAAATTGGACAAGACAGTGTCGCGGGCACAGATACAGGCGTAGGCCTATTTATACAATTACATTTCCTTATGTAATGAAGCAGTCAGTCTCCAGCTTGGAAGACGGAGACTGTTTGGCAGGTTAATAGTTAACATTTCAGCCTAATGTTAGAACATGTTGGGAGACCTGATGTGATGTCATAACCATGTGACTACAATAGGCGGAGCTAAGTCCCTATAACATAATATGAGTTTGCTCACTTAGCTCCGCCCACTATAGTCACATGATCATTGCATCACACAGGTCCTTTAGCCATGCAAGTTAATAGTGAGTTAACTATTATCCTGCCAGACAGTCTTCCTCCTCCAAGGTGTAGACTAAAATGTAAGTGTATAAATGCTTTTTTTTCACCTTTTACATCACACTATGAGCTCAGACAGGGATGATTAGAATAGTATTATGAAGCTGCAGGTACAGACCGTGATAACTGGTGGGCATAAACCAGCTGACAGGTTCCCTTTAAGAGCTCATAGGGGCAATTCATACCAAAAGGGACCTATAACTCCCAGCATGACAAAGGATCTGCAGGACATGCTGGGAGTTATTGTACTCCCTTGGTATGAATTGCACCTATGAGATCTTAAAGCAGCAACGCCAATGTTTTCTCTTCAGCACTGGAGTGGCGCTTTTATTGTACGTATAAGAACCAGAGGAGAGAGTTTACATTTAAAGTGCCACTCCAGTGCTGAAAACACTGGAGTGCTGCTTTAAGATCTCATAGGTGCAATTCATATCAAGGGAGAACTAAAACTCCCAGCATGACCTGCAGATCCTTTGTCATGCTGGGAGTTATAGTTCACCACAGGAGTGGTAGAAAGCCTGTATGTACAGTTTTTTGTTGACACTTAGAATTCATTCTAATGTTTTACACTTACATTAACTGCTGCTATCACTTTGATCCATCATCCTGCAGCCACGGTATAGCACTTCTCTATTGCAGGACCTGAGATGAGGTAATGAAGAGATCGGGCAGGAGCATTACTTGTAATGAAGTGGGGAGGGCTCTGGGCTGTCATGTGATACTCCAGCCCCGTCCCCTTCATTACCTCATCACAGGTCCTGCTAAGAGGCAAATGCTGTATCGTGCCTGCAGGATGACGATCACAGTGACAGCAGCACTTCATGTGAGCACACGCTGTGCTCCAGAGGTATTCTGGCACCTCTGCAGCGATCCCAGCTCTGCCTGCTCTCCCGAGCACAGTGGACTCCCGATCTCCCCAGCACTGCCGGATCCAGCACTGGGGAAACCATGTGGTGCCGATACTTAGAGTTAAGGAATATTCATTAGCCACTTCCCTCCGCTGCTCTGTGCTGTGCTCCGCTGTGTTTTTATTCATTCTTTATTCACTACTGCAACTCTCTACAGATTGGTCTCCTTCTAACCAAAAGTCCTCTTCGGTCCATCCTGAATCAGCCAGGATTGTATTTCTATCCAGCTGCTTCACCCGATGCCTCCACCTTGTGCCAGTTATTGGCTTGGTTACCCATTTGCTACAGAATACACAACAAACCTATCTTACCCACAAAGTGCTCCATCATACATCTCCTTCCTTATCTCTGTGTCTCACCTACGTGTGCTCTCCATTCTGCAACTGATCTAAGGCTGCTTTCACATCAGCGTTTTACGCTGATTGCGGCAGTTGCGGTGAAAAAACGCAACTGCCGCGATTACCGCATAACGGCCGCACTTGCGGTTCACTTGCGGCAGGCCCCATACAATGTCTATGGGGCTTGCAGCAGGTGCGGCAAGTGCGGTTTCGGCACTTGCCGCAGGTGTGGCCACGAAAAAAACGCGGCATACAACGTTATTTTCGCGGCCGCACCTGCCGTAAGTGCCAAAACCGCACTTGCCGCAGACTTACCGCAAGCCCCATAGATATTGTATGGGGCTTGCCGCAAGTGTGCCGCGTTCGCGGCTATTATGCGGTAATTGCAGCAGTTGTGTTTTTTCCACCGCAACTGCCGCGATCAGCGAAGAACGCTGATGTGTAAGGACCCTAAGACTAACATCCTACATAAAAAAAACCTCGTACCTCCATCTTCAACACTTTTGTCGTGCTGCACCAGTTTTCTGGAATGCACTACCGCAGATGATTCAACTACTACCTAGCTCCCACATTTTTAAGCATGCTTTAAAAACACATCTTTTTAGACAAGCCTATCATCTGACTAATCTAATGCTTTCCTGTTCACGTTTTTAAATTTTCCTCAGTATCTAGTCCTCCTATTTATCTCTCTCTACATCCTCCATGCACCTAATAGCACTTGGTAACTGTACTTAGACAGACATTTGCTGGTGACTGTATCATGCAGCTTCTTTGAAATGACCTTTCTATTATAATGATGGCAGGACCAAAGATGACCAGCACATCCTACCTAGTGTGCCTCCCAGGGCTAACGTTAAGGGGGTAGACTTGGCAATTGTCAGGTATCCCACTCTCTCAGGGGCCCCCAGTGTCTACAGCAGGCGCTACACTGATAAAAGCATTAAAACAATTAAAAAAACATAAAAAATATACAAATTTGGTATTGCTGCATTTGTAAAAGTCTTACCTATCAAAATATAAAGTAGATAGATCTGATCGGTAGACGGCGTAATGAAAAAAAAATTAAAACTTCAAAATTATGTTTTTTTGGGTATTGCAACATTACACTAAAAGGCAATCAAAATATTGCATCTACTTAAATATAGTGTCAGTAAACATGTCTGTTCAGGGCGTAAAAAATAAACCATCACTTAGGCTAGGGTCACACTTGGCATGAGTTTTTTTCGTGCCTTAAAAAAAAGCATGCTTTTTTCATTTCTGCATGCGTTTTTCATTTCTGCATGCGTTTTGTAAGGTGTCTGATGGCACCCTGCGTTTTTGCATGCGTTTTTTAAATCAGCACCCAAAAAAAATTCATGCACCATTTTTTGGTGCTGTTTTAAAAACGCATGCGTTTTTTTAACATGGGCCCCTATGGAAAACGCATGCGTTTTTGGATGGTACTAATGTACCATGCGTTTTTGCATGGGTTTTTGAAGGCAGCTACTCACATAAGTGCAAAAACTCATGCCAAAAACGCAAGGCACTTTAGACATGCGTTTTTGTTATTAAGGCATGCATTTTTGCTATTAGTGCATGCGTTTTTTTTACATGGGGGCCTATGGGTGCGTTCTGACATGCTTTTTTAAAAACGCAGGTCTCCAAAAAAGCATGAAAAAAACGCAAGCGTGACCCTAGCCTTAGCAACAGATCCCAAAAATCAAAACATTACAGGTTTCAGAAAATAGGAAGAAAAGCTACATTTTTTATTTTATTTTTTTAAACAAATTTCAGAATTTTTTTTCACCTCCTAAATACAAAAAAACTATGCATGTTTCATACCTTTGTACTGATCAGGGGCGGGCTGGCCCGGGTGCCTGGGGGGCAACTGCCCTCCGGGCCGCCGGTATGTGACACAGTTCAGGGCCGCCCGGTACTGCTGGTGGGACCGCCCGGGCTTCATCGCAGCAAGGGCTGCGTTGTCCAGGCAACCGGCGCGGGACGCCGGGTGCGATTAAGCGGCGCCACTGGCACTGACTGTGTTGTCAGTGCTAGCGGGCGGCCGTCTGTCGGCTCGGCGCGGCCGCCCGCAGCCGCCGCACTCACCGCTAAGAAGAGCTCTCGGCTCTGCACTGGGCTGCCTGCGCCACCGCGGGGCCGGTCCGGGCTTCCGGCAGCAACCGGGTGCGTTGTCATGGCACCCGGCCGGGCTGCCTGGCCTGCGGGATGCAGGGAGAGAAGGTGCCTGCACCACTGCGCCAGGGAGGAGGGAGGGATCAGACATCAGAGCGGTGTGTAGTAGCCTGCGTGCTACGTCAGCACGCAGGCACTGCAGACAGTGAACCTTGTCACCAGTCCCTCCAGAGCGGAGCACAAAATGTGACGGCCGCCATACTGTTTAAAATTTGATTGTGCTGCTGCTCTGCTGTCTGCTCTGCTGTCTGCTCTGCTGTTGCCTGCCGCCGGTGAGCCAGACTGGAGCCTGGTGGTGGCAGCCAGGTGGCCCCACAGGCAGTGCCGTCCGTTGGATTGACTGAGGACTGGAGCCGGAGCGGAGGCCAGCCAGGCCAGTCTGAGTCCCCCCACTACCTCCCTGCCTGCTGCTGCAAAGACAAGTAGTGAGCTGCTGCCTGCTGCACTACTGCTGCCTGCCTCGTGCCTCGCCTGAGTCGCCTCGCCTGTGTAAATGTAAGTGAACTGCATGTGTGTGTGTGACTCTGAGTTTGTTGTCCTGCTGCTGCTTAGGGTGCGTTCACACCACGATTTTTAGGGAGCCGATGCTGTCTGATATAAATCGGACAGCATCGGCTCCCTTCTGTTGCCTGGAATCGGGTGCCAAATAGGCACCCGATTCCGGGCTGCAAAAAAAGATAAAAAAAAAAAAGTTTATTCTCACCTCTCCCCGAGCCCCCGCCGTCAACCGCCATCTTCCTCTAGGTGGCTCCCGCAGGCTGCCAGTGTCAGCAGAGGTGTACCTCTGCTGTACACAGGACCTGCGGTGATGTCACAGTCACGTGACCGCGGGTTCACCATGACTGTGACATCACCGCAGGTCCTGAACAGCAGAGGTACACCTCTGCTGACACCGGCAGCTTGCGGGAGCCACCGGGAACCTAGAGGAAGATGGCGGTTGACGGCGGGGGCTCGGGGAGAGGTGAGAATAAACTTTTTTTTTTTTTCTTTTTAACCCTTGTGCTCCCAGGAGCAGTTTTACTGTACTGAGCATGCTCAGTACAGTAAAATGGGGTCCGAGGAGACGAGATGTTTCCTCGGACCCTTCTCCATAGGGCCCCATGTTAGGGATCGAGTCAGATCGGATGTGCACTAAATGCCATCCGATTTGGTCCGATCCGAGTCTGTCAGATTTTGTAATCGGATGAAAAAATCGTTGCAAGCAACGATTTTTTTCTCCTGAGAAAAATCGGCCAAAATCGGGCAGAATCGGATCGAACCAAATCGGATGGCATTTAGTGCACATCCGATTCGGTCCGATCCCCATAGGGATGCATGGGGTCCGAAAATCGGTCCGATGCTGTCCGATTTTTTTCGGACAGCATCGGAAATGCAAAAATCGTGGTGTGAAAGCACCCTTACATGTAAATGTAAGGCTGGGTTCACATTTGCAGATTCCTCCGCAGCGTTCTGCGGAGGACATCTGCAAGGAGCCGGCAGCCTTATCTTTTATAATGGGCCGCACAGTGTCTACAGATGCTTGCAGACCGCCGTGCGCTCCCGTTGCCCGACATGAGTGACCTGTGTGTCGCGTTCCCGGTGCGGATGAGAGTGTGTGATCTGTGCGCATGTCAGGCTCCGCATGCGCTCAGATCACTCATGACGGGCAATGGGCGCTCTGCAAGCATCTGCAGGCACCATGCGTCACATTAGAAATGATAAGGCTGCGGTCTTTGCTTTAATGTTAGTACCAGGCTTGGGGAGCAACTACAGGGAGGAGGGAGCGCAGCATCGGGATTGTGGAGCAAAAGACACAAGCGGGGAAACCTGCGGTAAGAAGAGGACTTCTCCGCCGGCTTTCCTGCTTTGTGCTTCGCTCCCCGATCCCTGATGCACCCTCCTCGCTCCTGGAGCTGCTCCCCCCGGCACGGTCCTAACTTTGTATCAGGCAGGGAGGCGGTGGGGGGAGCGATGAGTGGCCATCATTGAGCAGGGTGCGCAGTACAGAGCAGGAGAGCTGGCGGTGAAGTGTCACCGCTGGCTTTCCCGCCGGTTATTTCAAATGATCAGCTGATGCACATCAACTGTTCATTACAAGTAGCCGCGGCGGCGGTGCTGTCAGGGAAAGGTTCATGTGAGTTAATGCTGCATGAACTCACATGCACTTTACCACGCCTGTGTGCTGAACAGCTCAGCTACATCTCTGGTAGAGCTTCTGTACCAGAGATGTAGCTGAGCTAAAGAAGAAAAGCTGATTGGACTACGTCGGACTGAAGAATTTTTTTTTAATAAAGATGGAGTCTAAATGTTGTTTTGTTATTTTTTCTAATAAAGAAATTTTTCTATGTGTTGTGTTTTTTTTTTTTTTTTTAAACTTTACTAGAAATTCATGGCGGTCATGTCTAATATTGGCGTTACCCCATGAATTTTGGGCTTAGGGCCAGCTGATAACACAAAGCTGGCCCTAACCCCTTTATTACCCAGTGAGCCACCGCACCAGGGCCCTGGATGAGCTGGATACAGTGCCAGGAGATGGCGATTCTCTGAACGCACCATCTTCTGGGGCGGCTGCGGGCTGCAATTTGCAGCGGGGGGTGCCCAGAAAGCTTGGGCCTCCCTGCGCTGCGGATTCCAGCCCCCAGCTGCTTAGCTGTACCTGGCTGGACATAGAAATAGCGCGAAGCCCCACGTATTTTTTTGTTTCTAATTTCATGAAATTCATGAAATAATGAAAAAGAAAAAAAGCTTCCTTCTATTTCTGTTTCCAGGCAGGTACAAATAAGCACCTGGGGGTTGGAGGCAGCCCGTTCCTGCCTGCTGTACCTGGCTAGACACAAAAATATGGCGAAGCCCACGTCAAATTTTTTTGGGAAAAATTCATCAAAAAAAATTCCATTTAGGGACTGCATCTTTATTAACCTCTCGAGGCCGGAGTGCTGCGGCATTGTAAGGGGGTTAACTCAGGTCACCCGAGGACAGCTCAGGTCATGGTACCTGAACAGTCCTCAGGTGACCTGAGTTTACCCCCTTGCAATGCTGCGCTATGGCCTCGAGGGGTTAATAAAGATGCAGTCCCTAAATGTATTTTTTTAATGAAATTTTCCCAAAAAAATTGGATGTGGGCTTCGCCGTCTTTTTGTGTGCAACCAGGTACAGCAGGCAGGAACGGGCTGCCTCCAACCCCCAGGTGCTTATTTGTACCTGCTTGGAAACAGAAATAGAAGGAAGCCCCCCCCTTTTTTTTTTTTATTCATGAATTAAATAAAAAAAAAATGTTGGGCTTCGCGCTATTCCTATGTCCAGACCAGCCAGGTACAAGTAGGCAGCTGGGGGATGGAATCCGCAGCGCAGGGAGGCCCAAGCTTTGACCCCCCCCCCGCTGTAAATTGCAGTCCGCAGCCACCCCAGAAAATGGCATGTTCATTGAAGAGCCATCTTCTGGCGCTGAACCCAGCTCATCCAGGGCCCTGGTGCGGTGGCTCACTGGGTAATAAAGGGGTTAGTGCCAGCTTTGTGTTATCAGCTGGCCCTAATCCCTAAATTCATGGGGTCACGCCATTATTACACATGACCGCCCAATCCGCCATGAATTTCTATTAAAGTTTAAAAAAAAAAAAAAAAAACACAACAGATAGAAAAATGTCTTAATTTGAAAAAAATAAGAAAATATTTAGATTACATCCGTATTAAAAAAAATTTCTTCTGTCCGATAAGTTTTTTCTTTTCTTTAGCTCAGCCACATCTCTGGTAGAGAAGCTCTAGCAGAGATGTAGCAAAGCTGTTCAGCACCTGGGCGTGGGAAAGTTCTTGTGAGTTCATGCTGCAAAAACTCACATGAACCTTTCACTGACAGCACCGCGGCTACTTCAAATGAACAGCTAATCTTGTCTGCGCGCACCCATTTACAGCCATATGTGATTTGTATGCTCGCGTATGCCGGCGTACAAATCACACACTCTGTCCGCACCACAAATGCAACTTGTTGAGTCTCTGTTGCAGACGAGAGTGTGTGATTTGTACGCAGGCATGCGCGCGCATACAAATCACATATGGCAGTAAATGGGTGCGCGCAGACAAGATTAGTCAAGCGCAGCACAGTGCGCACCCATTATAAGTATAGGCACTTGCGGTGCCTGCGCACAGATGGTGGTTCCCCTCTGCAGAACGCTGTGGAGGGGAACGCAAATGTGAAGGCAGCCTTAGTGGCCATCTGATCCTGCACTGCATGATGTATTATTATTCATCATATATTCTCTCATATTGACCAATTGTTATTCGATCAATACATCACATCATCATGAGAAATGCGTATAGTGCTTACTGCACCCACCCCGTGTATATACTGCACCCTGTATCTAGTACCTGTGTATACTGCACCCTGTATATACTGCACCCTGCATGTAATACTTGCGTATACTGTACCCTTTAAATATACTGCACCCTGTATATGGTACCTGGGTATACTGCACCCTGTTTCTACACCATCCTGTATATAGTGCCTGTGTATTATACACAGGTACTATACAGGGTGTGGTGCAGTATATACATGGTGTAGTATGTATACACAGTGTATAGTACCTGTGTATATTGCACCCAATATAAACTTCACCATGTATATAGGACTTGTGTATACTGCTCCCTGTATATACTGCACCCTGTATATAGTAGTTTTGTACACTGCATCTGGTATATACTGCAACCGGCGCTCCCTATACACAGAGTGATGACTGAAATTTTATTAAATTTATTATTATTATTATTATTATTATTATTATATATATATTTATTTAAGTTAATTTCCTCTCAGCATCAGAGCTCTTAGAGCAGGTTCCTCATCATGGTGTCAATGTCAAATCACTATTAACCTGCAGATTAACCACATATATGCAGTTTACCAGCTTTTGGGGACATGCTACCGTAGGTTTCCTTTAAGTCATATTGTTATTATGGAGTGTAACTTTATGGCTGATATGATATTGAGCTTTATTTTCAGCCGAGCTGCTACTTTTATAATTTAATTTTGTTTTTTTTCTATGGTGGTAGTTGTTTGTAGTTTATAAAAAAAATATGGAAAGTGGAAAATCAAAAAGGGGTAAAGGAGGTGCTCAGAAAGTTCGTGAGAAAAGGATGAAAGAGCTTGATTTAGCTGGAAAGGATCCAAAACAAATGAGACTGGCTTTTACTGTGGTATGTAAAAAGTTAATTGATCAGATCAGGGTTGCCAACTTTATATAAATTCTTAGACAGTCCATAAAAACAGCGCCCCTCTTGTGTGTCCTGTCATTTGAAGCTTGATGACCTTTCGTAGGTTACTGTGATTTAACTAATTACAGTAAATGTTGCTAATGTCTTCATAAATATAAAAGCTGTACAAAGAAAGGCTGGCTTCACACTGCCATTTGTGAGCGCAGCGCAACGAATGCAGCCAAACGCTTGCGCACATGTGTTCCTATGTTTAACATGGGAACGCATGTGCCTGCGTTTGGCTGCGTTCGTTTGCGTTTGTGTTCGGATGCCCATAATTTGTGCACCCTCTGAGCGCACTCCGAACGCAGCATGTTGCATTTTTTGTGTATTCACGGGCGCTTGTTTTATCTGCAAGCGCCCGCAAGCGCACAAACCATGCATTCAAGTCAATGGATCTGCAGTGTTCTCCGCATGACAGCGCAGGAGAACGCTGCGGATCTCATTGAAATCTCTCCCGCTGCCCTCTGGTGATCAGCGGCGGCCACCGGGAGATCAGCTTCAGCCTCCACTGATCTCCCGCCGGTGTCTGCGGGGAGATACAGCTGATCTGACAGCTGTTTAAATCTCCCGCTCTGACACCGGATAGGGTGATGTCGGCGCGGGAGATTTGAAGCAGCGATCAGCTGTTTCTTATCTCCCACGCTGATATCACCCTATCCGGTGTCAGAGCGGGAGATTTAAACAGCTGTCAGATCAGCTGTATCTCCCCACTGACACCGGCGGGAGATCAGCTGTGCCGGGAGGAGGAGATCTCTGCCGCTGATCTCCTCCTCCCGGCCGCCCCCAGAGACAGCTGATTTGCTGGCGGGATGCATGCTAATGTGAACGCATGCGGGGATTCTCCGCTGTGTTCACATCAGTATGGACTGCATTTGCACTGCGTTTGTGTCTGCATGCCCTGCGCATACAGACACAAACGCCATTGTGAAGCCAGCCAAATAACTTACAGTCTTTATTCATTACGCTTTTCAATTTGTCGTCCCAAAAAAATGTCTGGCCGTGACCTTATATTGTACAGATAGATAATAACTAAATAAAATTGGCAACCCTGATTTCGTTTCAGCTGGTTCTATGACATGTATCTACGTCCTTTTGTGAGAGTGGCATTTAAACAGCAAGTGAAAAATGGCAAGTTACATCATCTTTGTTAACATTTCGAACAGCATGTAAATTGATTATTATAAAATTCTATCACGCAAAAATGAAAAACCGTGACAATGGAAAGAATTGGTTCTAAAACAAGTGACAGTTACATGCCAATTCGTAACACTAAAGATGGTTGCATAATGCCAGATTCAAAAATGGCAGCAGGTCATCATGGGACTGTATGCATTCACTCTTACTTAGTTATAAAATAAATACTTGTTTACTTTAGGGCCTGTCACACTTGTCAATGTCGCCCGTGATATCGCTCATGCGTCACAAATTATTAATCGCCTGGGTGATGTGGAATTATCGCAGGTAAGATGTCACACGCGTCAATATGACCCAGCAATGCGGTGATGTCGCCATCTTGCGAGCGATTTTATTTAGTCGCTCATACGTTGTCAAACTAGAAAATACGTTGCTGAGTTTAGTGTCCCACGCAGCGATGCACAAGGTCTACTGAGCGATGAGCGACAGGTTTTACATCTGGCAGTGAAACCTGCAATCAGCGACATATCGCTGGTTGCATCGCTTGGTCACACGCTTCAATGTCGCTCCTGCGTCACTTTTACGTCGCTTGAGCGACTGAAAATCCGTGACGTATGAGCGACATTGACAGCGATATCGACGCGTGTGACATACCCTTTTGTGTTTCTTGAAATTGTGGCTGAAAAGGTTTAAAAGGTAACACTAACAATAATATACAAACATTTTTTAAATATTAGGGTATGTGCACATCAGTCGTTTTGTGGGCTGCTTTTGGACGTTTTCCGTCGGCGTTTTCCGCTCAGTTTTATGTTAATTTATGTTAATCCTATCCTCCGGTTGGATTAACATGCTAGTCAATGGATTTTTAGAAAACTCTGTCTTCACTAGAACGGTTTTCTTCTGGTCGTTTTCAGTCAAAACTGAGTTTTCTCAGTCAAAACTGAGTTTTTCCACCGGTTTTCCAAAAATAGAGCAAGTGACTTCTTTCCACCGTTTTTCCAGCGGTTTCAGCTGATGAAGTGCACAAAAAACTCAGTTTTCAAAACCGCCGAGAAAAACGCTGTAAAACCGGGCGGAAAACGAGCAAAAAACGAGCAAAAAACGAGGGACACTGCTGAGCACAGAAAACTCAGTTTCTGCCAGTGTCCACCGGTTCCCGGTCGGTCTGCAGAAATGCAGAACCGACTGATGTGCACATACCCTTATACAGGCTTTAGTGCTTACAGTCATTGGGGTACAGGTGCTGAGACATTCGCCGATTAGCCAAAAGACTACTCTGAAATGCTGAGGTCCTGGAAGAGCCAAGTGCATAGAGCATTGTATGTCCTTAATAGTAAGTCTTATTGGACAATATACCTCGCTGGGATGACATACATTTTAGAGTCTTCTACAGTAACCATAAGTGTGCTGTCACAGTGCCGTATAAATTGGATTAAAATCTGACCACAATATACAGATTAGCCTGCAATTTTCCCAAGCAGAGCCTGGCAGATACATATGCAGCTGTTGTGCTTGGCTCAAGAAAGCTGCGGGCAATGGTAACATTGTGGGCAAATTTCAGTGCGACTATGTCGCATGCTTTAACATAATTGCAATGTTAAAGAAATTACAGATATAATGCTAGTGATTGTAAGAGTGAACGTACAGCACCCGATGTTTGCATGCTGTTTGAGTTTGATTGCACGGATTTTCTTGAGCATGTGACGTTCATTTGGTTTGTGCACGAATATCTTTAAGCCGCACTAACACCTGAATGTATGATCATTCTCATTAACCACTAAAAATGGTTCAGCTTTTGGCAATATGAGGACCAATCTAATGTCACCATGTCCATATTGCGTTAAAAATGTACACTTTTTGAATTTTTAATAGTACAACTCATAGAAAAAAACAATGCACTTGTCAGATCCCAAGGCTACTAACAGGCCAGTCCTGTATTGGTTTAGGTGGTAATGCGGTATTAAAGCATTAGAAACTAAAGACCTTTGGTTTCAATAACATAAATCTTATTTTAGGGAACTGACGAAACCCAAAAAAGTAATACTGAGGACATTTTGACTGATCCAAGTGAACTTTCAAGCTCTCCAAAAATGTTACCTATGGAGGAAGGAGATTTGGACGCTACTCTTAGTGATATGGAAATTTTTCCAGAAAGCAGCTCACAACAGAGCTTTCAAGCACAATCACGCAGTACTTTCCAGGAAGAACAAATGAACCTTCCAGAGCAAGAGGTCACCATGATCTCAGAAAGCCATGACTTGGATGTAGTCAAATCTACCAGCCTTTCATTTGTGCTATCTTCAACAAGTTCTCTCGCAGAAAAAATTGCATTTGTTGATCAACATCCTTATCAACCTACTACCTTAGATTGCGACCACATCCCATTTAAGGAGGCAGATTTATATTATCGGAGGAAACAAAATGGAGATCATGTTGTGCGCTCTTGGCTAACCGTGAAGGTGATAAATCGAAAAATCGAAGCATTTTTCTGCAGCATATGCATTGCCTTTTCAAAAGCAGTTTCACCCTTTATTGATGGCTTTACAAATTTTAGACACTGCTACCAAGCTGCTGCAAAGCATGAACTGTCAAACACTCATTGTGATGCTGCTAATGCATATCTCATTGCAAAGAAAAGCAAATCCATCGACATATTAATAAACACAGAACAAGCTTCTAAACGAAAGAAGGAAGTACTTCAGAACATCGAAGTCATGAAACGTATTTTTGATGTGGTAAAACTATTAGGGAAGCAAGGCTTGCCATTTCGTGCCCATGGGACCAACGAGTCACTTTACAACCTTAACAACAGTGAAATTAACCATGGCAATTTTTTGGAAATGATCTTACTTTTATCCCATTATGATATGCCATTACAAATTCACCTGGAAAAATGTATTCAAGAGAGTGAAAAAAGAAAAACACGTTTAGAAAAAAGAGGAAAAACTGGGAAAATGTCAGGTGGCCGTGGAAGTTTAGTGACTTTTTTATCAAACAAGACCGTTAATAAAGTTGTTATGGCAGTGGTTCATTGTGTAAAGAAAGGCATAGTTTCTGGAATTGGTGAGAAGAGATTTAGCATCCAAGTTGATTCCACTCAAGATGCAGGGATTGTAGATCAAGCAACAGTTGTTATTAGGTATGTAAAAGATGAAGAGATTCAGGAACGACTCATTTCTGTTCTTCCAGTTAAGGATGCATCTGGTCGAGGATTTCATGAACTGTTAATGGCTAATTTCAAAGTACTTGGACTTGACTACCATAAGATTGCTGGAGAATCATTTGATGGTGCAGCAAACATGCGAAGTTCATATGTAGGCTTACGTGCACAGATTGCTAAATAAGTGCCCAACTCTGTCTACATCTGGTGCTACAGTCACATCCTTAATCTATGTATCTCTGATTGTTGTGAGGTCCTTGAGGCAAAAAACCTTTTTGGGCTGTTAAATCGCATTGCATCCTTTATTGGAGATTCCCACAAGCGAATGAACATTTGGGGAGAACAACTGGAAAAACGCAATGGTCATGAAAAACTTTTAAGATTACAGAAAATTGGAGAAACAAGATGGTGGGCAAAGGAGAAGGCTCTTAATTGGCTATTTGGGGAGAAGCAATCTCTTTATCTGGATGCCATTGAGGTTTTATTTTTAATCTCACAAATGCACAACTGTGATTCAAGAACTGCATCTGAGGCTACCTCTCTGTATGAAAAGCTGTGTGAGTTCAAGACCATTTTAACAGCAAACGTGTTTCTTCCAATTTTTGATGTTATTGGCCCTGTTTCAAAATATTTGCAGACAAGTGGCCTTGACTTTATGGTAGCATGGACAATGATCGAAAATGCAATTGACCAGCTTAAAAAGATTACATTTGAACATATTAAAGAAACTGCTACACAGTTTGCATTAAAAATGAATGATCTAATATCGAGTCATGATAATATTTCATTCTTGGAGATTGAAACAGAGATTCAAGTGAAGAGGACTGGCAGAAAGAAAAGAATGGCAGGTGAAAGCTCAGTTGATGAACGTCCAGCTGATGAAACACAACGTTATCGTGTGGAAGTTTACAGGCCAATTTTTGATCAAATTTTGACAAGCCTCACTGAAAGATTTTCAGAAAATAAACAGCTGATAATTGATACACAATTTTTGCATCCTAAATTTTTTGAAAATATTCGAAATGACCCCAACCAACTCAAGAATGGCACCCTAACAAGAATCTCAGAACTATCAAAAGTTCATGAAGAAGCTCTTATTAGTGAACTGAGAAGTTTTGCAAACCTCTTTCCTAAGTTGATGGTACACTTGGATGAGCCAGAAAACACAACTGCAGCTACTGAAGAAGATGGAGGAGATAGAGATGAATGGGGTGTATCTGCAGATGCAGACGTGGTCAAAAGTAAATGCAAGTCATGTAAAAATTGCTTCCTCTGCTGTCACCGATTACTCTTGAAGTACAATCTCTATTCAGCTGCCTATGAGAATCTGTCTGTGGCATATGAGTACTTACTGACTCTATCTTTCACACAAGTTGCATGTGAACGAGCATTCAGCAAGCTCAAACTCATAAAGACAAGACTGCGGGTTACAATGGGACAAGACCTGCTGGAAGCCTTTATGATCATGTCCGTGGAGCGAGATCTTTTGGAACTAGTTCAATTTCAAGATGTGCTGGAAATTGTTTGTGAAAGTTCACCTCTGATGAGATCTTTACTTACTGCATGATAATTCTCAGTGTTTAAAGCACCACTCTAGCAATTTGTTTTTCTTCAGTGCTGGAATGGTTCTTCAAATCTAAGTCTCCTGCCCCCTGCTTTATACTTCCCCTCCACCATCTTAATCTATTTCCAGTGTTGTTCCCATTGGGCTTCTTTGTGACCTTCTGTCAGCTCCAGTGTTTCATGGAGTGTATCAGAGAGGTCACAACTCAAAACATTTCTGACAGCCTCACTACTGACTCTCGGAGATACATTGGGAGCTTGTGATGTAACTTCTGACTTCTTGCCAGTCAGAAGTTTTGGACACACAATGGCGCCATGGAGTGGCGCACTGCTGAAAAAGAATGGAGCCACTACAGGGTGAGAATAAGACAGGAGACAGGGGGCTTACATTTAAAGTGCTACTCCATAGCTGACAAAAAAAACTGTGTATGTTTAAATAAATATTTTGCCTTAAGCGCATAAGCGCATTTATAGTTTATTTGATATGAGTGATTTCATTGTGATATTGATACATATCATTGTTGCTGTATAGTTATTTCCATTATTTAAGATCTTGTACTAATAAAGTATGGTACCGCTGTTGAACATATGTGTCGGTGCTGGTAGCATCCAACACCTCCTGCTCCTTGCCCGCAGTAGCAAACCCCCCCCCCCCCCCGCTCCTCACTTCGCCTCAGGCGGCAGAGGGGCTGGTGGCCCGTCACAATGGGCCTCTGAACTGTGCTTGCCACCCAGGCTGAAATCTGCCAGCCAGCCCCTGGTACTGATCCGACTAAGGCTATGTGCCCACAGGACGTTTTTTAAGCAGTCCTGAACGCAGCAAAACCTGAGGATCCTAGAGTCCTTGACAGGAGATTAGCTATGATCTTGTCTGCGTTTTTTTGCTTATTTTTTGCACTTTTTTAGCGTGTTTTATGTGCGTTATTACTGCGTTTTTCATAGCTGCGTTTTTCCTGCGTTTTTCCATTGACTTTAGCAAAAACGCAGGGAAATAATTAACATGTCAATTCTTTCCCATCCGCACCAAAAACGCAGGTATTTGACAGTTCTTGACACTTGCAAAACCAATGTGTGGGCACAGCGTTTCTGTGAAACACATTGGTTTTGCTGGGAATCAAATCCGGGATCCGATCCGAGCTGTTAGCCCGACATCTCAGCTGATCACATCAGCTGAGATGTCGGCTGTTTGATGTGAGCGCCGCGCCGGAGCTCACATCAAACACCCCTTACCCGCCTATGACGTTGTATAACGTCATAGGTCGGGAAGGGGTTAAAGTTGACTCAACCTCTGTCCTGTGTCCTTGTGTGTACCACATTGAGCATGGAGAAAAGAAAGAAGAGCAAAGAACTGTCTGAGGACTTGAGAAACCAAATTGTGAAGAAGCATGAGCAATCTCAAGGCTACAAGTCCATGGCACTGTGGCTAACCTCCCTAGATGTGGACGGAAAAGAAAAATTGACGAGAGATTTCAACGCAAGATTGTGCGGATGGTGGATAAAGAACCTTGACTAACATCCAAACAAGTTCAAGCTGCCCTGCAGTCCGAGGGTACAACAGTGTCAACCCGTACTATCCGTCGGCGTCTGAATGAAAAGGGACTGTATGGTAGGATACCCAGGAATACCCCACTTCTTACCCCGAGACATAAAAAAGCCAGGCTAGAGATTGCCAAAACTTACCTGAGAAAGCCTACAACGTTTTGGAAGAATGTTCTCTGGTCACATGAGACAAAAGTAGAGCTTTTAGGGAAAAGGCATCAACATAGAGTTTACAGGAGAAAAAAAGAGGCATTCAAAGAAAAGAACACGGTCCCTACAGTCAAACATGGCGGAGTTTCCCTGATGTTTTGGGGTTGCTTTGCTGCCTCTGGCACTGGACTGCTTGACCGTGTGCATGGCATTATGAAGTCTGAAGACTACCAACAAATTTTGCAGCATAATGTAGGACCCAGTGTAAGAAAGCTGGGGCTCCCTCAGAGGTCATGGGTCTTCCAGCAGGACAATGACCCAAAACACACTTGAAAAAGCACTAGAAAATGGTTTGAGAGAAAGCACTGGAGACTTCTACGGTGGCCAGCAATGAGTCTAGACCTGAATTCCATAGAACACCTGTGGAGAGATCTAAAAATGGCAGTTTGGAGAAGGCACCCTTCAAATATCAGGGACCTGGGGCAGTTTGCCAAAGAAGAATGGTCTAAAATTCCAGCAGAGCATTGCAAGAAACTCATTGATGGCTACCGGAAGCGGTTGATCGTAGTTATTTTGGCTAAAGGTTGTGCAACCAAGTATTAGGCTGAGGGTGCCAATACTTTTGTCTGGCCCATTTTTGGAGTTTTGTGTGAAATGATCAATGTTTTGCTTTTTGCTTCATTCTCTTTTGTGTTTTTTTCATTGAAAACAAATTAAATGAAGATAATAATACCAAAGAATTTGTGATTGCAATCATTTTCAGGAAGAAACTGAGTATTATCTGACAGAATTGCAGGGGTGTCAATACTTTTGGCCACAACTGTATGTATGTATATATATATGGTTCTTAACCGGGGTTCGATCGAACCCCTGGGATATGATGTGTCGGTCTCAGGGTTTCGGCGGAGCCTCTGCCACGGAGGTCAACATACTCCCGACGGCTGCTTGTAGATTTATCACTAAAGAAGGGTTCGGTGAATGTGCATATGAAACTGGTGGGTTGGGTACCTCAAACAAGGTTAAGAACCACTAATATAGTGTGATGTAGCAATCACGGACCGGGTCGGTGTTCACTCATTTGGCGGCAATGTTCAAACACAGCAACAGTCTCTCAATGTAAATAAATTAATGTCGGTCTATTAATTCAGCATAAACCGCCCTCCAGCACATAAACAGGAGCCTTTCTTTGGCTTACAGTAACATACCACCCGGTATACAGTCTGTTGTTACCTCACACACGGGTGCACACGTTTGGGTATGCTTCTCCAGCACTATCCCAGTAGAGCAGTCTCTGACTTCACTCACAGGCCACAGCTCCAGGCCTGGTCTTTGCTCATGTGTTACACCCAGCCAGCTTCCACAGTCAGGGCTTGTTAGTCATCAGAGCCTACTGCAGCCACAACATGTGCTAAGTGGCAGGATTTTCCAACCTCCGGGACCTGAGCTGACATCACATCCTGTGACCATTCATAGATCACATGATATCAGCCCTGACCACACCCCTAGAGGAGGTGTGTTAACTCATAAACACACACACTTGCATTAACTCTTTCTACTGCTGCAAGACACAGTGAAACATTCACACTGCATCAGACCTCTACCTGTGCAATGTATGCCAGCCATTCAGACCATGGCTGGCCGACATACCACAATATATATATATAACAAACAGTGTTTGTGTCATATACTATGTGTATCACATAATCATCCACATTTACAAATCCTGGCAGCACAGATGAGGATTCATAGTTGTAAATATGTTGGCAATCGCCCAACAAACGAGACAAATACTGCACATCACTGGGTGATTGGATTGTTTATGGTGGAACAAAACTCATTGTTCTCAGCAGCACATCAGCTGGTGCCAACTGCAAAAAGCTAATAACATGATACTGTAGGGGACAGATTGAACTACTAGTGATCGTTCGGTGTCCACTAGTCTTCATCATTCTGTGTAAAGAGGACAGAAACAAACACTGAAGGACATTTGGAAATTGTGCTCATTTACTAGTCTGAGCTCAGTATATGTAAATATAACCTAAATGGTTGACTGTGATGGTACAATATGGAAGCATTTAGGGCCTCACTTTAAACTTCTGCCCAGAGCCTCACTTTGTCTAAAACTGGCCCTTGTGTTTTCCCTATTTCCTTATAGATAGTAAGCTGGTTAGCAGGGCCATCATTCATCCTGTAACCTTTGAACTTTGTTACTCTCCATTGACTTTATTGTCTGTACATGTCCTCGTTTTATTCTAAAGCTCTGCCAAATGTGTTGGCACTATATAAAATTATTATAATTTATGTCAACCCAATATGGACCAGTCTTTATTTTAACTTGCAAAATTGTGCTGACAAGTAGTGATGGGCGAACCTGCCAAGGTTCAGGTTCGGCGGCCCTCGATGGACTTTTTTTAAAGTCCGGGTATGGGACAGTAAAAAATCGCTGAGGAAGGTGCCAGGAGGGCACCGAAACGCGTCGGAGAGAATAAAGGAGAACTGTTTGAACATCACCAACACGTGTGTTTTGTGGAGTTTCGTCTTGACCTGGCAGCGCGGACCGTCTAACACCCTTTTCCCAACAACATCTTGATGGGTATGGGACAGGACTCTTGACCCAAACTTGAATTTGAACCCTGAACTCAGACTTTAAAGTTATGCAATAGTGCCTGGGGGGTTTGGGCGCTGTAAAAAGAAACAACACAGTGATTAAACATTAGTGTGATTAGTTACTGGGTCCACGCGCTTGTACTTCGGGGGCCGCTCAATAACTTCCTGATCTATTCACTGCATTGTAGTTGCTAGAATGTATGGGCTGTTTCAAGGTTACTTCACTGGCTCCAACAGCCAATCACAGACGCCCACTCTCTTTGACAACGTCAGTTATTGGCTGCTGCGCCCCTCACCCATTGTGCCAGCGTCTGTGATTGGTTGCCATAGGCAATGAACCTGATGTCATAGTAGTGTAAAAATAAATAAATAATTAAAAAAACATGATGTAGAGCTTTGCTGTATTTTTTTTTTTTTGCATAAACAATTATATTGCATTTTCAGTTTACAAGATAGTATGTCCTGTGCATTATGATGCGATAATTATAATAGGATGTCTGACGTGCCTCTGTAAAGACTGACAGTCTCTCTATCCTACACGATAATCTATTTTATTTACCCAATCTGCAATAGAAGGAATGTCTTTGGTGTGCCATTTTTGGGAATAATAGTATGCGTGGCTGTGAGACAATGTTTTAGGAGGCCTGTGATCATTGAAAGAAGACCCACCTGAGATGTTCCACATAAGATTTTCTCTTGACACAAGAGAAAACTTCAAAGACCTTGTTCCAGAGTTGTTTAATCGATACTACGCTGTATTTTTTAGTCTCAGCTCAGAAAAAGAAAACAGCTGCGGGCTACCACCCGGAGCCTCCTTGCTTTACCTTTTCTGGCAATCAAAATACAGGAAAACCTAATATTATTTTTAAACTATTTAAGTAATTAATTTTTAAAAAATGTGTGGCCTTTACCCTATTTATGAATGCTTGCCAAGGTAAAACCTTGGGGCTGGTATTCTCAGCACGGTGAGGCCAATAGTTATTGGGCCCCCCAAGCTAAAGAATTGCAGCCCAAAGTCGCCGCAGAAATTGGCACATTCAATAGAAGTGCTATTTCTGGCACTTTACCCGGTTCTTCTAAACGAGGGCATCGGGTAATAGAGGCGGTTAATGACAGCTGAGTACTGAGAGCTTGTCATTAAGACCATATTGATAAGGTTCAAGTCTATATGACACCCGTCCATTATTAATCCTGTGAGGAAATAGTTAAGAAACACAACAGAGAGTAAAATCCTTTATTTGAAATAAATCAATTTTGTGCATAGAACTTTCTATAATATACACCATTTTTTGTGGCTGATGTATCATACATTTATTACAGGTGAAAAAGATGTCATCATTTTAGGAGGATTCAGCCAACCACCAGATGGCAATAACTTTGATTCTCTGAGAAAAGAAAAGTTCCAGAGCTTGCTGCCAGCAAACACACATACGAATATCAGCACAAAAAGTCCTCAAGGCAACAAGTCATTAGACAATATCTGGATCAGCAAGAGCTTGAAGAAAGTGTTCACAGGTCAGTTTCAGAACTGTGTTGTTCTCCCAGACATTAAAATAATTGACGTTCAGGGACAGGATGCAGTTTTGTTCATTCTAATTTGGGAATTCCTTCCTCTACCAGTAAACTTCCAAATGTCACCAGCCTGAAAATTGTCCACAATAACCCTACCTATGCCAGCAGTAGTACCCTCCCTTATATTTCCGCTTTGTTATGCTTAGTCCTATCGATATACTTGTTTATATTTTTCACTTCCCATGGTAGGTGGCTGCACTTTATATTTGTATCATGCAAAAAATCATAAATGGAGAACATCTAGGCTGGATGTATATGCTTGCCTATAATTATGAAAAAAAATAGCCTCTATTCAGTTTTAATTATTCTTTTGTTATAAAACGGCTTGAAATGTTAAAAAAATAGTTGCGTCTTGCATAGTGATGCAAAAATGTTGTGACTCTCGTTTTCTCCAGTCCTTTTTAAATAAATGAGCAGAGCTGGGATGGGGGTTGGACAAAGGATCCCTTCAAATCTATAATACTTTACACCACAAAAGTAGCGTAAGTTATGACAGAAATGTACTCCAGTGCTTGACGATAGTATCATTTCTGGTGTTGGCACGCAACAGTTGAATGACGCAGCCAGTACCTTGCAGTTTTCAATAGTTAGAGCATGTTAAACTGGCCAACTCTATGTGATAGTGGCTGCAGAGCTGAATAAAATATCATTTATATCTCATTTTTTTCCTCTCTGTTGTGGAGATATTAGTTTGCACCGCTTAGATTCTAAGTTGTTGTAAGCCTGAAGGAGAAAGTATAAAAAAGTGAGTGTTTGAGTGGCACCAGAGCGTGATCCGCCAGTCACACATTTAAAGAAACATTGAAGAATTTATGCAAGGAATGTGTATATTAGACCAGGATCTAGGAAAAGTCTAACACATGGATACAAAAGAATATATCATTTTTATTAAGTGTATCAAAAAGACAAACAAGAGCAAACTTGACTAAAAACAATTAAAATTGTAAAACAACATGTACTTAGTGCCCACAACACCAATTTTGTATAGATCCACTGAAGAGATGGAGTGCCTCCAGATGGCTTGATAATAAAGGATATACCTTAAAGGTGACAGAGATAGGCAATTAATGCAGGTCAAGGACGCCGGGACAGGAAATTGAAGCAATGAAGGAATTTCTAAAATATGTCTAGTAGGTCACACAATAAATTGGTTAGTACACCACAAGTATAGCATTGTTATCACATGTATAATATAGTTCATGTAGTCACTGCACACATAAGTGTAAAGTTCTGCTTTTGGTGAATTTTTATTTAGACAAATGTGAAGTTTGAGCGACTGGCACAAGACGTTTCAGCCACGTTGTGGCCTTGATCTCATGGTTACTGGAAAAGATGGAAAATATATACAATGAGTTGCTTTGATACATACAATATATATACATTATTTACAAGGTGGATGGGAAAACATGTATGTCATCAACTAGATAAGAATCAGCTAGTGAACATCTATTCGGCGTTGCTCAGATATTCAATACAAAAGAGAGAAAAAGAATCAATACATGATGCATCAGGAGTTAGATTGATATATGTTGATACCTAAACTTGCCCAGTAGTACAGGCATCCAAAGTAAAATAGATTTATTACACGGGTATGGTCTGTAAGTAGTGATAATATCCTGTTGGGGATAGTGCAGAATCAATTGCTAGGGTTACATATGTTAGTTACCATCTAGTGTTTTGTGTTTATGTAGATTTAATATTATTAGTGTTAGTAGTGGTGGATAGGCTTGTGATGATGGTGATGTCTTGTAGTAGGGATAGGTTCTGTAAGATTATATTGAGATATGAGACAGCTGTATGGATAATACTATAATGAGATTAAGTGTATTCAAAAACACTACATACCCTACTTTTAGTGGTTTTGTTAGAAAGGAATAGCCTATGCGCTGACTCTCCCACTGGAATAATCAAGGAGTTCTCTGGTGATCAAAGAGAGTAACAATGAGCATTGTGGAACTAGCAATTGGATATGATTTATTTGTAAATCTATTTACCACATTGTAATGACGATTGGGACCTGTTGTCTAAGGATGCCAGGTGGTGTGCATACAAACTGTTCAATTCCATTAGTGATATGGAGCTTTCGCTCTATGGGGCAAAAAAATAGGCATTGAGTGAAGCATATGTAACTATATCAAATTGTACTTATATCCATGGTGGCCTCTTGCATGATCGGTGGCGCTGTGGGTGACGCCGGCAACCATTGCCTAAGCAGGGACTGGCAGCTTGTGTCGGTCGGCGCTTCTACATAAAGCGCTGGCCGATTATGTGACCATAAATGCCATAGAACGCATGCGCAGAAGCGATTTCTGCGATGACATTGCCGAGTTTCCGGCCGAATGCAGGAGTTTTGATGTCATGTTGGCATAACGATGGTGGGCGGGGAGAGAGCATTATTGCAGCTCCTAAGTAATTTGCCTACAATTGGTCAAGCACACTTCAGGGCATACCAATAGTGCACATTAATGTTAAATTATTGGCAAGGGGAGAGTGTATTCCTTGTAAACCCTGGAGTGACTGCAATCTGTCAGACACACTGCAGGGTGAGCAATAGGAACCAGGAGAGGAACTTGCAGAGAAAAAGTATAATTGAAAGATTGACACCTGTTCTGAGTTTTGGAGACACTCCTGGTTTTGGCACACAAACTGGATTGACACTGATCAGTGAAAAAACTGCATTGTGAAGCCAGGCTTAGGCTGGCTTCACACTAGTTTTTTGCCTGATCAGGTTCGATCAGGTTTGTGTGCCAAAACCAGGAGTGTCTCCAAAACTCAGAACAGGTGTCAATCTTTCAATTATACTTTTCTCTGCAAGTTCAGCTGGCTTCACACCACGGCCAGATCCGATCCAGGGCTGTCAGGGGTGAACCTGACAGCCCCGTAACCGGATCTGGACACAGAATCGGAGGGCCAAATATGCCCTCCGATCCGGTGTCCAGCCGGATGCCTCATTTGCAGCCGCAGCTGCTGATAATTCAGGACCGCGGCTCGCAGGGAGCAAACCGCGGCTCCTAAACTGTCAGCAGGGTACAGCTCCGTGGTGCTGAAGTTCAGCGCCAAGCAGTGCTGAGCTTCAGCACCGGCGTCCGGCTCCCGGATGCGTCTCCGGCGCCATAGACCCCCATGATAGGGGACGCCGGATCACACCGGACGGGAGGATCCAGGAGCATCCGGGAAGATCAGCTTTTTTCCCCGGACAAAAAAATGTTGCATGCAGCATTTTTGTGTCCGGGAGAATAATCTGAATCCTCTTGCATTCTCCCGGACAGAATGAAACCATACTATGGGGCCGAAATCTGGTCCGGGGCTGTCAGGTTCACCCCTGACAGCCCTGGATCGAATTTCACTATGGTGTGAAGCTGGCCTGACTCTCCTGGTTTTGGCACACAAACCTGATCGAACCTGATCAGGCAAAAAAACTGCAGTGTAAAACCAGCCTTAGCCATTCAAAGGTATCAACCACTGAGGACTCTCAGATTCTAATATTTTTCTACATTTATTTCATGTTGATTGGACTTGATTATCAGTTCTGCCATTTCCAACATGCTATTGTAAATTGAAGTGTTCATTAATACACTTCCAGGAGGAATAACATAATAATATGAATCTAAATTCACATGTCCAGTAATCATCCATTAGCATAGTCCAGTGGCATCTGTTGGCAAAAAAGTGTTGACGACCTACTGTAACTTTGTCTATTTTTTAAATAACTGACTTCAGCTGGATTCATTTTTTTTAATATTGGTATCTATTGAAAACGCATGTTAGCAGATTCCTATTTAGGCCCCTTTCACATCAGTGGTAATCGCTGATCGCGGCAGTTGCGGTGAAAAAACGCAACTGCCACGATTACTGCATAACGACGCACTTGCGGTTCACTTGCGGCAAGCCCCATGCAATGTCTATGGGGCTTGCGGTAAGTGTGAGGCAGGTGCGGTAAGTGCGGTTTCCGAAACCGCAACTATACTGCACTTGCCGCACCTGCCGCAAGCCCCATAGACATTGTATGGGCTTGCCGCAAGTGAACCGCAAGTACGGCCGTTATGCGGTAATCGTGGCAGTTGCGTTTTTTTCACCGCAACTGCCGCGATCGGCTATTACCGCTGATGTGAAGGGGCTTTAGCCATCTGTTTTTATTTTATTTGTAAAGGATCCATTTTTTGCTTACTGGATCAGTTTCCAATGGAAGATCAATGGCAATCAAATAACAGATCCATTTTCCATAGACTCCAAAGTTAAAGAAACAGATCCAGCTGAAATCGGCCATTTAGAAAATGGAAAAAAAAGTTATATCTGTGCAACTTTTTTGCCAACAGATCTCTGCAGGATCCATTCTATCAGATGATTACTGGACATGTGAACTTAGTTTTAACAGAGTTCTAAACAAAGATGCTCCAGGACTGTTAGGGTACGTGCTCATGGTCAGTATACGCAGCGTTCAAAATGCTGCCTAATACAGTATAAACATAGTGGATGGGATTTCAAGAAATCCCATCCTCACTATGCGTAACCACCCGCAGCGTCTTTGGAGCTGCGGTGCGGGTTGCCGGGAGTCCGCTCCTCCGCAGCATGTTTATTTCATGCTGCGGAGTCGGAAGCAGCTGCCATTAGGTGACTGCAGGGAGAAGCCACCCAGCACCCGCCGCACATGGTGAGTACAGGGCGACTGCGGTCTCCCTGCGGCCACCCGCAGCTTCACTCAGGTCCAACATGCAGCTCCTCCGGACCGTGAGCACATACCCTTAATGGAAGATATTATATTTACTAAAACAGACATGTCAGGAGCTGGCAGGTAGTCTTGTATAGATGGTGACATTGAAATATCTCTGCCACTTAAGGGGCGGTAGTTAGGAGTTTATCATAATATTACTATTACAAGGTATTCACCAATGGTCTGCTTTCTATTGTGAGAATACAATACCCATGTCCAATATGCCATTCAATAAATGAACCAACATAAATATTCAGCCTCATATATTCAGCTTATCACAATAGCATCATTCTGGTTGAGGTATCACAAAATCTCATTGAAGTCATGTTGATAAAATCCTCAGCATAAATTGACCTGAGCTTCGACTTTTAAAGCCTTTGTGTGTCAATTTTTCCTGTGAATTTCATAACTTCCCATGCAAAGGGGTAATGTGAGAGATTCTGCAGCACCTCCGCCATGAAACCCTCGCTGGCTTTTCCTGAGGATAAGACCTTTCTGCACATTCTGAAGACATTTTCTGACCATTTTTTATTTTATGCAGGTTATTCTCTAGTGGTGAGAGAAGGACTAACAAATCCATGGATTCCAGACAACTGGTCATGGGGAGGAGTAGCGTCAGAGCACTGCCCAGTACTAGCAGAGTTTTACCTGGAAAAAGACTGCAATAAGAAGGAACTAGCATCTAAAGCCAATGGTGTCAGTGTGGAACGTAATGAAGCTAATTCTAAGCATGAAAGATAAAAAAAATGAATGTAGCTCTATGAGAAGCAAGAAATATTTACTTATATATGGACTGTACTGTGAACCAGAACTACTGCACATGCATAGCCCAAGTGATACCATTTGGATGCACATGTTCCATCATCACTGAGGTTACCACCCGGATGTTGTAGAATGCTGCTTCCTCTAACCACCTGCTTCTGCCTACCTGTGTGCCATTCGCAGGCAACGAATGGAAGAGAAAGAAACTTTTATCTTTGAACTGATTCTTAAAAAGTGATGCAATAACACAAGACTGTATGAAGACCTTTAACACTGTCAGTGATTATTCTCAGCTAAATTAATAAGGTTACCTGGCGATTGCATGCTTTTTTTTATATGTTTTAAGATCGTTTTCAACTTTTTAACTATGCACTTTTAACCCCTGTAAAGCTACTGGAGCCAGATGGCTAGAAAATGTGATGAAACAGCGCTTCAAATAAAATACACTCAGAATATGTTTATTTAACACGATATCTTTGTGCAAAATGAAATGATCTGTTTTTCATAGATAGTCTAATGTAAATAGCACTAGCTGGATATCGGCTATTGTCCATATGGTCATAATTGCAGCAACAACTGTAGGCAGCCTATTTAATCCTACAGAGTTGTCAGCTTTTAACTCCTTCACCACCCGGCAATTTTCCATTTTCGTTTTTTGCTCCCCTGCTTCCAAGAGCCATAACTTTTTTATTTTTCCCTCATGATGGCTTGTTTTTGTGGGATGAGATGTATTTTCAGATGTAACCATTTATTTTACCATATAGTGTACAGGAAAATGGGAATAAAATTCCAAGTGCAGTGAAATTGTAAAAATAGTGCAAACATACGTTTGTTTTTTGGGTTTTTTACTCGCCATGTTCTCTATATGGTAAAACTGACAAGATGGTCGGATGCCTCGGGTCGGTACGAATTCATAGATATCAAACATGTATACTTTGATCTAAGTAATGGAAAAAAAATGTATATGTTTAAAATAAGGAATTGCCATTTTTGTGTCATGTTCTGCTATCCATAGCATCCTCATTTTTCGGGATCTGGGGCTGTGTGACGGCTTATTTTTTGCGTCTTGAGCTAACATTTCTAATGATACCATTTTTGGGTGGATACGCTGTTTTGATCGCCTTATTTAGCATTTTATTGAAATGTTGTGGCGACCAAAAAAAGCATAATTTTGGCATTTGGACCTTTTTTTCTATAACGCAGTTTACAGCTCTGATTAATTGAATTTATATCTTGATCGATCGGTAATTTCTGAACGCAGTGATACCAAATATGTGCATATTTTTAAAAATACTTTTATGAGTGGGGAAAAGGGGGGGTGATTTGAACGTTTGTGTTTTTTTTTCTTTATATTTTTAAAAACTTTATTTTTTTAATTCATTCTTTGCTTTACACAGCCCCATAGGGTACCACACTGCTACAGCATCCAATCCTTTGTGCCATGTCCCGATAAGCTGCAGTACATGGCACTTGGTTTCACTTTCAGTGGTTGGCAGTGCTTGCCAACCATTGACAGGAACTGATTCCTGATAGCCCGGGGTCCTGGTGTGACCCCGGAAGCTATCAGGGGACCACTGGAGATCCCACGATCTTATCACGGGATCTCTGATGCAGGTGGGGAACCGCACAATCCCCGCTATGGCGGTTTTGAATTTCGCTGTCAGTGAATGACAGCGGTATCCAAAGGGTTAATAGCACAGATCGGATAGCAGATCCACTTGGTGCTGTAGCCCGACATCTCAGCTTATCTCATCAGCTGAGATGTCGGGAAAATGATGTGAGCTCAAAGGTGGGCATTCGACCCATGACGTACATTTACATCATGGGTCGTGAAGGAGTTAAAATCAGCTCAATTTCTGTCTAAGTATTTTCAAGCATATGCAATCATGGCCGAAAGTGTTAGCACCCTTGAAATTGTTCCAGAAAATAAAGTATTTCTGCCAGAAAATGATTGCAGTTTCAGATGTTTTGTTATACATATGTTTATTCTCTTTGTGTGTATTGGAACAAGACACAAAAAAAAACTGATTAAAAGGCAAATTGGACATAATTTCACACAAACACTCAAAAATGGGACAGAAAAAATTGTTGTGATCTAGAGTAATGATATGGACTGTTATACGGACCTGCGCTGCTTCACAAAGGAGACGGCCAGAAGATGTACATCAAATGGCTTCTTTATTTTCTGACGTGTTTCAGAGTCAGACCCGACTCCTTCTTCAGGGAGCCAATAATGAACATTGTTGGCTCCCTAAAGAAGGAGTCGGGTCTTACTCTGAAACGCGTCAGAAAATAAAGAAGCCATTTGATGTACATCTTCTGACCGTCTCCTTTGTGAAGCAGCGCAGGTCCGTATAACACAGTCCATATCATCACTCTAGATCACGGTTTATTATCAGTGAGTGGACCCTGCAGCAACCATTTCTTTCCACATATGCTGGGTGTGTGTTACACAACCCTCCCAGGTGAGCAATTAACAATTGGGAGCTTCATATTATATTGAGATAGGACCCTATTTGCGCTCTCTTTCCTTTATAGTGTATTGTGAGAAAAAATTGATGCCACCTTTCCAAAACTGCAGGTAAACAACCTTTTTTTCAAGCATGTGATAGTCTTTTAAACTCACATGTGCAAGTAACAGGTATGGGCAATATGAAAATCACACCTGACATCAGATCAAAAGTGGAGGAGTTGACTCAATCTTCGCATTGTGTGTGTTTGTGTGTTCCACATTAAGCATTGAGAACAAAAAAAGGAAAAAAGAACTGACATCCAACATTTTTGAAAAATATCAACAATTACAAGGTTACAACTCCATCTTGAGAGCTTGGTGTTCTTTTGTCCGCTGTGCGCAACATAATTGAGACGTTTACAGCCCATGACACTACAACGAATCTCTTTCGACGTGGACGGCAGAGAAACATTGATGAAAGGTTGCAATACAAGATAGTGTGGATGGTGGACAAGAAGCCCCAATCAAGTTCCAAAGAAATTCATGCTGTCCTGCAGGTTCAGGGTGCATCAGTATCAGTGTAAAATATCTGTTGACATTTCAATGAAGTGAAATGTTAGGGCAGGACTATCAGGAGGACCGCACTGCTGACACAGACGTAAAAAACTAATTTGCCTAAATTCTTCTAAAGGTACCGTTACACGCTTCAATGTTGTTAAGATATCACCAACTATCTCGTTCGTTAGGACGTCTTTTTGACATCGTTGGTGAGATGTCACACGTATAGATATCGTGGACGATGCACCAACGATGTAGCGAGCAGCTATCGTTTGCACAACCCAGCGAACGATAGTTGCTCACTGCTGTGAATAGGCCAAGTCGTTAACGACATCGTTATGGCAGTGTCACACAGAACTATGCAGCAGGTTGGCTGATCGAGGATCGTCTGATTTGAGAACATGTTCTCAAATCTGGGAGCAACGATCCAACAATTTATCGTAGTCGTATCTCGGTGTTACACGCAAAAACGTACTAACAATGTCGTTTCAACGACTCCAAACCCGTGACGTTTGAGCGATATCGTACCGTGTAACGGGGCTTTAGAAAGCATCTTGTCGACAGACGAGACCACAATAGAGCTTTTTGGTAAATACATTATACTACTGTTTACTGAAAAAAGGAATGAGACCTACAAAGAACACAGTACCTAAAGTCAAATATGGTGAAAGTTCAAAGATATTTTGGTTTTGTTTTGCTGTTTCTAGCAAGGTGTGCCTTGAATGTGTGCAAATCATTATGAAATCTGAAGATCACCAAAGGATTTTGAGTCACAATGTAGTGCACAGTGTCAGAGAGCTGGGCTTGCCTCCAAGGTCATGGGTCTTCCAGCAGGACAATGATCTCATACATACTTCAACAAGCACCCAGAAATGGATAGAAACAAAGCACTGAAGAGTTCTCAATTAGTGAGCAATGAGTGTTGATCTAAATCCCATTGAACATCTGTGGAGAGATATTAAAATTGCTGTTTGGAGGAGGCATCCCTCAAATATAAGAGACCTGAAGCAGTTTGCTAAACAGAGGTCCAAAATCCAATTGAAAGGTGTAAAAAGCTTTTTGATGGTTAAAGGAAGCGATTGATTGCAGTTTTTTTGTCCCAAATGGTGTGATACCAATAATTAAATTGAGGGTGCCAACAATTTTGTCTGGCCCGTTTTGGGGGTTTTGTGTCAAATTATGTCCAATTTGTATTTATTCTCTATTTCTTTGTGTTGTGGTAATACACATAAAGGAAATAAACGTGTATACAAAACATGTGTTATTGCAATATTTTTCAGAGAAATTATTTTATAGAACAATTTATGACTGTGGGGGAATACATTGTGACCTTCTGTTAAGACTATGTCCCATAAAATAATACTCCTATTCCCAATATATACAAAGGAATGGTTAGGAAACAGACCTTGGTCCGATCAAGGAGGGCAGCAAAGGTATAAAATCAGCAGACAATGAATGGTCAGAACCAGAAAAGCAGCAAAGGTATAAAATCAGCAAAGAATGGTCAGGAAACGGGCTGAGGTTAGACAACAGTAATTCAAGTAATCAAAGCAGGAGAAGATAGCACAAGTGAGAACCAGAGAAGATAAACTTTAACTGGCAGTAAGGGTACTGTCACACTTGGCGACGCTCCAGCGATCTTGACAATGATACGACCTGGTAGGGATCGCTGATGCGTCGCTACATGGTCGCTGGTGAGATGTCAAACAGTCAGATCTCACCAGCAGTGCAGCAATGATACGAAACGATGCAGGAAGGCAAGGTTCCAAAGCAACTATCTCCTTTATTCACCAACGCATTTCGGCACCTATCCTGGCACCTTCATCAGGGTATTAAACCTGATGAAGGTGCCAGGACAGGTGCCGAAACGCGTTGGTGAATAAAGGAGATCGTTGCTTTGGAACCTTGCCTTCCTTGTGACTTCTTGGAGACATCCATCCCTTGTGATTCCATTGAGACAGCAGCGCGGACCGTAACACACCATCTTCCCTATATATGAGCATTTTTCCACGTACGAGTGGCTGGTGGAGGTCCTGCAGCAGATTTAAACTGAATGCTTATAAACCAGTTGTGCGTCACACAACTGGAGCAGGTGAGTATACACCTATTGATATACTCAGTGTGTCACTAGTGATAGGGCACTATTGCGCCTCTTGTCTCCCCCCTTTTTGTATTTATACAGGACTCACAGAAAGGAGCCAATAATTAACCTAATCGACCCCTGATTGAGCAGAACCAAAACACCCAGGAATTAAATAGGACTACCGTGATGCTGCTCCCCCTTGCCCACAATAGAAGTGTGGCACCATCCAGAGACTGAAGTGGAAATACAGAGGATAGTTACTAAGCTGAATGTTGCAGCTGCATTGTCAATCTTTGCAAGTGAAGGAAAGATCAGAATCAAAGGAAGAAGAAAGTATGGATCTCAGTCTGCAGTCCTGTAAGATAGCTTAACACTTTACCAAGCCTACTTGGATAGTTGGAGAGAATCTTGAAAGTATGAGGCAATGTAGGAGAGGGTTATACTATTTTATATTCCTTTTATACTACTGAACAATTTTACAAAACGTTGAACAGTTTACAGACGTTTTTGGAACAGGGTGGAACAAGTTTGAACCAAAAGTTGTAGGGTGTCACCATGGTGGGATCATCAGTACCACAGTAAGAAACATACATAATAAACACAAAAGGTACTGTGTATATTGACTGAGATCAATAGCGCAAGTCAATTTTCGTAAAAAAAATGACAATTTTATTAGATACAAAAACATCAAAACAGTGCATATGAAAACATTAAAACACAAGTAAAAGATTGTGCAACCACAATTGTGCAATCCCCATTGGGGCTCTAAAGTACTCACAGGTTGGATTTGAGGAAATTCAGGTATAAAAAGATGGCATAGCTCATGCAAATTAGAGCAAGTAAACAACAGGTCAGAATTTAAAATGAATTGAGGCTAGGCAGGCAAGTGGACAGCTGAGGAACCCTTATGGTTAAATAAGCATCCAATAAACAGGATTTGCATATAAAGGATAGAAGTTCTGTAAAGCTGTAGTCCAAGAACAAATGCCAAACCTTAGCCTGGAAAATAAGAAAGAAAAATTCTATACGACCTGTGTAAACTGACATCAAATTCCAGTCAGGAGGAGTGCTGATTACCCAAGTGAGGCATTGCTGTGGAGCAGATTGCCCAGAACCCTACGCGTGTCGCCGTCACCAGGGCGGCTTCATCCAGGGGCAGGCGACACGCCTAAGGTTTGGCATTTGTTCTTGGACTACAGCTTTACAGAACTTCTATCCTTTATATGCAAATCCTGTTTATTGGATGCTTATTTAACCATAAGGGTTCCTCAGCTGTCCACTTGCCTGCCTAGCCTCAATTCATTTTAAATTCTGACCTGTTGTTTACTTGCTCTAATTTGCATGAGCTATGCCATCTTTTTATACCTGAATTTCCTCAAATCCAACCTGTGAGTACTTTAGAGCCCCAATGGGGACTGAGATACTTTGAGATATAAAGGTGAATTCATGTTTGACACATAGTGCATTGAATCCTTTAGTATTCATCACTCTTTGTTCCTATCAGTGTGGGTTTCCCCACACAGCTGAACATAATCTGTGTTTGACTAAGAGCCCCGATGGGGACTGAGTTATTGTATAACAAACTAATGAATTCCTGCTTGTTTATTTCTGTCCATTGTGACTTGTAGTGAGTATTGCATTGCTGTGGTATTGTACACGATTGTGGTTGCACAATCTTTTACTTGTGTTTTAATGTTTTCATATGCACTGTTTTGATGTTTTTGTATCTAATAAAATTGTCATTTTGTTGCGAAAATTGTCTTTCGCTATTGATCTCAGTCAATATACACAGTACCTTTTGTGTTTATTAAGGGTGGAACAAGTTGCGAGAGGTTAAATGCTAATTGTTATCCACTCAAAGTAGCTCATATGGGAAACTAGGGTCTATCTAATACTGGCTTCACACCACATTTTTTGGGATCCTGTTCTGTCCGTTTTGAAAAGGACAGAACAGGATCCTGTTTTGTCTCCCATGTTTGACCCTGTTTTGTCGCCCCATAGTGCCAGATTGGCCATAAATGGCCATCCAATTCAGCCAATGCAATCCTAGATTCGTTTCTTTCCTGTTTCTTCCTGCTTCAATTTTGTGCTCCAGTGAAAAAAACTTACCAAACCGGACAGAAACGAATCGGGGGCGATCAGGCGCCTATAACATGGGAGTCTATGGGTGCCAGATCTGGGAAAAAACAGGATCATTTTCTGTATCCAGTTTTAGTGCACTAACCATGCTCAGTACACTAAAACTGCTCTGTTCCCATAATTTCACTTTAGAAATGAATCTACATACACTGCTAAAGTGAAATTAAACAAAGGAATAGTTAAAAAAAATAAATGCTCACGTCTCCGCCGAGTGTCCCGCGATGCAAAGCATTCACCCCGATGACTGCAGGACCTTAAACAGCTGACTGGGAAGGGGCGCTAACCCGATCAGTTGATGTGTCACATGACCGCATCAGCTGAGTAGTTTAAATCGCCCATCCACCAATCGGTTTTGGCAGGCAATTTACACCGCTCAGCTGATGTGTTTATGTGACACATCAGCTAATTCGGTTGCCCCGCCCCTTCCCGGTCAGCTGAATAAGGTCCTTCAGCCTTCAGAGGTGGATGCCTCGCATTGCGGACGCTTGGCGGAGAGGCAAGTGTTTATTTTTTTATTTTTAACCATTCCTTTCTTTAATTTTACGTTAGCAGTGTATGTAGATCCACTGCTAAAGTGAAAGTAACATCGCCGACACCACTTGCCTTGGCTCGGCTCCCCCAGCTCTTTCTGTGTCCGGATCCCTCAAAATCACAGATCTGGAAACAGAAATGGCATCTGGAGTTTACAATCCGTTCCTGTCCATGCGGTCCTGCACAAAAACAGGACCCCACACGGACAGGAATAAAACCGTGGTGTGAAGCCACCCTAAGAACAAAAACACCTGACCCAACTGGTTCCTGTATAGTCTAACGTTCCTAGCTGCTCAGGTTCCTAGCTTATAGTGACCCCAGTGCAGGCTGAAAAAACTCTAACCACGGACTAGGAGAAGACAACTCGGACTTGGTTTCCTAATTGGCTGTTGAGTGTTTATCGAAGATCCTTAGGAACTGGGGGAAAGAGGAAGAGCACTGTATTCCTGAATCAGGAAGGCATGCATTGATAGTAAGGATCCCTGAGTGGGAAAGTGGAAAACCAGGAAAAGAAAGTGAAAAGTTAAGTAAGGCTATGTTCACACATTGCGCATTTTTGTGCGCGCTTTTCAAAATGCGCAATGTGCCTTTTGTCTGCCGGCAAAGTAAATGGGAAATACACAGACACTGTGTAAAAATGCGCAACGCTTTTATAGGAAAAAGCGCAGGCGTAAAAAGAATTGACATGTCAATTCTTTACGCAACAGCGCCTGTGCCTTTTCCTATAGGGGCCGTTGCTGCTGCATCTGATTAGTAAATATACACTGCATCTGATTATTAATATACACTGCAAAATCAAAGTTAAATAAAGGCAAATGTATTAAAAATAATAAAGATTGAATACTTACCCATCCGCCGGGTGTTCGGGAGCCGGGAGCAGTCGCAGGTATTGACCTGCTAGGACCTGTCTTGATGTCAGAGTGACATTCTGTGGGGCTGATTGGTCGCTCGCGGTCATGTGATATGAGTGAGCGGCCAATTGGCACCCATGACATCACTCTGACATCACGCAAGGCCCTCTTGATCTGGTACCTGCCTTTCTCTCTGCACCCGAACAGGCCACCGGAGAGTAAGTATTTGAATCTTTTTTATTTTACATACATTTGCCTTTATTTAATTTAGATTTCCAATCTAATGGGGCAGTCACACGTCACAGAGGGGAGGCGGAACCAGGATTCTTCCTCACCTCTGTGACATCACCTGCGCTTATGGGGAGAAGAAAGCGCGGTGTTTGAGAGCCCCTGCGTATTTTTTTGCACTTTTTTTGCGCGGCTGAAAATCGCGGCAAAAAGCGCACAAGAAAGTGCAACAAAGTACACAAATGTGTGCACGTAGCCTAAAACTGTTAGAAAGAATTTATCCTACCCGCTAGCCAAATCACCCATAAGGTGATAGGGCAGACTAATTTAACAAATGAAAACACTTGTTATCTGAACAAGAATGAAACAAGGACAACAGATAATTAGAAGCTGTAAAGAAACAACCCACTGTGGCTCAGAGGAAAAAGAAGCAACTCATGCAACACAGGATCTTCAGTTTGAATTCTGAGGCATGACACTAATTCAGACAATGGAAGAGTATTGGAACTACTGTATAGTAGACATTTATCAGTCAAATATTTATTACTATATGGTCTTTGTAATTCAATGATATTATGCTTCTTAGTCCAGATGCTTGGCCATCTATCTAGCCCACTAGCTATATAGACCATGAATAGAGCCGTAGTCAATCATGCACACTACTACTCCGTTCACACCATTTTTGAGATTGCAGGTTGGTCTGACCACTGCCTGAGACAGCCACCAACCACACAAATTATATGTATCCTGGAAAAAGGCGATCTCTGTATTTTGTAGGGAATTCCCTAGCAGGGGGTGGTCTTCCAGATCATATAGTGTCAGTATTGTGCAATAAAGAGCAATATACTTTAACTGTTTGATTCAGCGAAACAAAAATATTGGATATCGGTGCATTATGCACAGTAAAGCACAGATGTGCAGGTATTGCAGAGATCACTGTCCTGGTCACTGTGTTTTTATTAATTATTATTCTATAGACAGCAGCGATATTCTGCAGCTGAGATTGAGCTGTAAATGTGAAATATTCACACAAGTACACTGGGCATAGACCTCCTAGCTTAGAAAAACAAGAGTCCTGCTGTAAATCATTTTGTAGTTTACAAAGGTTTCTGAGGGATCCTGGCAATGTTTCTTCCCTCCAGCCGGATGTGTACGGTACTTTTATTTCTGTGTATGCACACTAGCACACAGTGTGTGTATGAGATGTTCCATATAGCAGGTAGATTACACTCCGAGGTGCAATGGTGGATTTAGGCCTCCCATACACACTAGACAATTATTGGCCAAATGATGGTTGGCCTGTTGTTCAGTTGACAGCTATGTTGGCCAGCTCTCCGAGAGATCAAGTAACCCTATTGTTGCCTGGCAGCAGCTCTCATATAAATAACACAGGAGCTTTCAATTAAGCAAGCGCTTTTGCCAGTCTTCTCTGGTGCTAGTTTATCTCTGGCAGTACATAGAGATCTGAGCCCAAAATTGAAAATGCCAGATCCTTAACTTCCCTACCTATCATCGGTGTTGAGCCCCAATAAATATTAGAATGTGGGCTGATCCCATATATATTGGCGGATTCAGCCAATGTTAGACCAAGGTATATGGAGGGCTTTAGGCTTGTTTTTCTGGCCAGGTTCCAGTCTTCCCATTTGTGAGTGCTGCTTGATCAAAAACTTAAGCAAGATTTTTTTATCGCTTAAAAGGGTGTCTTACAGTCCAAAAATGTTGTTTTATGCCCTTCTGTTTCGCTTCCTGTGCCCAGACATTGTGTTTGTTGTCACAGCCATCACTTCCTCTTCAGAATCCCCTGCTCCCTTACTGACTACATTTCCCATCATATCAAGCCAGCAGTGACTACACCCCCTGTATCTCAGCCTAAATCCCTATAATTCCTCCTGAGCTTCACACACAGCTTCAGCATAATATTCTGTACCGGACAAGTGAATAAAAGTAACACAAAGCACCAAAACACCTGCCCTGGCAATAAAGTGTATTCCCATACACACACTCACTGAGTAATTATGTTCTTCTGTAATATAGGATGGATGGAGAAATGAATAATAATATTTAGTCACTTATATAGTGCTCATTAGTTCCACAGCACTTTACATGCATAAGGAACACTTTCCCCATTGGGGTTCACAATCTAAATTCCTAGGTGCAATCTTGAGAAGCCTCTGCGCAGGCAGGTGCACAATTTGAATATCAATCAAAATAAGAGGCTGTCAGATGGCAGGGAGAGGCGGGATGGACCGAGCTGCAATCAAACTCATCGAACCAGAAGCAGGTAATACAGGGTGGGAAATTTTTAAAATTTATTTATTTGGTGTACAGGGGGAGGCAGGGCATAATAGCCACCTTCTTAGAGTGCAGCATAGGCGCTGCTGAAGGTGGTGCTTTTAGTTTAAAACATCCAAATCTGGTGACAGGTTCAATTTACTGCACTACGATGGCAGTTATTTCACAAGGAAGGGATTTGCTGTATAAAGCAATGCCCAACCCCTTTAAGTATAAGAGGCAAAGATGACAAAACATCTGGAAGCAGCACTTCACTTTCAGAGTCACATCAGCAGGTCAAAATAATTGCCCTAGGCTACATTCTCACACTGGGCTTTTTTGCGTTTTTTTTACGCCCGCTCTTTCTCCCGTAGGAGGCATTATACCCACTGGAATTACGCATAATGTCGGCGCTGCAGGATGTGATGTCACAAAGAGGAGGAAGAATCCTGTGTTCCTCCAATGTGTGATATCTGTGACAGTCCTTTTTGGTTTCGCAGTGTATTAATATGCACTGCAAAACCTAAATAAATGTTATCCAAATGTATGAAAAGTAATAAAAATTGAATACTTACCCTCCGCCGGGTGTTCAGGGAGCCGAGACATCCAAGTCTGATCTCCTTCCAGGGCCTGTGATCTGCGATTGGCCGCTTGTGATCATGTGATATGCACGTCACATATTACATGATCACAAGCGGCCAATAACAGATCTTGGCAGGTCCTGGAAGGACTGTAGATGTGGTTGTCTGGGCTCCCGGCTCCCTGAACACCCGGCAGAGGGTAAGTATTCAATTCTTATATTTAATACCATTTGGATGACTTTTATTTAGGTTTCGCAGTGTATATTATTACATTGCAAAACCAAAAAGGGCTGTCACACTGGGGAGCAAACACAGACTAGTTTGCTGACCGGCCAATAACCTGATGTACTTGAGGTAGTAACCTGACCGGTGGCAGTGACGAGCAATGAGGTCATAGGGTTACTGCAGTTCACAGTGACCAGCTAACGTGCTGCTTTCTATGTAACCTTATGGCGTCACTGCTCGTCATAGCCACAGTCATGGAGCTTCGTCCTCTGAACGGAGCTCCAAACGGCTGAGTCGGGTAATAACATGGGACTACCATATGGACTACACTGGAGTTGTGTGGGAGTTCTGTCAGGAATAAATTGGTGAATGAGGGACTGTGCCTCGTTTTTATTTCTTTAATTCTCTCTTTATGTCTTTCAGGTTCGCTTTTGTAACCTAGTTCGGATTTGTTGGACTGCATCAGATCTTCATCGCTTTTTTGTAAATTAGTAAACCATGGAGAAAGGCGGGGACTGATTTTAAAAATAAAATATTTTGGTGTATGTCCTTTTTAACTCTATACATGCTGGGTTGGGGGAGCGTGGCCTGGAGAGCAATGTGATCGGCTCTGTCTAGGAGCAGCTCCTGCACTGTAGATTACAAGGACATGATTTGAAACACCAGGGAACTGGCTTGGACCCACCACTGCAGTGCCTGAGGTGTGGAGATCCTTGGGGTTCACTGGCTTGCAGCTGCAACCACCATGAGTGGCAGGAGAAGCGTGAGAAGGCCTGCTGGGGATTTGGAGACGAAGGGCCAAGATGGCACTGGCCCAAGTGTGGAGATGAAGGAAGGGGCGGTCCCAGGAGAGAGACAGAAGCCTGATGCTATTTCTAAACCACAGAGATATGTGAGGCAGCCTGGGGGATCCCGGATCCATGCTGAAGATGGTGGAAATCTGCAGTAGGAGCGGATGTATGAGCAGGGAGAGGGAGAGAATGTACGGGGAGAGGAGGATGCTGGAGAGGAGAGTGAGGCAGGCAGCCAAATCAGCCTGCATGAGGGGGGCCCACAACAGGGTGCAGAAGTGGAGGAGGTGCTGCGGGGGAAGCTGGGTGAACTACTAATCCCAGAAGAACCCACCCTGAAAGATGTGTTCCAGGCAATTATCCACTGTGACTCCTCTATTACCAGCATGGCAACCCAGCTAGGTAGCTTTCAGGCTGACATGTCCAAGATGCAGCATAACATGCTGTAGAGGAGAGGATAGGTGAAAAACAGGTCAGCACTGTAGAGGATTACATGACCAAAGCTGAGAAAGCCTATAAGAGTATGGCAACAGGCTTAGCCGCTGTTCAGACCAAAACTGATGACCTGGAGAATAGGTCCAGATGCTATAACCTAAGGCTGGTTGGTGTGCCAGAGAACGTGGAGGGCAATGCCCCTACAGAATTTTTTGAATAATAGCTTCTGGACATAATTGGTGCTGACAAGCTGTCTTGCATGTATGCTATAGAGCGGGCACATAGGGTCCCTACGTTCCCTCTCCCCTCTGGTCGTCCATCGAGAACTGTCCTAGCCAAAGTCCTGCAGTTCCGTGACAGGGATACCATCCTCCGGTTTGCCAGGGATCACCCTGACTTGGTAATCAACAGATCTAGGATTTCCATTTACCCGGATTACACCTTAGAGTTGCAGAAACAACATGCCCAAATCATTGGCATCAAAAAGCGGCTGAGAGAGATTGGAGTCATGTACACTATGTTGTACCCGGCTAAACTGCGTGTCGTGGCGGAGGACAATGTGCACTTTTTCACTGAGATTAAAGAAGCACTCCGCTGGCTGGATTACACTGAGGAACATCTGAGACTGGACAAGACAAGAGGTTCCAAGAACTGATGGCCGCGTGCGCGTGATGGTGGATTGTTTCATGGAACTCTCTGGTGTCTCTCTATACCATTGATTTAAGACAGAAAAGTTTTCTTCTTTTTCCTTTTCCCCTTTCTTTTAACAGGACGGGATTTTGTCTCCTTTCACTTTTCTCTGAAAAACGCGTATTGGTTTGTTTAAGACATGTTGGGTCCCTGTGTAGGGATTTGTGCGGGAGTGGACTCTACGAGAAGGGGGCTGGTAACGGACAATTTATGCCCACTTTTTCTTGCTGTAAAGGGTTTACCATGTGAATGGGATTTTGCTATGTTATTGTTTTGGGGAGGGAGGGGGTAGGGAAGGGGAGGAAATTTTTTAGAAGCGTCATGTATTGGGGAAATGTTCTGGATCGTAAGGATTCTGAAATGTTTACTGATTTGCAATATAATGACACATTATCTTAAAATTGTGAGCTATAATGTTAGAGGCCTGGCATCTGGTGCTAAGCAGCAAGCGGTGTTTCAATTCCTGTGTCAAGAAAAACCAACTGAAATCTGTCTGCAGGAGACCTATATGGTCCCTGAAAAAACTTGCACTTTATGTAAGCGCTGGATGCAGGTCGGCTACCATGCCATATACTCCGCCTATTCGAGAGGGGTCAGCATACTGGTTTCCTCCGGAGTACAATTTGAAAAATTACAGGTGTTCACTGACTCTGAGGGACGGTATGTTTGCTTGCTGTGTAAGTTGAATGGTAGGGTTATACTCATTGTGTCTCTGTATATTCCGCCCCTGTACAGTAGCATAGTGATCTGCAAGGTAGTGGAAGTGATTGCGGGCCTGCAGGGTGTCCCTTATTTAATTATGGGGGACTTTAATAACGTTCCGGATTCACACTGGCATAAAGGTAATGGGGAGGACCTCCAACAAGGAGGTAACTGTACTACATTTAGTTTGTTGCTGAGGGAGACGGCCATGATTGACCTGTGGAGGGTCCAGCACCCATCCACATGCCAATTTTCATGTTTTTCGACATCCTTCTCTTCGTTATCCAGGATTGACCTGTCATTGGGGGACAAGCAAATGTTAGGATGGATGGAGTAGGCTGAGTATTTGGTTAGAACAGTGTCGGACAATTCCCCTATGTATGTGACACTTCAAAATGAGAAGTCCCTGCCCACCATTAGATCCTTGTGGAAATTGAACCCTTTCTGGCTGCAGCTTATAGATGAAGGGAAAGATATGGAGTGGACGTTGGAGGAATATTTTGAGATCAATAAAGGACGGCAGCTATTGGCACTGTTTGGGAAGCCATGAAGGCATTCTTTAGGGGCCTGTGTATTCAAGAGATCTCCCGGGTCAAGGCAGCAACTAGGGAGAAGGATCAGCTGCTCTTTAGGGAACTTGAAGAGGAGGAGACAGCCTTGGTTCTGTGCCCTTCCACACAGGCTCAGGAGAGACTTAAACGAGCTCAGACTAGCGTTACTAAAATGTCCCTGAGGACAGCGTAAGGCTGGCTTCACACTTGCAGATGCATCTGCAGCATTTTGCAGATGCATCTGCAAGTATCAGCATGCAGACCGACATCTCGCGTCCATGGTGCGGGAGGGAGTGTGTGATCTGTAAGCAGGCATCCGCCTGCGGACGGTTCACATATAGGAATGAATGAGTGCTTTCAGACCGCGGTGCGCCCCATTATAAACATAGCGGCCGCGGTCTGCATGCTGATACTTGCAGATGCATCTGCAAAACGCTGCAGATGCATCTGCAAGTGTGAAGGCAGCCTAAAGTAGGTGGATGTTCCAAACTATAAAATATTATGAGAAGGGGGAACGAGCTGGTCATCTCCTGGCCTTGGTGGCTGCTGTGCAGAAGGAAGCTTCCTTCATACTATGGCTAAAAGCTGAGAATGGTAGAGAGGTGACCACAAATAAGGACATAATGACAGTGCTGACTGACTTCTATGCAAATTTGTACAGATCACAAGTGAGTCTGGGGAGGAGGAGATTGAGGACTTTCTGGATAAAGCTGGGCTCCCACAGTTGAGTCTTGGGAATTGCTAGATGAATCATTCAACATCTGGAAGCCACCTCAACATCTATGGCTAATGACAAAGCCCTGGGGGTGGATGGATTACCGGGTGAAGTGTATAAGCAGTTCAGGGAGCCTCTGTTATCAAACTGGAGGTGTATAATGCAGGATTGGAGAAGAGAGAGTTGCTGCGGTCCATGCGGGAAGCAATTATTGTAGTATTGCCCAAAAAGGGCACGGATCCCACTGCACCAGCCTCGTATCACCCGATTTCCTTATTAATGGTAGACATCAAGCTTCTGACCAAAATGATGGCTAACAGACTTGGCAGAGTTATTTCCTCTTTCATACATCCTGACCAAGCAGATTTTATGCCTAACAATCCAAGGCCACCAATCTCCACAGATTGTTCCGTAATATACAGGCCAGGGTTGACAATGTTGGACACAGGGCCATTTTCTCACTGGATGCTGCCAAAGCTTTTTTTTTTTTTTTTTTTTTTTTTTTTTTAAACATTTGGTTTTTATTGAGTTATGAAAAAGAAATAATAACAATACAAAGTATAGTAATTTTCAAGTTAATACGGTTCATAGAATGAAAAACAAATTATAATGGGTAACAGATAAGTGGGTATTTGAGGAATGGGAATAGGGGAAAGCTGAGAGGAGAGAGGAGAGGATTATTATTGTTCTTAAACCAATCTGGTTCGACAAGATCAGTCCAGTCCTGTAAGGAAGAGTTGCCAGGTTATGAAACAAATCAAAATCCCTTCTCTGGGGGTGCAAGCATATATTGCGACAAGACCCATGGATCCCACCAGCCCAGTTTTTTGGTTTTAACTGTGTGTTCATGCGATAGGATAGTTTCATGTTGTTTATGTAGGTTAATGAGAGATATGAGTTCTTCTCTAGATGGGGAGGAACTATCCTTCCAGTGTCTTGCCACACATAACCTAGCAGCTATTAATATATTAGTGATAATAGGCTTGAGGAGAGGAGGGAATTCGTCTATGTCTATACCTAGGAGGGCCAGAGGAGCTTCCAAGGTGATGGGCAGCCCCGTGACCTCACCCAGAATTTGTTCTGTTGTCTTCCAAAATTTTCGCACTTCTGAGCAGTGCCACCACATATGCTCCATCGTACCTTCCTCTAAACAACCTTTCCAGCACATTTTAGATTTGGTTGGATGGAATTTATGTATTTTCAATGGGGTTAGGAACCAATTTAGTTGTAATTTTTTTGCCTGTTCTAGGTGTTTTAAACAGGACGTGTATTTAGAGGTGTGTGAGGCAGCGGCATACCATGATTCCAAGGGTGATGTAAAGGCCAGTCTCCGCTCCCAGATTTCCATATAGGGAAGTTTAGTTTCTCCAGTAGGGGATATGAGGGCCTGGTAGAATATGGAGACTCCGTGCTGGTTAGAAGAGGATTTGAAATATCTCTGCAGTTGGTTGTTAGTTTGGGCTAAGTCAAAAGTGGGCAGTTCACACCTATTTATTAAGTGACGGACTTGTAGATATTGGTAAAATAAATTATTAGGAAGTTCAAATTTATTTGCTATATCCTGAAAGGGTCTTACCCCATCCGGGTCAAGAAGATCGTCTAGGTTAAAGGCGCCGCCCTCCCTCCATCGTTTTAGAGATAAGTCGGGAATCAGGACCTCCAGTGCTTTGAGAGAGATATGTTTAAATAGAAATTGTAGATGGGTTCGGCCTAAGTGGTACCATGTCCCCAGTAAAGCATTCATGGTGGATAGAGTTTCACCTCTCATCTGGGGGTTCAGTAACCCTGCCTCCAGCAGAAGTCTGAGGGACTTAGAGGGGGTCATACAGGCCTCTATTTGTAACCAGCCTAATGAAGCTGTGTCTCCCGACCACCATAATTGCGCTGGTTCCATAATAGCCGCTCTATGATAGGTGAGGATGTCAGGAACTCCCAGGCCCCCCTTGTTGTATGGCAGAATCATGATCCTGTGAGCCACCCGGTGAGGCTTCCCAGCCCATATAAACTTGTTTAGGATACGCTGAAGTCTAGTCAAGCATGTTCGCGGGAAGGTGAGGGGCACACACCTGAACAAATATATTAGTTTAGGGAGGATAAGCATTTTTACTGATTGGATTCTGGCAACCCAGGAGAGACCCACCGAAGCAATCCTGTCTAGTTCCATTCCAATATCTCTGGCTATTAGGTCCACATTTGCTTTGACTATTTTGTGCATAGATGTAATATAAATTCCTAGATATTTAAAGCCATCTGGTGACCATGTAAAGGAAAAGCGGTTTTTGATTTCCTCCTGAATTTGCTTAGTCAAATTTATTGGATATATCACGGACTTAGAGGCATTTAGTCGGTAGTAAGACGCTGCTGAGAAGTCTCCAAGAACTTTCATTATCTCATGTAGTGTGGGTATGACATCAGTCAATGTCAGGATGACGTCGTCCGCATAAAGGCCAACTTTGTGTTCTATACATCCAACGGTAATTCCCCTGATCCGGGGGTTTCGCCTGATATGAGCTGCCAAGGGCTCCATTACTAATGCGAATATTAGAGGTGAAAGAGGGCATCCCTGGCGTGTGCCATTAGAGATGCTAAGGGAGTTTGATGTAAAGCCAGAGGCGCAGACGGAAGCATTAGGAGAGGAATATAACACCATTAGAGCCGACATGATTGGGCCGATAATACCAAATTTTTTTAGCACAGCTTCAACATACCCCCAGTGTACTCTGTCAAAAGCTTTTTCGGCATCGAGAGACAGAATCACACTGGGGGAGTCGGTTTTCTCCATCAGTTCAAGAATGTTTATAAGGCGTCTGGTTCCGTCTCGCGCCTGTCGACCCGGCACAAACCCAACCTGGTTTGGGTCCACAAGAGACGGGAGAACTCCCATCAATCTGGTGGCCCAAACCTTCGCATATAATTTAGTGTCGCAATTGAGCAGTGCAATCGGGCGAAAGTTACCCGGATCTGTGGGTGTCTTCCCCGGCTTAGGGAGGGTAGTAATGATAGCCTCCAGACCCTCTCGTCTGATCTCCCCCCTGGATCGCCAGTATGCAAACAATCTCAATAGATAGGGGGAGAGAATGGGAAAAAATTGCGTGTAATATGAAAAGGGGAAGCCATCCGGACCTGGCGCCGTACTCCTCTTAGTGGTCTTGAGTGCGTGATGTAATTCTGCTTCTGAGATTGGGGCGTTCAATATGCTCAATTGAGATGGTGTTAATTTGGGCAGATCTATGCTATCTAAAAAAGCCGAAATCGTAGTCTCAGTTGGTTGTGTCGTATTGCCATAGTTTTTTAAGTTATATAGCGAGTCGTAGTACGCCCGAAATTCCTCCGCTATAGAGATAGGATTGCGTATTTGAGCTCCTGTGCGTGATATGAGGAAAGGTATCTTAAATCGTGCTACTCTCTTTTTAACTCGTCGGGCCAGCAGTGCCCCCGCCCTGTCTCCCATATTATAGTATCGTGCTCTTAGTTTTTTAAGATTTTTTTCGGTTTTTTTGCAGTAAGAGGGATCTTAAATGATTTCTGGCTTCTATCAAAGTCTTTAATATTTGTGGGCAAGGGGTCACCTTGTGCTGCCTTTCCATAGTTCTAATTTTGGTCAGGGTATCTTCCAGGTCCGTCATGTATAATTTTTTCATGTGGGCAGCTATTTTAATAAAAAGGCCCCTAACCACTGCATTATGTGATAGCCATAACACCTCATCTTGTATTTCTCCATTGTCGTTAATGTGAAAGTAATCTTTGATCTGACTGGTTATGTCCTTTACAATGTCTGGATTTGTTAGTAGGTATGTGTTTAGTTTCCATATGTGTGGTGGTGTAATAACCGAGGAGTCAGAGATCTTTAGTGTAATCGGTGCGTGGTCAGACCATGTGATATTGCCTATATTCGTTTGTTGGCATCTATGTAATAAGGCATCATCCACTAGTATGGCATCTATGCGGCTGTAAATGTGGTATCTATTTGAAAAAAAAGTGTAATCACGTTTGCCACTATGTTGGTATCGCCACACATCATGCAGACCGTTCTCAGAGGCCACTGGTCCCATTTCGCCTCGTGTGTGCAAGGGTCCAGTGCAATCCAACCTCTTACACATCGGCATATTAAAATCCCCACATACCAGTCTGTGGCCCTGCACATGAAGTTGAACCGTATCTAGGAGAGACCGTATAAATTTAATTTGGCCGGTGTTAGGGGCGTATGTCGAGACTAATGTGTAATGGCAATTATTAATGGAACATAAGAGGATGAGATAACGCCCCTCTGGATCAGGTATTTCTGCTTTAAGTTGGAATGAGACAGTATGTTTTATAAAGATTCCCATCCCCGCTTTCTTTGCTGTGTTATTAGCATAAAATTGGTGTGGATACGTGTGTGATTGCATTCTGTGATTGTCTACAGCCAGCAGGTGCGTCTCCTGAACAAAGATGACCTCACAATTTGATTTGCGCAGGTGCCGCCAAGTTATGGATCTCTTTGCTGGGGAATTTAACCCGTTAACATTAATAGACAGTATATTGATGCTCATAGTGGAATATTAACAGAGGCTTATATAAAATCCCGTAACATAAACAGATCCAGCAAACCTTTTGTATGAAATTTCCATGCTCATATAATCCTATCCAGGGTGAGAAGGGGAGAAGGGGTAGTAGGGGAAGGGTTAGGGGAATACAACAATAAACCTGAAAAAACCCCAGTAGTGCAGGAGACCGACGTCCCATCCTACAGAGACTGAGGTTAGAAAAAGTAGAAGAAAAAACAAGCCAAAAAAGCGGCAAGAATGGAGAGAAGGACATACTCTCCTGTGAAAAATCAGTGAGTGACCAGAAAAAACATTCTGTGGGTTAACGTCCAGGAGTTCAGATCTTATCCCTGGATCTTAGATAACCGTAGTCCTTGGCCAGTTCCAGAAGAAAGAAGTCCAGAGGCCCACAGGTTCTAGTTAATGTGCTCAGACTGTGCTCCATTCAGGACCAACGTGCTTTTTGTGTGAAGCTGGTGGAGAGAGGGGTCTCCATTTTTAGTCGGTGATCCCAGCCCCCACTGGGACAAGAGCCTGGCTGCTTGGTTTGGAAGAACGCAGACATGTGTGGTGTCATTTCTTCGTATGAGAAGTTTAGTTGGAAAGCCCCACATGCTGCCAAAGCTTTTGACATTGTGGAGTGGAGATACCTGTTGGCCACCATGTGACATATGGGCTTTGGGGAGAAATTTATAGGATGGTCTCAATTGCTGTACACTGCCCCTAGAGCTAGTGTGCCCAAAAAGGGCAAGGATCCCACTGCACCAGCCTCGTATCGCCCGATTTCCTTATTAACAGTAGACATCAAGCTTCTGACTAAAATTATGGCTAACAGGCTTGGCAGAGTTATTACCTCTGTCATACATATGGGCTTTGGAGAGAAATTTATAGGATGGTCTCAATTGCTGTACACTGCCCCTAGAACTAGTTTGCCGGTCAATGGACAGTTATCTGAGGATTTCTCCCTTTCTCAGGGGACGAGACAGGGGTGCCCTTTGTCCCCTCCACTGCTCACCATTGCCATCGAGCTGTTGGCAGCAGTCATACAGCGGGATCAGGATATCGTGGGATTCCAGTATGGGATGCATGAGGAAAAGATGTGGATGATACACTCCTGCTTTTGGGAGATGCAGGCAGCTCTTTGAGAGCAGTTATGAGGGTGCTGGATGCTTACGGTGCTGTGTCAGGGATTTTAAGAAATTGGGACAAATCAATGTTACTCCCGCTGGACCTGGTAATGACTGTAGAAACTGATCCATTGATTCCAATATGAGTAGTCATGGAATTTTGTTATCTTGGAATTCAAATTTCGGCTAATATAGATGATTATGAGAAATTCAATTTAAATCCCCTGTTGAGTAAATTTAGACAGAAGATTGAGGCTTGGTGCAGACTAACCTCTTAGTGGCAGGAAGGGCGAACCTGCTAAAAATGATCATTATGCCCCAGCTCCTCTATGCCTTACATAACGCTCCGGTGTGGTTGCCACAAAACAGGTTCTATAGAATCAAGTTATCTTCAGTGATTTGATCTGGAAGGGAAGGCAGACACGCATCAAACTAGAGTATCTGCAGTGTGCCAAGGAAGATGGAGGTCTGGTCATCTCTAATCTGTGGGACCGCGGATGTTGCATCCCAGGGACATCTGGGGTGATGGGGGGATCCAGCTTTTGACAGCTCCATAGGTATGATCCTTATGCATATGGTGGGGAGTGGTGGTAGTGTTGGCTAGCGTGGAGGCAGGTAAATTCTGGCGTGGAGGCAGGTAAATTCCCAAAAATTACCCACGATAGTGCTGATCTGGAAGGTGACCTACATGAATATGTTGCTCACCTAAACTACCTACAATAGATGTACATTAAATAACTTTTTCTACTTAGCAAAATTATTGCAGCATACGGTAGGTCTTATCCTGTTACATCCAAGGTATTATTATACCATCTAGTGGCCCTATCTGTAATTACATCTTTCATAGGAAAGAGATACTTTAGGGACAGGTACTTGGTGTCAAAGTACAGAAATACTCAATCTACATTCAGTCTGAACACCTCAAGCTCTGGCCTTCTAAGACAAAAACCATTTCCTTGGAATGGTCCAGTGGCTGACCACCACTTTGCCGTGCACGTCAGATTTTGTTTGTTTCCATCTGTATTGACACTAGCATTCTTGGTAATTGTTCACACACAGTTATCACACCCAGCCCTCAGGCTTAGATCATTTTAGCTTCATTCACCTGAACATTACCTGCTTTCATCCATGAGTGCTGGTCTGGTACAGTGAGGGTTAACTGTGAAAAGCCCAGACATTTGTGGTGTAGGCTGCAGCTGCATGGGCCTGAGTTACCTTTTATTCACTTGCACTGACCTGGTACCTTGGAAGCAGGTCTGAGATGCATCAGGTGAGTGCTAGCTTTATATGGTCCACTTTATGTTCATGTTTGAGGTCTTATGATACAATAAAAATTAAAAAATATAGAGTAGGACCTCCCTATCTGAGAATGCCTTGACGTTGGCAGGGTGGCTCAAAAGATTATTTCATCTTTTGCCAAATGTCTCATATATTTTACAGTTTGGAAGCAATATGTGTATTTACACAATTTGTATTGTAATATGTTTCCTGGCAGTGCTGGCGCCTTTTGTAAAAACCAACAGATCTTTAATTTGCACTCAGACATACAGTGTATCTGTAATAGTGGCGTAATCCTGCGACAAAGCTATTCCCACAAACCATATGTGAGTCAGAAATATATGCAGGCATACAATATCGATCCTTCAGCAATATGAATACCACATTGACAACATATTTTTCTCTCTAAAAGACATGAGACTGGAAGCAGAAGAGATAACTTGCAGGGGTGTTCTCAAGTTATTAGTTAGACAGCATGAAAATAAATAGAAACTTGCAATTGACTTGCTTTTTCTATCTTCTCTAATTATCCTGCAATGGCAGATGTTATCCCTAATAGTGTACAGCTCATTTCCATGGAGCTCTGCCAGAGCCTGGCCAAAATGGACAGTGATTATACTGCAGAAGAGGAGTTAACTCTTAATATCTCAGTTGGCAATCTACAGCTCATTCACTTCTATACAGTTGTTAACAGTGTCGGGACAAGGCATTTTGGTGCCCTAGGCAGGTAAGGCAAACGGCACCCCCCCCCCCCCCCGAAATATGTCTAGGAATAAAAATGTGAACATACATGAAGTTGCAACATCGTAGGATCAGCGGTGTTTATTCCCTCTTCGTGTGGTCTTACATGATGCGGGTGGGAGGACGGGGGGGTTCTCAAAGGTGATGGCCGTTTCACACCGCAAGTGGCGCGTCAACAGGCATATAGTCCACCATATGCCTGTTGACTATATGCCTGTTGAAGCGTCACCCCATGAAGAGTGAATAAACACCGCTGATTGTGTGTTGCAACTTCTTTTCTATAATGCTAAACACAATAGCTGAATATACAATAGAGAATACAGAATAGATACAGCTGCTACCTGTATACACAATAGAGATGGCTGTGGACCGTATACACAATGGAGACTGCTGCTGGCTATACATACAATAGAGAATACACAATAGAAACTGCTGCTGGCCATACACAATAGATAATACACAATAGAGACTACTGCTGGCCGTACGCAATAGAGATGGCTGCCAGCCATATAGACAAAATCCCAACAGCTTCCCTCCATTCCGACAGCCTCCCTCCATCCTGATAGTCTCCCTCCACCCTTCCTCCATCCTGACAGCCTCCTTCCTTCCTTCCTCCATCCCGACAGCCTCACTTCATCCCGACAGCCTCACTTCATCCTTCCTCCATCCCAACAGCCTCACTTCATCCTTCCTCCATCCTGACAGCCTCCCTACATTCTTCCTCCATCGCAATAGCCTCCCTCCTTCCCATCAACGTCCCTCCATCCTAACAGCCTCCCTCCATACTTCCTCCATCCCAACAGCGGTCCTCCATCCTGACAGCCTCCCTCTATCCCAATAGCCTATTCCATCCTGACAGCCTCTCTCCATCCTTCCTCCATACCAACAGCCTCCCTCCATCCTGACTGCATCCCTCCATCCTGGCAGCCTCCCTGTCTCCCCATAGCCTCCCTGTCTCCCCACAGACTCCCTGTCTCTATCCCCCACAGCCTCCTTGTCTCTATCCCCACAGCCTCCTTGTCTCTATCCCCACAGCCTCCTTCCCTATATATGGCCCCCTATTCTGTACATTGCCCCATCCCTACCCCGGACCCCAGCATAACTTACCATTGGGGGCAGCTGTGGATGCGGAGCAGGGGTGCTGGAGCCCGGAGGGCACATCTGCAGGACTGGAGCTGCCTGCGGGGAGTAGCTGCGGGCCTGCGGCAGCTAGCGGTGGGCACCGCCGTGTTCTTTGTGGCCGGCGCCCACTAACAGTACAGCCGGTCGGTGGAAGTTGAGACTTCAACAAAATGGCCGCGGTTAATTGGAGAACGCGGCCATTGTGTAGAAGTCTCAACCTCTATTGACCAGCTGTACAGTTAGTGGGCGCCAGCCACAAAGAACATAGTGGCGCCCACCGCTCCCTGCCGCAGCTTCTCCCCGCAACTCCAGGGCCCGGTGGCGGTGATTAATGGGGGGGGGCCCCCCATCAGGTCACCTGATGACTGCTCTCGGGGTCACGGGTCCGGACTCCGGTCAGGCGGGAATGCGCCCTGCAGTGGCGTAACTAGAGTCCAAAGGGCCCCGGTGCGAAATTTGGACCTGGGCCCCCCTCCTTCCTCCGCGCACCCACATTGGTCAGATGTATGTGCCCAATGTAACATTCTAAATCCTATTAAGACTCATGAGTTGACCCCTCTCCCCTTTATTATGCATTAATGCCCCTCATCCTGCTGTATATGGTCCTCCTCCTGGGATATGCCCTTATCCTGGTATATATGGTCCTCCTACAGGGACGCATATCCATGTAAAGCTGGTGCAGGGGTCGGCAGGCGCCAGGCCCCTGTACCGCTAGGCCCAGTCGCACTTGCGAACCCTGCAACCGCGGTTGTTACGCCACTAGGTATCCCCATCATCCCCTTGCACCCCCAATAAGGTATCCCCATAACACAGGGACAAACACACAAACTCAGGAACACGCACACACAGGGACACACGCACACACAGGGACACACGCACACACAGGGATACACGCACACACAGGGACACACACACAAACATAGGGACATGAACACACAGGGACACAGACACAGGGACACGCACACACAGGGCCACACACACAGGGACATGCACACACAGGGACACACACACGCACCCACAGGGACACACACACAGAGGGACACACACAGGGACACACACAGGGACACGCACACAGAGGGAGACACACACACAGGGACACACACACACACATGCACACAAAGGGACACGCACACACACACAGGGACATGCACACACACACAGGGGCATGCACACACAGGGACACTTCTTACTGGTCCACCAGCGCCGCACTCAGCCTGTAGGTGTACCGATGCCGCCAATGCATGGAGCATGGCACCGTACTCATCTCTCTGCCTCAGATGCCTTAAGTGTACGGTGCCGCTGTCTTGGCCAATCACAGACCACGAGCCGCCAGGTCAGCCAATCACAGGCCAGAAGCTGATGTCATGCGCCGACTGGCCTGTGATTGGCCGCCGGGCCTGTGATTGGCCAGGACAGCGGCAGGGGACAGGGAGTGAATGGTGCAGGGCTTTATGCATCTGGCGGCCATGATCAGCTCCCTGGGGACATGGATATGCGTCCTCAGGGACGCACATCCATGTAAAGCAAGTGCAGCCAGGGGTCAGCGGGCCTGGTCGCACCTGCGTCCGTGGTTGTTACGCCACTGATCCTCACCCATCCCTTGTAGACTGTGAGGCCTCGTGGGCAGGGTCCTCTCCCCTCACCCACGATATCCTCACCATCTCTTGTAGACTGTGAGCCCTCGTGGGCAGGGTCCTCTCTCCTTCTGTACCTGTGTGTACCTTGTATTGTTCTTGATTATTGTAATTGTCTATGTATGCCCCTTGTGACATGTATAGCACCATGGAATAAATGGCGCAATAATAATTAATAATAATAATCTCATCATCATGCCCCATTGTTATTTGAGACATTAGTGCCCCCATTTTCCTCAGAACTGAACACTCAACCATATTGCACCTCTGCCCTATGCAGAACAAGCAGACAGTGCTGCAATACCAGTCACAGTCCATGGTTCAGGGAGGCACTGTTTTCATGGAGAATTGGAAAAATTATAATTATATGTAAATTATAATAGGAAATCACCCCAGTTATATTTTATATATCAGCAATTTTCATGTGAGAGGAAAGTTCCTACCTGCCAGACAGGCTGTGGTATCGACCCATGTGAGGAGCTGTCCAGCACTTGGCTCTCCCAGGTGGTTGGAGTGCCAGGGAAGACTACAGCTGAGTGAGAAGTGAGAGAATGGAAGGCTAGGTGTGACTCCATGCCACCTGGGATAGTGCCAGCCTGCTGTGACCCTAGTATGAGGTCCACTCATTTGACCTGCAGGCTGCACTTTGTATCGGCTGAGACATGAACCTGCTGGAAAATGATCACTGCCAGCACCTGCATCCTCCAGCCCATGATTGGGTTACATTCCCCTCTCCAGCCTGCACAGCCTGCTCCTGCCCGTTCTCCTACTGCTCTCTCACTTGGCTCTGTACCTCCTCACTGTTCACAGGTCCCGGTTCCCGGCTCCCCAGCAGATCCTGCAGACGTTTGTGACTGTGACCCGCATGCTGCTATCTGGGGAGGCGGCAGATGCTGCAGGGGACACCCGGAGAGAGGGCACAGCCCAGACATCAGGAGGTACAGATGCCGGCCGCTGTGTCCTGGCAGCCGCGGGAGATTTAAAGCTGCAGAGCCCGCCAATTCTCCGGCGCCCATGATCAGCTGCCAGGGGACCGGCCGGGCAGAGCGGCCGCGCAGTGACATGGATGCGCGTCCTCAGGGACGCACATCCATGTACAGCTGGCGCAGCGGTCGCAGGGGTTGGCGGCTCCGGGCCCCTGTGTCTCACTTGCGTCCCCTGCGACTGCGGGTGTTATGCCACTGGCGCCCTGCACAAGATGGCGCCCTAGGCGATCGCCTAGTTTCGCCTTGCTGTTGTCCGGGCCCTGGTTGTTAACTTCTCACCTTCATCTCATCTACTGAAGAGATGCTGTCATAATTCTAGCAAAATAAGTGTGCATCTTTCACATCAGGTCTGCTAATCTTGACTCTCTGCCCTTGCTGTCTGGAGTGGTGGGCTTATTTAAAGGGAACCAACCAGCTGGATTTTGAGGTGTAAAGTAAAAGTAGTGCCATACCTGGGAGTATAATCAAATGATTTCTTCATTTTCCAGATTGTATGTGCTATTGCAGAAAAAATTGTTTGCAAAGGTCAAGAAATGAAATTGATTGGCATGTTCAGCAGGGGTGGGACTATGTGGATCGGGTCTTTCCTTATTGTTCCTCACCTGTGTGCTTTGCTCGGCTGTATGTAAATACCTTCCCCATGTCAGCGCCATTACTGTTACAGTTGTGTTCAAACTAAAAGCAGTGTGTTGAAAAACATGAGTTAAACCTAAAATCTTTATACTAGTTTTTATTTCCATGCATTGGGAACATTGCACACTCTTTTATAAATCAAAACATGAAGAGAAATGTATATCAGTTTTAACTACTTTACATAAAATAACAAAAAATGAACGTTGGGCTGTCCAAAAAAATGGCAGTGTCTGCATTTGTCTTTACAAACTCAAAATATGTGCTCTATTTTTTAGGATTTACCATTTCTGTGAATCACTAACCTAATAGTTAGTTGTATAACCACAGTTTTTTAGAACTGTTTCTCATCTATATTGCATAGAGTCAACCAACTTCTGGCACCTGTCAACTGATATTCAAGCCCTGGGTGCTTTGACTATATCCCACAATGTATTTGCATTTGTTGGCTTTGCCTCAGAGACTGTATTTTTTATGTCACCCCACAAGGTTTCTATCGGATTAAGATCCGGCCACTCCATAATCTCAATTTTGTTGGACTGGAACTAAGAAACGAGCATAAAGGGGATGCAAAAGCCATGAGGTTTGTGGGCTTAGAAAGAGTTGAGTTGTCCCTAGGGGAGGTGACATGCATAAACTATTACTCCAGCAAGAAGCAAAATGGATAATAAAGCTACGAGCTCAGGGCCCACTTGGTTTGAACGAGAGAAACGACCTGTCAGTATTTTTGTAGTATATTTTTATAGTGTATCTTTATGGTATAATGTTTATAATAATATATGCTATTTAAATTTCTTATTGTATATATGAATGTATAATCCATGTTTGATTAGGGAAAATGTTTTTTAATGATATCACTGTATCACTAAGCACTTTAATCAATTTTAACCAGCCGCACTTTCTAATTAGAATAATATTCTATTGTATGTCATGTGTTGCAGCTCACTAGGTTTTATATTCACTAGAAAGAGTTAAATTGTTAATGGGAGGACTTATAAAATGGAAGGTAATGCCTACCTCTATTGTTGTGACCCGTAGAAGCTCTACTAGAGTGCGAAACGGCCCGTTGTTACGACCCCCACCCCTCCCCTGCACCCCCCTTACACAGCCTCTGTCACTGCATGTAGTGCTTTGAACTAGTTAAATAAAGCACTGTGAATCTTGGATCGGTGAGTGCTGCCTCCTCTCTGTTAAAACACTGAATTGGTAGAAGTCTGTGACCGGAGGAAGTGCACCAGGGATCCTCAGAGCAGTGTGCAGCCAGCGGCGCTGGCCGTGACGACGGTGATGATAAGCCCCTGAAAAGACGGCACAGCGGCGGTGCCCGGCTTTCTCATAAGTAAGTGTGGACCTGGAACCAATATGTTGCTCATTTACTGGTGGATTTAGGTTCATTGTCTTGTTGAAACACCCATTTCAAGGGCAATTTCTCTTTAACGGAAGGCAAGATGACCTCTTCAAGTATTTTGATATATGCAAAATGGTCCATGATCCCTGGTATGTGGTAAAAATGCCCGACACCATTGTAAGAGTAACTTGCCCATATCGTGTTATTGCACCACCATGCTTTCCTGTCTTCAGAGTGTATGATGGCTTGAATTCAGAGTGTGGGAGTCATCTGATGAACTGTCTGTGGCCCTTGGATCATTTTACTTTCATCAGTCCACAAAATGCTTCTCCATTTTTCTTCAGGCCAGTTGATATGTCCTTTATAAAATTGTATCCACTCAGCACGTCTTTTTTTTAACAGTGGGACTTTGCAGGGACTTTTTACTAATAGATTACAGTTCGCCCATCCCTGTGTGAAGGTAAAGTTTGGGGTCTGTACTGAAACCTAGTGTTTTGGCACGGGCCCTGAACAATGACTTTCCTGAAAAGTCTGTGTTACAGCTCTGGTTTGAGTTCAGCGGGGAGCTGTAAAAAATCAAATCGTAATTAAACATCTGCTCATACTTGATCCGCGTGCATGTACTTCCGGGGCTGCTCATTAACTTCTGATTAGTCACTGGTGGGAAGTGCAACAGCCAATCAAAGTTGCTGTTACCGAGAGTGGGCATCTGTGATTGGCTGTTGGAGCCAGTGTAGTAACCTGAAAATAGGCCATATGTACTAGCATCTACTCTGCATGGTAGATGCTAGGTTGTATGGGCTGTTTCCAGGTTACTACACTGACTCCAACAGTCAATCACAGAATCCCACTCTCTGTCACAGTGTCTGTGATTGGTTGTTGCACCCCTCACCTAATGACTGATGTCACAGTAGTTTAAAAATAAATAATTTTAAGAAAATGACAGAGCTTTGCTTTATTTTTGATTCTCAGTGCAGATAAAACAGAAAGCTATGTGCTGCCACTCTGAGCTGCCTGGTTTTACCTTGGCTGGCAATCAAAATACAGGAAAGCCCATTAGTTTTTGTTTTAATTATTTAAATAAATATTATTTAAAAATACCATGTGGGCTTTGCCCTATTTTTGATTGCCAGCCAAGGTAAAACCCAGGCAGCTGGAGGCTGGTATGCTCAGTGTGATGAGGCCAATAGTTATAGGCTAAAGATTAGCAGCCCACAGCCGCCCCAGAAATTGGGGCATTCATTAAATGCGCCAATTCCTGGCACTTTACCTGGCTCTTCCTGGGGGCCCTGGTGCGCTGGCATCACGATGATAGGAGTTAATGGCAGCTGAGTATGGACAGCGTGTCATTAAGCCCAGATTGATAATGTCACACCTCTATGAGACCTGCACATTATCAATCCTGTGAAGAAATACGGTAGTTAAAAAACACAGAGAAAAATCCTTTATTTGAAATAAATCACAAAGAAAAATCCTTTATTAGAAATAAATCAGACAGACAACCCTTATTTTTCAATTTATTATTACCCCACACATACCCCTCCAAAGATAATCCATAGTGATGGTCCCACAAAGCTCACTCGCCTCTGCTTCATCCAGAGTCTGCAATGAGAGAACAGATATTCTTTCCCTATAGACTCTACGGTTACACTGAGTGCTGGAGGACCGGTAACACATTGTCCCTGGGAATCTCTGGATTATTGACCACATTGCACGTGGAAGTGTGGGTCCAGCAGCAGCCACCATTGTGCTTATTATACTGATTGTGTTTCACAAAACTTTACAAGGTGAGCATTGACACTTATGGCTTCAAAGCCGCGGAGCTGTTTAAAACGATAAGACAGTATCTGCGCTTGCTTCTATTTACAGTGTTACTGATTTTGGAGGACCGGTGACGTCACTCACTGAGCCACTGAGGCCCTGCGTCAGTAAACTCAGGTGACCCAGCTACCGGCAGCCAGGTTACTTGAGTTCACTGCCACAGGGCCTCAGTGACTTAGTGAATAATGACACCGCTCCTTGCTGCAGTGAACTCAGGTGACCCCACTGCTGGCAGCCAGGTCACCTGAGTTCACTGCCAAGGGACCTCAGTGACTCTGTGAATGACGTCACTGCTCCTCGTGGCAGTCAGTGGGATTGCAGAGTCTGCAGAGAGAGGACGCCTGTTCTCTCACTGCAGATTCTGGATGAAGCATAGGCGAGTGAGCTTTGTGGGACCATCGTAGTGGATTTTTTTCGGAGGGGTATGTGTAGGGTTAATAAATTTGAAAATGTGGGTTGCCTGAGTTATTTCAAATAAAGGATTTTTCTCTGCGATTTATTTAAAATAACAGATTTTTCTCTGTGATTGTGTTTTTTAACCATTTTCAGTGCATGGTAGATGCTAGAATGTATGAGCTGTTTCCAGGTTACTGCAGTGAATAACCGGGAAGTTAATAAGCGGCTACAAGCATGCAGGAGCGGTAAGTATGAGCTAATGCTTAATCAATGTTTTGTTTATTTTAACAGCCCTACCAGCCCCCATTTCATAACTTTAAAGTCTGAGTTCAGGGTTCAGACTCAAGTTCGGGTCAAGTCCATCCTGAACTAGCACTTTAAAAAAAAGTCCGGCCGAGTCCACCGAACTCAACCATAGGCGGGTTGACCCATCAATAGTCTTCTTACTGTCACAGTACTCACAGGTAACTTCAGTCTATCTTTTATTATCCTGGTGCTGATCGTTGGCTGAGCGTTTGTCATTCTGGGTATTCTTCAACCTATTCGAATGGCAGTCTTCCATGTTCTTTCACCTCTCTCTGTTTTTTCTTTCCATATTAAAGTATTGGAGATCATTTTAGCTGAACAGCCTATCATTGTCTGCAATTCTTTAGTGTTTTACCCTCTCCAATCAACTTTTTAATCAAAGTATGCTGTTCTTTCTTCTAAACAATGCCTTGAATGACCAATATTTCTCAGGCTTTCAAGGAGAAATGCATGTACAACATGTACTGGCTTCACCCTTAAATAAGGGCCACCTGATTCACACCCATTTCTTCACAATATGATTGACCTCACTAATTGCACTCCACACTGCTATTATTGTGAACACACTGCCTTTCAATTAATTATACAAATACACAGACTCAAAAACATGCAGATCATGAATAGAGATGAGCGTGTGTTCGATTCGAAATGTTCGCCAATTTCAAATTCGACCTGTTTTGGGTGGTGTTCGAGTCATTCGACGAATGTGAACAATTTGCTTAAAATTCAGCAGTTCGATAACGGTTCGTTCACCAAAAGCGTAACTGGATTTTCACAGTAATACTGTTATTGAATGTTAATATCCAGTGTGAGGCACAGCCGGCATGGTCCCATGGCTGGGGTGCATCACATGGGTTATCGGCTTAGGAACCTGTTCACATGAGCCGGTTTTTCCTGTGTGTGAGTGATGTGGTCCTGTCCGGTACACAGTGTGTTAATAGCGGAAGGAATCATAAGACCAATGAGTGGCTGAGAGAGCAATATGTGTACTGATTGCATAGCAGCTCAGGTGGGTGTGTCAGTGTGGGTGTGGCAGCTACGATAAGAGCTTGCCCAGGTGTTTGTATGAGAGAACACACAGAGAACAGAGAGACCAGACTAGAGATGTCTGGAGATGAGAGCAGTCCAGAGCTCTGTGGTGTGAAGACGTGCAGAGGCGATCCGTCCCGTTCGGATGAGACAGGAGCCGGCTTATCTCCGTGTGGGAGGCCCCTGACCCTCTGTTGCTTGTGTGCGAACCGATAGCCGGTAGAGTGGGGAAACCGTGGCTGAACCAGGTGGACGCTGGTCTGGACGTGGGACGAAACACGTCCGGTAAGGAGCTCTTGGGGATGCATGGTGCACCCGTGACTCAGGTTGCTAGACCCGTATCCGTGCCCAGTAAGACAGCAGTTCTCGTATGCTACTGTGAACTGTGTACCATGTGTGAATCATGCCAGGAGGGCCTAGCCGCCGTTGTGTCCAACTAGACAGTCGGTAAAGGACCCGTAGAAGTATATGATGGCTTATGTAAAAGTGCCATGTATGAGAGATGAGGGCCTATGTAAGGGCCATGTATGATGTCTGTGGAAGAGACCCAGCGAGTGTGTGAACCTGTGAAGCAGGGGTTGAGAGGGCTCCTAGAGTGGGGAACCAAGGCTGATCCTGGAGGGCGCTCGACTCAGGCGTGGGGCCCAGTCGTCGACCTGGAGACCTGCCTGAGTATGGAGGTTTAGTGGCAGATGGTGGCCTAGACACGTGGTGAGGAGGCCTTGGTGACGCATGGTTTACCCGGGTACTCAGGTTGGCCAATCCCTGTTATGGACCCAGAGGAGCCGCAGTCCATGGATGTATTATGATGGGCTGTGAGCGTGTGCGAGGATGTATGTGAACCATGGATGTGTTATGATGGATCACATGCGATGTGTAAGGTCCGGTCAGGCTGGAGCCTGTACTATGGGTTATTATTAAAGTGTTGCGCTGGGTAAATAACACCAGGTGGCTGGTACCGCCATTGGGACCCACAGGGCCTGGTGATAGTTAGTTATGGTAAATACATGTGTAAGATTAAGATAGGCCGGTGGCCGTAACCACCATGGGAGCTGTCATTAGTGCTCCAAGGGTTTGAAGGAGATGTGGTTACAGGTCCCGGTTACTGTAAGATGTATATGTGCAATAGGGTTCCATGTCATATGTAATGTATGTATTATGTGATGCTCTTATGTGAAATGTACTAGGTATTATACATGCTACCCGGTTTATGATATGTATGTGAGAAATAAACGGGTAGTCATTGGAAAAATTATAAGCACGTGTTGGTGTCATTATGCAGCAAGCGAGTTCCCTGGGTCCCTACCTCACACCAGTTTCAGTGTATAGTGTGTGCGGGGAAGAGGGTTTAGATCAGTGCTGCTGAAATAATGCCAATCTCCATTTCTTTTTTCTCCTAACTGCATATACAGGGGGGCAGTATAGGCTGTCAGCCAATCACACACACACAAACACACACACACAGCAAAGTGCATTTTTTGCACACAAGCAAGGGCATGTGTCATTGGCTGTGTATGTCACATGTCCTTGCCCTGTAAGACCCGGCCATTTTCCCCATCGCCGCCATTACGTCAGTGCTGCAGTTGTGTGTCAGTCAGGCACTGCTACTGCTGTTGTATGTGCTATAAAGTGTGACTTAGACAGATAGTGAGCGAATATCAAGTTAGATAGACAGATATGTTTAGGGAGTAGGGACTAGCTGGAATATCAGCCTTTTTGAGCGCTACTTCAGACAAGTAGGGAGTTGGGACTAGTTGGAATATCGGCCCTTTTGAGGGCTAGGTTAGAGCAGTTCATTACAGTTTTTCCCAGGTAGGTGTATGCCAATGCTGTGCAAGTGTTTTTCACAGCGTCTGACCAAATCTAGCTCAGGCAATCCTTTTGGGCAGATAGTGTAGCACTGCTGTGAAGAAAGCTACACCACCTGTCTTCAGTAGCCAATTTTTTACTGCAGCTAGCCCAGGCAATCCTGTTGGGCTAGTAGCAGTGTCTGGTAGTCAGCGGTGTAGCCCAGCTGTAAAGTAAGCTATATCGCCTGTCTATCCAGTAGCCAATTCTTTACTGCAGCTAGCCCAGGCAATCCTTTTGGGCTAGTAGCAGTTTATGGTAGTCAGCAGTGTAGCCCAGCTGTAAAGTAAGCTACACCGCCTGTCTATCCAGTAGCCAATTTTTTACTGCAGCTAGCCGAGCCAATCCTTTTGGGCTAGTAGCAGTGTCTGGTAGTCAGCGGTGTAGCCCAGTTGTGAACCAAGCTACACCGCCTGTCTATTTCATACTAATTTTTAACTGCATCTAGCCCAGGTAATAGTTTGGGCCTAGCAGCACTGTTTGGCCACTCAGCTCTGCTCCATTTCCGAATATGTTTTGCCAACAACTGAAGAGTTGCCAATTTGCTCACATACAAAATGATTGGCAAAAGGCCTGCTGCTGATGGAAAGGGGACTAGGCATGGTAGAAAGGGAAAAAAAGTTTGTAGGTGGTAAAGCAACAGTAACATCTGCTGAAGAAAGACCATTTTCCAGCCAAACTAAGATGTCTACTTCTTTACGTGGACAATGTGATATGATCCCTTTCTTACAGACATGAGTCACACGACGATCGCTACCAATTGTAGATGAGGCACAAAAAGAGCAGGCGCTTGAATGGATAGCAAGCGCTTCATCAAGTGGGCTCTCCTACACCTCAACTTCAACATCACAAATACGCCAGTCCTCAGAGGTGTCACCCCAATTGCACTTGCTTCCTCACAGCTCCCAAGTCTCCAGCCGCCCATCTGAGTATGGGGTAAAGGCCCAGTTACACACACAGATAATTGTGCAGAGATTGTTCGCAGATCTCTGGTTGCAGTGACATCATGGACACATTGTTACATTTGTACACGGCCACAAAATAGAACAATGTGTCCATGATGTCACTGCAACCAGAGATCTGCGAACAATCTCTGCACAATTATACGTGTGTGTAACTGGGCCTTAAGACAGATGGTTGAGTATGCAGAGATGTTCACTCATACTATAGCCTGGGAATCAGAGGTCTGCACCAAAGCTTCTGTGAGTCCAGGTGAGGAAATGATCTGCACTGATGCCCAGAAGCTTTGAGAGTCGGATCCAGGCCAAAATGAAGAAGGTTCTGAGCAAGCATAATGTAGATCCTCATTCCCAAACTGTAAGTCCTGTTGGTGGAGACAATGAGGAAGATGCTGATGAGACTGAGATACCTGATTGTAACGACAACTTGACTTTTCAGTCAGGGCAGGAAGAGGTTGACTCTGAGGACAACTGGTGTGAGAGCACACAGGGTGATGATGAGGTTGGAGATCCCACTTACTATCCACCCACAGTAAGCCAGTCGATGAGAGTCAGCAGAGGAGGTGGAGGAGGATGCTAGTGATGACGAGGTTAGGTTGCGCCTTTCTGGACAGAGACGGAGTACTGGAAGCATGTCAACAACTGCATCCTCAACCACAACTCTGCCTCTGAGCAGAAGTCGTGGTGGATCTTCTTCAGGTCTCATGGGCTCTAAGCCTTGCCTAGCCTGGGTCTTTTTTGAGATCGCAAAAGATGACCCAACTCAGGATGACGTGCGAATGCATAACTTGTTCATCTTGTTGAACTTTAGTCTGTCTACATTGTCACTGGACACAGCCGCGTGCGCTTATCTGTCAGCATACCACCAGCAGTGCTGAAGACACGTTCAGAGAGAATACTCAATTCCATAACTCAACAGTATGAGTTTACACCCATATCCTCAAATTGGGGAAACATGCAATCCTCAATCAATTAATGCAACCAAAGAATAAAGAGGATTTTTAATTGCAATATTATTTTATTACAGGACTTACACAACAGAAGGACACAAGTGGAGACAAAACATCAGCACAGTCCCAGATCACTATGTATCATCATACATATCAGATTTCCCAAGTAGCACAAATCTATTGCAACATGCCCATATAAGCTCTACAAGAATATCTATCCACTGCCCCAGTACATTAACTTGTAAGGGTATGGTGATATTGTGAGACAGGAAGTATAGGGAGTATAAAGTGCTAGCTCAACGCTAGCGTACAAGGCTTACCGTATGTGTGTGACTGGGGCCGCCTGGTGGACTGAGAGGACTCTACGACCGTTTTGCAGGTAGATACCTGCTTCTTCAGGGGGGTGTATTTTACTTACGCCCGGCGGGCTCTATTTAAGCCAGGCACCACATCTTCGTCACATCCTGTTCCGCCGGGTGTAGGAGGGGCGTCTCCCAGCAACAAGGGCACGCTCATCGCGTCACATCCACTTACGTCAGTGTATCTCAGTCAGCAGTGGAGCGTGGCGTCTCCTCAGCAACCAGTGACATCTCCCTCCTCCAGCACAAAAACGCCACTGCTGTCCGGGACATGTCACCAAGGCAGCGGCGGTAGTGTGGCTCGGCATAAACAGGACGTTGATGATTCACTTCTAAATGTGTATGGGAATAGAGTGTGTCTTAAGGGAACATGGTAAGAAAGATAGCAGGTGCAATATGTACATCACACAACATATAACAAATATCCCTCATATAAGAAACCAATCCATTACATAATTCCTAAAAACACATGAAATGACAGGGAAAATTACGATGAAAGATGGTGCTGGTGGTCCCAGGGAGTAGGGTATTGATGTGGCCAGGGCTAGAGGTACTCAGACACCGGGACTGATGGCTTCTTGGAACGGGGATCACGGGTGGTCGGGTTCCTGATTCAGTGCCCTGGTTATCATTTGTTAGATGGTGGGGAGGGAAGTATTTACAAGGGATCGTGACGCCACCTGTAGTTCCCGGTAAAATGGTACCGGTGCTACAAGCCGGCCACTGAGGTGATGGTGGGTGTAGCAGAGAATGGTACAGCTTCCCACATGTAGAGCTATTACCTCAGGGCAGCGGTGATGGAAGAGGATGAGGGGAGTTGTTGTTGCAGTTCTTACCCCTCTGGTGAGCTGCTGATGTTGGTGTTGGAGCCCTCCGGGCACCGCCGGGAAGAACAACAGAGACCAGTTCAAGTTTGACTCCACTTTACTGAGTACCGGCAGATGGTAAAACGGAACACCGTACAGTTTGGTTGACCAGGTGGATGTGGCCAGCTCAGGGTCCCCCTTATGGAGTCTCTAGATGTTTGCTCTCTTTGTCTTTCGAGGTCTATCCTATTCTTCCTGTTTCTCCCACCTATACAGCACTCTCCCACCAGTCCTACGGTATGTCACTAGCCTTCTAAGTCGGTCCCTTACCGGTATGAACGGTATGGTATGGATGGTATGGACGGGAGCAGCAGGTGCGCACAATTTCTCCCGCCACCGGAATTCGGTCCACGACCACTAGTGCCCTCAACCGGTTTCTGTCCTGAGGGGTGAGGTGTCCTCGTGGTGCATACGGCAACCCGGTTATTAAGGGCCCGCAGCTCGTTGGTCTGCGGTCAGAGTTAAACTTCTGGCCTCCTCGGCTTCCCGCGTTGCCGGTATCTTTCCCCCAACGTGAAGAGCTGGCTCCGACCAGTCCTGGCCCGTTGCCTTCTGTCCTGGGGCCCCACTTAAGGATGGGGATCCCTCCTGTCGGCTGTGCTGTCAGGCCTGTCCTTCCTGACTGCCTTCCCAGCACCGTCTAAATCTAAACTGTCACTCTCTCACTAACTCTACCCTAGGCTCCACCCCCTTTTGGGACCTACTAAATTACCGGTCCCCCCTACTCTAAGTGGCCTAGTCCTAAGTGTGTGTAAGAACAGACTCCATAGGTTAAACCCAGAACTGACAACTTACAGAGATATCACAATTGGTTGTTATACTGCAATACCTCCCTGTGGCGCCTAGCCAGAGGGGTACCACAGTATCAATCCAGCCAAAATGGGAAGGGTATAAAAACACAGTCTAAAGAATATAAGGAAAAAAAAAAAGGAATTAAAAACATAATCTATCTCTTGGTATTCAATGGAATGGTGCATAGCTCACTGTCTCATTGAGACCCCCTATGTATTAAAGAGGACCTGTCACCAAACCAGGCATGGTGATCTAATTACAGCACTGGATGCAGCATGTCCGCAGCATGCAGACAGGGGTTCCCCACACTTGAGCAGCCCTGTACCCCGAGATAATACAGTTAGAAAACTTACATGCTCCAGCCATTAAGGAGGTGGCCAGGGGCTGCAGCCTAGGGCAGATTCACACCCCCTGCAAGTTTAATCTGCCCACCACTGCCAATCATTCTCTCCCTCTTCAGCAGCATTTAAACAGATTTTTTTTTTTCTTCAGAACTTGCCGTTTGGCTTCGCCCCTCAGGCAGCGGGGCTAAACGGACTTTCTGGGAGAGAGAAAAAAACTCTGTTTAAAGTGATCCTGAACTCACAAATTGACCCCCCACATCTTTAGACCTGTCCCTGCACCCCCTCTTATCATTTCTAGCCATCCCTTTTGCAGAAAAAAATCAATTTTGTAAAGTAGAGAAAAGTTTATATTTGCCTCGTCCTGTGTGAGTTCTCTGTTTCTGAGGAAGCCGCAATAGGCGTGCTGTCTGCTGCTCCCTTGTAATTATGCACGCCCCTCTCTGCTTGCTAAGAGCCTGGCCTCGTCATGAAAGGGGCGGAGCTAAAATCGTGTCATACCGGAGCCCCGTCCCCTTAAATGACGCGGCCAGGCTCTTAGCAAGCAGAGAGAGGCGTGCATAATTACAAGGCAGCAGCAGACAGGCGGGCCTATTGCGGCTTCCTCAGAAACAGAGAACTCACACAGGACGAGGTGAATATAAACTTTTCTCTACTTTACAAAATCGATTTTTTTCTGCAAAAGGGATGGCTAGAAATGATAAGAGGGGGTGCAGGGACAGGTCTAAAGATGCGGGGGGTCAGTTTGTGGAGTCAGGTTCACTTTAAATGCTCTTGAAGAGGGAGAGAATGATTGGCAGCGGTGGGCAGATTAAACATGCAGGGGGTGTGAATCTGCCCTTGGCTGCAGTCCCTAGCCACCTCCTTAAAGGCTGAAGCATGTAAGTTTTCTAAGTGTATTATCTCGGGGTACAGGGCTGCTCAAGTGCTGGGTGACCCCTTGTCTGGATGCTGCAGACATGGTGCATCCAGTGCTGTAATTAGATCACCATGCCTAGTTTGGTGACAGGTCCTCTTTAAGGTCCCGAGGGTAACAATCCACCTAGTCTCGCACTGGGCAACTCGTTTCCTCAAATCTCCTCCCCTTATCCCCCCATGGATAACATCTATCCCCAGGAATTTGAGGAATCTCGGGTCACAGCGATGGTATTCCCTAAAGTGTCAAGGTAAGGTTTTAAGAGTTGTAATGTCTTCTACCTTTGCAGCATCACAAATATCGCAGTTCACGTACTTGCACACGGAGTTCATGTGAAGTCAATCCAACGTAAATGTGGGGACAAGTACACTTGTCATAGTAGACTACATACGTAGTACCACAAGAAATGTAATTTTGTATGTTTTTTGACCATCTACCGTGTCAAAAGTGTGTCCCCACACTAAATTGGCACATGCCGCGCAGTGACCGCAGGGGAAACATCCTTGTCTTGGTCCTCTTGCCCCAAACGGGCAAGGCACCTTAGGGATGTAATGGCTGTGCACCAGCATATCCTGTAAATTCCTGGATTGTCTGGGGGGTCATAGGTGGGTAATCAGGGATGTAGTCTTTAAGGATGGTATCTGACTTAAGGACCTCCCAGTATTTGGCCAGGATGGACCTCATGCCTCTCCAATCCTGATTGTATGTGGAAATGAATAAGCATCCCTCCCTCTTTATCTTTTTCATCTCCCCTCCCACCACCACCGCGGATGAGCAATTGCGTACGGGAGGCACTTTTGGCCCGATTGTATCCAGATTTCATTGCCCTTTTACTATAACCTCTTTTCTCAAATCTAGTCCTCAGTTCTCTTGCCGGTATCGCAAAAGAGGTTTCTGTAGAACAGATCTGCTTTGTCCTGAGGAATTGACCAACAGGGATCGCACTAATTGTTGCGCGATCATGGCATGAGGAGGCTTGTAGGAGGGAGTTGACTGCCGTGGGTTTTCTGTAGACCTCAGACTGCAAAGCACCATCTTTACTCACATTAAATCTGATGTCCAGAAATTCAATTTTAGACTGACTATATTTATATGTAAGTCTCATATTGATCTTATTAGCGTTCAACTCCCCCATAAATGCCCCCAGCTGCTCCACCGTTCTATGCCAAAAGAAAAATAAATCGTCAATATATCTAAGCCAGCACTTCACATGGAGGTCTGC